>BLBF01000005.1:43798887-43818671 GCA_015471245.1 Laticauda colubrina | reverse complement strand
TATCTATCTATCTATCTATCTATCTATCTATCTATCTATCTATAATTCCTCAGTCACAAAGAAAAGGCAGGGCTGATGTCTGTGTCTCTGGAACATTCACAGTCCATTCTTTCTTATTATCTCGCCCCCTATATATGACCACACTTCCCTCCCCAGCTCTGTAAAGTCTTTGGGGCTGATGAAGGACAACCTCACCTTCCTCAATCCTATGTGGTCGTATCTTTAGCTTAATCCTCCCTACATGGGCTGCCTGGTCAGTGCTTTCCAGATGTTCCACTTCCTACATGAAGTTCAAGCTGTTTTCCAGTTTGAGTGGTTTCGTTGTGGAGAGAGAGAGAGCACAGAGGCATTTGGATTTCATGAAGACAATTTGGGTCCCATCAGGCACTTTTCCTCCCTTTGCTTTCTCTGGCGGCAGCTGCTGGCTTCAATTAGCAGCTCCCAGTTGTCCTGGTAGGTGCCTGCCTTCTGAGATGTGTCTTGGCAAGCAGAAGAAAGACTGAGAACTCATTAAGCCAAAATGAAACCTATCCACAGTGGTTTTGTAACCCACCAATTATGGTCCTCCCATTGCATGAATCTAGACCATTTATTTTACTTATAGTCAAGCAAGCTGAGGATTGTGTGCTGTGTGTAGATGTAAGCATATAAACTATGCATCTTGTCTGAAAATTCCTTTTTGTTTGCATACAGATGAGGTGTATCAATGGCTAAGCGCATCTGTTATCAAGTTAAGATGGTATGTCATCTACAATCAAAATTAGAGGACGCGGTTTTTGGTTCAATTATTCAGACTCTGTAGTTCAGAGATGATTGAAGCTTCTAATAACTTATGTGGATTATTTTTATTGCTGCTTTGACTCGGTTATTCTACTTTAACAGAACTTTAAAATGTTATCATCTTTAAATACAGCAACTGCACCTATTCTCATTAAAGTGATTCAGAAAATGAAAGACTTTGAAACAGCAATAACAATAACCTCTTCCTCAATAGCTGCAACAATTTGTCTCCTACTGCTTTTATGTTATGTTTTATGTTATTTGTTTTATAAAGTATTTTATAAAGTATTTAGATGTTTTTAACATTTGAAAGCAATTTTAATTTCATCGTATTTGGCTAAGCGAAGTTAAAATATTCAAATTATGATATATGGAAAAAGTAACTAAATCTAGCAAATATAGAAAAATTGCAAATAAACATCAAAACTCCATTTTTGCAGTTCTGAAAAGCATTATGGGGTTTTGATGTTTAGATTTAGTTACTTTTTCCATATATCATAATTTGAATATTTTAATACTTTGTTTAGCCAAATACTATGAAATTCAAATTGCTTTCAAATGTTAAAAACATCTAGACAATAAAAATGCTTTATAAAACATATATTACTATAATAAAATAGATAACATAAAAGCAGGAGACAAATTGTTGCAGCTATTGAGGAAGACGGATAAACTGTTTTGTTGCCGACTCTCTCTCTCTCTCTCTCTCTCCTTTTGGTGTTCTTGAATCAGCATTGCCTAGACAAGTCTGCATTTTGGGGGGGCAAGATTCCGTTAGTGGTTGATGTTGCCTGATTCTTATGGCTGACAGAGAACGACTGGCCTAGTGTCACCCAGTTGGCATCATGCCTAAGGCAGGACCAGAACTCGCAATCTCCCAATTCCTAGCCTGGTGCCTTAACTCAGCGGTCCCCAATTTTTCCGGTTTAGTATCCTGTCACATGGGTGGTGGGAGAGAGGATGGTTTTGTGTGTCAGGCAGCTGTGTATGTGCACAGCTCCATTTGTGCAAGTGGCAGGCACAGACACTTGCCACTCACACAAATGGAGCTGCATGCAAATGGAGTTTCACGTGCAAGTGCCCACCCCTCATGTAAATTAAGCTGCACACACGTTTGCCCACCACTTGCAGTCCAATCCAAATGGACTGCAGCCAGGGGTTGGACCTCTGCCTTAACCAATAAAAAATGTCTATCTTATTAGTTTTAGCGCAACTATCTGTCTACAAATAAAAAAAAAATCTTCTTTCAAAAATCCTGGAGCACAGGGAAACTACCAGAGGACTGGAAAAGATCTGATGTGGTTCCCATCTTCAAAAAAGGAAGGGAAAAAAAACTGGACCCAGGAAACTAAAGACAGACCTGGGAAGATCAATACCTGGGGAGATAATGGAAAAGATAAAACATCTGCCAACATCTAGAAACAAGTAAAGTAATAACTAGAAGTCAGTACAAGATTGTTAAAAATAGATCATGCCAAACCAATCTTATTTCATTCTTCAACAAAGCTGACTAAATTAATAGACCAGTGAAATACTGTGGATATAATATACTTAGATTCAGCAAGGCATTTGACAAAGTAGACCACAGCCTATTTCTTAGTAAACTAGAAAAAAGTGGGTTAGATTGCATCAGCATCAGATGGCTTTGTACATCTGTACAATTGTACATCACAGAAGGCAGTAAGCAGTGGGGTATCACAAGGTTCCGTCTTAGGCCCAGTACTCTTCAATATCTTCATGAATTACTTAAGTGAGAGAATAGAGGAGGAACTTACCAAATTTGTAGATGATACTAAGCTGGGAGGAATGACCCAACACCCTAGATCACCAACCTTTTGGACTTCGGGGACCACCAAACTCATACTTTTAAATCCCAAGGACCAGTAATATGAATTTTTTAAAAAAGATAATATATTTGGAGCTTCAAGCCATATGGTCCTGTCCACCATTAAACTATTTTTCCAATCAGCCTCCATGTTTCCAGTGTCTTTTTCCCCACTTGGAACTGAACCCAGAAGGACATACAAAGAACGGTTGCAGGAACTGGGCTTGGCTAGTTTAGTGAAGAGAAGGACCAGGGGAGACATGATAGCAGTCTTCCAATATTTGATGGGCTGCCACAGAGAGGAAGGGGTCAAGCTATTTTCTAAAGTGCCTGTAGGCCAGACAAGGAATGATGGATGGAAGCTGAACAAGGAGAGATTTAACCTGGAAATAAGGAGGAACTTTCAGACAGTGAGAATAATCAACCAATGGAACAGCTTGCACTCTGAAGTTGTGGGAGCGCCATCACTTGAGACTTTCAAGAAGAGATTGGACTGCCATCTGTCAGAAATGGTGTAGGGTCTCCCGCTTGGGCAGGGGGTTGGACTAGATGATCTACAAGGTCCTTCCCAATTCTGATTGTGTTATCTGTTATATTTCTTCCAATAGTTTTAAAAGAAAACTGCAAATGCTTTTGCACTTTGCAAAAGTATCTGCAAAAGATACTCATTGAGAGTTAATGGCACCTTCATTTAATAAATAACTAACTTCATGTACAAAATGCTTTTAAAAGTATTTTATATGCGTGTTACAAATGGGAGGTTAAAAAAAAATAACGCGTTGCAAGGCTTGCTAAATTGCCAAGTTCTTTGTCAATTAAAACTTCAGTCGGTGAAACTTTTATCTCCTCTAACATACATAAATACAGCCACTTTCTGCAGCGGAAGGGTTTTCCACCTCCCCAAAGTGGTTTTATTCAGCCCTTAAATTGACAGTCCAAAAGGCAAAATGGCTGTCACCTCTTCCCCCCCGCCCTCCTAATTTTTTTTTAAAAACCAGAGCCACCCCGCTGAGGGTCACGTGTCATGTGATTCGTGCTTGCTTTCTAGGAAAACACAAAACTGCCTTGCAGTCAAACGCGGAAGGCGAACCAAGGTGCTTTCCCCAAAACCTTTGAACACAGTTGCTGATGCCAATCTGTAAAGTGAGACGCAGAAGCGTCAAGCTTTCGAAATGCCCGAGAACAATCAAGCTTGATGAAAAAGCCTCGCGGATCGGAAACCACCCGAGGCTCGCAGGAAACTTGCAACGTGCGAGCTTCTGCCTTGAGCCTCGCAGTGCCAGAAAAAACCCCTCCCAAAAATGTCGCGGGCCCCCCCCCCCTCTCTTTCGGAGGCACGCCGATTGCGCGTAACTCGAAGGAAACGAGCAGATGGCCTGGATCGTAGCTAGGCTTTGTTTGCGCTTTTGCCGGTGCAAACGCGCTGAAAGGGGACGGGCGCGCAGTGGTATTGAAGCGAAGGAGGCGGGTGGGGTGGGGGACCGAAGCCAGAAATACGGGACAACGGCGTGCCAGAGGCAGTCCGCTTTTTCCCCCCCCCCCGCCCCCCTCTCCTATTTTGCCCATGCTGTGCGCCCCTCTTTGGAATGAGATGCAGACCTGAAACGTCAGGCGGCTTTTCTCCAGGGTCCAGACATTTCAGTGGAAACACAATGGAAAAACGGCTGCGCTTCGAAAAGCAGGTGCTAACTGCGTGCTTTGTGCGGCGAAGAGCGCTGGCTTCGTGTGGAGGTGACTGTGTGAAGTAAGAGGGAGGCAGAAGGGCACCCCCGCCATGGGCTACAATGCAAGCTGGGCTTCAGCCAACGCGAGCGAGCGCGGTCCCTTTCAGGCTGGCAAAAGCTCCCTGAACGCCTCCAGTGCTCCGGTCGTGGGAATCGACCGAAGCGCCCACGCGGTCGGGACGTCAGAATACGAGGCGTACAGGGAAGAGCAGACCTATCGACATTTTACTACCGTTATGCAGGTTGTCATCTTAATAGGTTCTTTGCTAGGTAAGTAAACACAGTTGCAGGGTGGGGTTTTTTTTTATTTCTTTGTTTTCCTCCTCTGAAGTGGTCTTGTTTACAGCACCTAACTGTTCCAAGGGCTATGCTTTTACAGGAGGGGTAACACGCTTTTCGAAGGAAAATAGTTTAGCAGATTTACGATTACCACCCCTAGATGACAACATGATGTGCTTTGACCATCAGAGATTGCTATCCTCTGCACAGCCGGCCTGTTTCCAATAAAGGCAAAGGAAATTACCCAGCAAAATTCCAGGCAGGATTGTAACCTTAAAAAAAAAAAAAAAAAGTCCAGATACTTGGAACTTTCTGGATAGTGAGGGAGAGATAAGGGCTTGCCCATATTCATTTAGAAAGCTTTATTTAAAAAAAAAAAAAGTCCAGTTTCCTATAGGAATTCCTATGAATGCGCTAGTTCTGCTTTTTGTTTACATTCTATGCATCTGCAACACTAGAAAAGTTGCATAATGATAGTTCTCTGCAGCATCTCATATTATAATGGCTGTGGGTTCCACTTGTTCTAGACAGGGAAATCACTATCTCAAATTAGTTCTTTCCTTGCTTGAAGCCAACTCGATTGATCATGCGTTCAGGATTACTACCTTTCTGCAGAAGTGATCTGTTTGTATCAATTACATATAAGTCCCTGGAAAATCTATTTGAGGTTTTAAGCTATAATTCCCGTAGCAATCTTGTTGTATGTGGAGTTGTAGGATGTAAATTTGAGGAATTGTATGGTGTTCATGGCTGGATGTTACTGAACTTTTCTGTTTATTTATTAGAAAGTAAACATAATGAAAACATCCCTGCCATTTATCTTACTATGAATTGAGGGACTAATTAAAAGAGAAATATTTGAGGATTTTACTGAATTTCTAACAGAAAACATAACCAAAAAGAAGGGCTGTGGGTTCCACTTTTGTCAATTGGATACAGTAAAGTTTGATATCTTAATGTATGACTTTTAAAATATGCTTATTTGATACTAAAATTACTATACCAAGTTGAGTGAGATTACTACTTATTGATTAGTTGATTGTTCTCTTAGATAACAATTGTTTGGTCATTAGTATAGACAGTTCTTTTGTCAAAGGCCTTCCGGAGAAATTTCTTTTAATTATGTTTACTTTTTTAAACTAAACATCTAGATGAATTTGACAGTTCCCCACCTGTATACTTTTGGGAGACACCTGGAATTTATAGCTAAACCCCTGTTTTCTAGGCATCTCTGTAGCTCAGGCAACTGTAATTCTCTTCAGTTGTAATTCTCTCCTCATATCCAGTGCTTCCTTATTAGATCCAAATACAGTTGCTTCTAGTGTTTTGGAAGTACATTTGTGAGTCCTAGAATTCCTAGTTGTATTACTATATTAGTTTATTTTTATTTGTGTGTGATTTTTTAATCTATTAGATATGTTTATCATGTTGTCACCTTCTGGGTCCTGTATAGTGCTATCTCTCTTTCCAAGAAAGGTTCCTGCTTTGTGATGCTTCCAGATTTATTTTGTTTGTTGTACCCTATTACTTCCTGTGGGCTGGTATTCTTTGTATCTGCTCTGAACTGAACCTAAGTTAATTTTACATGAAGTTCACTGGCATTTTATAAAAGATAATTGCTCATCATTATTCCTTAATATATAAGATATAGAAATATAATAAAATAACTCAGTTTGCCACCATGACAGAAATAAATTTGCAAAATGTAATATGGACTAACTTTGCTGATGAACACATAACACTGTACTAAATTTCTATGGATCATCCAGGCCATGGTTCTCCCAAAGGTGCTTTTGCAAAAGGCAACTGGACTTTGTTTTTCCTTGAAGATATTTTATTTTTCAACTGAAGAACTGAAAAAGCTTCTTGGATGAGAATTGAAATGTCTTCAAGAAAAAAAAAACCTTTTGAAAAAACACCTTTGAGTCTGTAATGGATTTTTTTTTTCAACTCTAATACTATGAATGCCAAAATTTCAAAAAGAAAAAGAAAAGAGGGAATTTTTGAATGAACAGGGATATATGAGTTCATAGAAAATTCCTGGATTTAATTGTTTAACAATAACTGGATGATTGTGTAGCATTTTGTACCCATAGGATGTTATGCATAAAAATATCTTTGTAATGCCATGTATTCTAAAGGTGCTTTTCTAAAAGGCAACTGGACTTTCTTGGTTTTTTCTTCTTCTTTCTTTGAAAACATTTCACTTCTCCTTCAAGAAGCTTCTTCAGTTCTGTTGCCTTCTGGAAAAGTACCTTGGGACAACCATGACCTGGATGATTGAGAATTTCCATAGACATCCATGTACTCTTGAGTCCTGTCTGAAGTAAGGGAATTTTTTGTGCTATTAATTGGGTTTCCTATCTTTAAACTCAAGTATAGTTAGTGTTTGCTAATTATATGATAGATGATAATTTGGTCATCTTAAGTCTGTGTGCTACTTCTCCTCTCAGGAGGGCATTCAGGTTTAAGACCTCTCTACAATATCGACACCAAAGGAACTTTAAACAATGGCTGAAAATGAATCATAGGCACGACAGTTTCTTTCAGGTAAACAGATTTTCATTGATACATGTAACACAAACAGAATAAAAGAACTAAAACAGTTTCCTTCAGAAAGAGCAACACATTAATAATTTACAAAGACTTGAGCTGGAGCAAATTAATCATTAAGTACAAAATACAAAATGAAAAATCAAATGCAAATCAAATGAAATCCATAATAGAAAATAAAGATTAAAATGCAAATCAAATCATTGCAGAATAGAAACAGATAGTGACTTTTATAGCACAAACACTAATTGTATGTACAGAGGACCTATCCTTCTAAGACTGTAAGCCATTTTGAGGCTGTATATGTAAAATCCATTCTGCAGTTCCACATGAACGGCTGTGAAACTTGTTCATTGAACTTTTGTATCATTTTGCCCAGTTGGTGTCTCCCCTACTATGCACTAAGAGACATGATTTGAATTGATTTTAAGTTATATAAAGAATTATTGACTTATTTACATTGCAGCAATCCATTCTTAAGATGAATAGGGCATTAATAGTGAAATTGCCAGCTATCCATTAAGGGGCACAGCTGACATACTAGATAGGTTTGTGCAAAGGCCCTCTTGGCCACAGCTTCCATCTCTTATTCAAATAGGAGCAGTGAGTCCAACCCCCCCCTCCCCCCAGACTGCACACCAATCTTTTAATGGGGAAATTGAATAATCGGAGATAACTTCAATCTTGCATACCATTAAATAGCATCTATATACAGAGCCGATGTTATTATCAACTTATGAACAAACTGTATACTGTATTGACATAGATTATCTGTGGATGTTGGTTATAATGAAATATGGCTCCCATTTATTGAAGTGTGTGTGTGTGTGTGTGTAAAAGAGAGAGAGAGAGAAAAAATGTATCTGTCTTATTTTAATTTGTTTATTTTTCTTTCTTCATTTGTACTATACATTGCTTGTTTTGTTTGGTTTTATATTGAATTAATAAAGCAAAATAAATTGAAAAGGATAAATAGGGTGCAATGAATGTAGAAAGGGATTAATTTTTAAAAACAATTAAATGGAGTTAGGATAAATATCTTTATTCTGAACATGGACACTTTTTTCCTCTGACCATACACAAAGGAGAAATGGCTATTTGTAAGCCAAGAATAGTCTAAATTAAGAAAGGATTTGATAGTCTGTGGGTGCAGCATTATTATGTGAATTAAGTTACCGGCGAAGCATATTGTATGAATTATACATGGCCTTATATTTGTTTGGGCATAGCATGTGATGTGAAGCTAGGTGCTAATCTTGCTCAAGAAAAGGAGAACACAAATTCTGATCAGATTAGGTATCTATCCTATAGAGAAACTGTTAAAGAACAGTTAAGAGGAAAAAGAAATTCAGAGCATTCTTTTATCAAATCAGAGTTTGAAGCCCAGACCAGGATTAAACAACCTTTAAGAGAGTGGGGTAGACCTAACATTGCCCTACTCATTCTTTACTGATAATAAGATTGGTATAAATTTAAAAATGTTTTAAGCTGAGTATGAAAAATATTTTTCCTGGGAGGAATGAGATCTATTATATAGGTTTTAGTGTGTGTCTAAAGAACCATGTGCTGAATGTTTGCAGTCCTTCTGGGCTCTGAGAGCAATTTTATTTGCAAGCTAGTTTTTTTAACCATTTTTAATGCTTAGCATATCTATTTTGCATCATTTTTGATGAGAATTGACTCAAAATTGGTCATTTCCCACAATTTGCAGATTGAAAAAATTATCCCAAGGGACACGAAGACTAAAGAAAGTAAGCTGTGTGTAAGCAGCTGAGTTTTTGACAAAAGCAATGTGCTCAGTCAAATGGAAAGAAGAAAATAACAATTTAAAATTTGAATTAATAAAAAGAATTCTGCAGAATTTTTGGTTGCTTGATTACCTTGAGATCCATTTAATCAAAAATAGACTGTGTTAGGAAAAAAGTCACCTAACAGGCATTTGGGTTAGAAATATATGAACAAGGATAGACATTTTAATACTGTCTCTTTAAGGGAATGCAAGAGCATGCAATTGGGTGTGATTTTTCAAACTGCCATAAGATGGAGTCAGAAACCTGGGTTGTCTTAGTCTGAGTCTCAGAAGAGAGTGTATCTTTGTTTCCTTCTGTTGGAAAGTGTTGCTTTGACTGATATTACTAGATTTAATGTAAGTCTGATACTGAACTGTTTTTGACACTGGAATTTGATATTTGGATTATCCCTGGATTGAAAACTGACTGATTTTCTTGTGATTGACTTTGGACTGCCTATTTTGGACTTTGTTTAAACCTTTCTGGAAGTAAAAACCTACATTTACTGTACAGTGTATCGGTGTGCTCTGTGTCTATACGTCTCCCTGTATGCGCTCATTCTCCTAACGGGGAATTACCTCAACAGACTGCAGGGAGAAAATGGAAAGTGACATCACAGGGAATAATAATAGTGTTCAAATGAACATAAAGAGACAACAAAGATTCTGGATGCAATTAGTTTTTCCATCTTGTATTATGCAGTTACTGGCAGGGTAGTAACTTGTAGCCACTGACAGATGCTGGTACTTTTTTTTTTTTTTTGCCAATAACGCCTTTTCATTGAATCAGACAATGGTTTGATGAAAGTATGTGAACAATCATGGTCATGTCTATGAAACATATACTTTCATTCTCAAGGTATCCTACTTGTTGCTGAAAGCCTTCAGATCCTTTTGTGCACTTCCTAGAATAAAAAAGAATCTTCAAGCTGTGATATCTGAGTACTGCCAAGGAAAAATAGGAGATATCAATGGTCAGGGATTCAGCATGGTTGGGTTCTTAATCATAACAGGTCTCTAGGAGGTAAATCAGCTGTAGAACATAACCTGTGAAATCCCCCTTTTTTAACTTAAAATTTCTACATCTACAACAAAACTGCCTCTTTTAAATTCAGACATATCATTTTTATGGTAATGGTAAGAAAGTTGCTTTTTTTATGCATTAGTATATAAAAAGAAACTCCCTCCAAAAGCTACCCTTTCCAAAAAGAGAACCAAACAGAAGCATATTGTAATATATAGACTTTAATCACACTAAATAATATTGATCATTCTTGATAAAAAGACATTTCATATGCAGAAAGTAAATGTATTTCAGCCATTCATTTGAAATGAAAGCATATATGGTAATACTTTTTAAAAGTATACCCATATACTTTATCCATGTATAAGCCCATCTGCAGATAAGAAGACCCTTGAATTTTTAACCAGAATAACAGATTGGATCCTGCTTCAATAGCATTATTCTATCAAATGTAAAAGAGTGAAGTAAAAAAACAATTATGATAGCATGAAAAATGCAAAGTTGTTTTGTATTATTTGTTTTCTTCTTAGTACTTGACAAGAAATTGTTCAACCATAACACAGAAACATAAAACACATTTCTAAAATGAAGCATTGGGGGTTGCTTGTCTTATCCAAGGTATTGTTTCCACAGTAGAAAATGAAATTCAGTGGAAAACTACTGTAACCAGCAAGTGTTACAAAAAACAAAAATAAACCCTGTATCCAATTTTGCAGATAAAATATAGCCAGCATGAATAGTTTTAATCCTTTATGAATTTGATGAAGAGAACTGCTACTGACACATCATATGAAAGTGAATTCTATACTTTGCATTGTAAAAAGAAACAATTCCTTTTATGTGATCTAAATTGCCCTCTATTTTGTATCAGTCTGTCGGCTGAAGCCAACAAAATGTACAAACAGTACTAAATCACAACTCTTGTAGCATTTGTGAAACTACTGCAGTATTGTACCGGTTTACAAATGGTATTCTAATACAAAGTGCAATGTAAAGTTGGTCAGCTTTCCAGTTTGATCCCAGTAGACGAAAGGGCTAAAGCAAGTATGCATCTTTTGACAACATCTAATAAATTCACACATATAAGAACTTGCTGCTACCTTTACCATGTTTACTTCACATAGACAATGCTGTTACTTTGTCACAGATTCTAATCTAGTAAATTTTAGGGTCTTGGTTCAACATTGTAGGGATTTTTATTATAACCCCCTGGAAACTATTATTTTTCTCCAACAAGTCTAAAACTAATAACTAGTATAGAGGTAGCTAACTTATTCATTGATCAAGTTGGATGCTTTAAATATCCAGAAATAGTTTTCAATAATCTAGAAAGAAAAATGATGAAATAAATTGTAATTGTTTCTTAGCTCACAAGATTGTGGCACTGAATATAAGATTTTGCCAGAAAGGAGGGAATTAGGTACTAGTTGCAGCTAAATTGCAAAAACAGTAGCTTAGTTCTTTTACTGAATGTAACAACTCTTTTCCAACTTTGGTGCCTATGACAAACTGCTATTTTTTAAGAGCCCTCTTTATGATATCCTGTCTGGCTCCAAGAATAGAAGCCAAAATTTGGCAAGTAATATTCATGGTCTGGCTGAGAATCAACATGATGATCATGGGATTGCTTCCACTAATAGCAGTTATAGATCGATGCCAGTTTTTTTTTTTTTAACCTCAACAACTTTAAGATGTGTGGACTTCAACTTTCAGAATTTTCAACCCAACCTGAGAACCAAAGAAAAGGTTTCCTTTTCCCTTTTGCTTTATGAATTGGGATTAATTCTTGTTCCCCCAGTGCAAGTTTCCTGAACTCTCTCTCATGATATCCAAGTTATGAAATATAATATGTGTAGGTATACAATATCTTAATTTTTCCTTACAGGATAAGCTTGATTGTGACAATTGGTGGCTTAAATCAAGAAAACTACAGCAAAAGAATTATCTTACTTTGATTGCTGAAGCTATTTCACCTCCTCATGTATTTAAGTGTATTTGTTTTAAAGAGAAGTATTAATCAGACTTCTCATGTTTGGGCTATCTGACTGAGGTTTCATACAAATGCAAGGCACTTAAGCAGGTGCCATCCTTCTTAAATGGAATATTGCCTTCAGATCAATCCCTCTAGTGGGCATTTGCTACTCAGTCCTACTGCCATTTCTTTTTCACCTTTGATTTGCTGAGCATCAGGCATTACAGTTTGTTCCAGGTTTGGAACTCAGATTAATTGCTTCTTCAAATTTCCAAAGGCATTGTGGGCAGCTATCCAAACTTGTAAGAAGTGTGAAAGAAACTATAAAACAACATCTATGGCTTCGTAAGGAATAGCATGCTAATCCTCAATTTTCTTTTAACCTTAAGGACTTTTTGTTCTCTTAGGGCCTCCTGAGTGCAGTAAGTTATGTTTTGTGTGTTCTACTTGTATACTGTAATATCAAGACCTTGTAGAGGTTGCATGGGTATTTCTTTTTAGTAGTTGATGGGGAATTTTAAATTATGTTATATTTGAGATTTCTGAAAATAGAGCATCGAGCAGAGTATCATAATAGGAAATTATAGACTGACCTCACTATGTATAAAAGATTGCCCATTATGATATCTTTCATTCTGCTTTATAGAAATCAGGCTTTCTTAGAAGCTGATTGTAGATTCCCCATTTATTTTCAGAATAACTATGTCATTTAGACATCTGGCTAGAGAGGATGAACTAGATGTATTTTTTTCACTTCCTCCCTCTTTGTAAGGACCCTAGCGTATTTCAACAGTGTATTAAAATTGCACATCACCAAGGATCAAGAGAGTTACATTTGATCACGTTATTCAGTAGTGGGAGAAAAACTGTCTTCTTCAAATCATGCCAACCCTTTACCTGTTTCATCTTACTCCTTCCATTGGTCCACTGAGATTCAAAAGATGGTCTATCCACATTTTTCAGGACGCTTGGTTAGTTACAGTGTTCAAACATATCATACGTACACAGCACAAAGCCCCAAATTGCTAATCTGAACAATTGCAATAGATACCAGGAACCACAGGGTCTGCACAACAGTCTGTAGATTCTCATGTGGCATGACAGTATAATCTAAAACAGCTGATTCTGGTAAATCCAGGCTTGGAGGTCTAAATAAAGTGAATTCATAGTTTGTGTTCTAAAAAGCCTCTCCTGTGTAAGCTTTTTGATACAGTAATGAAAATTAATCATTTCACCATTCAATGAGAGACTGGGAGATCAGTTTCTGATAGAACAGAAACAAATATATTTAAGAACACACCAAACGTAAGGGATACAATACTTTAGGGAAAGTGTTAAAAAAAAGCTAAAACTCAGAATGAATTGATATGAGAAGCAACATATAAGGGCTTAGAAAATAGAATCAAAATATCAGATTTTCAGTGGAGAAGTCAAAGTATTTAATGGGTAACAAAGAAAAGATAGAGCTAATCTATTCCTGTTCCAAATTACTTTTTTTCAGTGAAAGGAAATGTGTTTCAGATTATGAGGAATAGAATGAAGAAATAACTTTAAAACTTGAAATTGACAAAAGCATAATTAGGGAATACTTTGAATTATTTTGAAACTCAAGATCCAGTTCAGTAGCATTCTAGAGGTTTGAAGCAACTGGTAACTGGCTTGGCTAAAACCTTACATGTTAATTTTGGGAATGAATTAAGTGCCAGATGACTAGAGAACAGCAAATGTTAACCTTATTTTCAAAAAAAATGAAAAATGTAGGGAACTAACAAATGAGTATGTCTAACCACTATAAAATATTATAAATGGACTGATTTGTAATCACTTTAAAAACTATTTGGTGATTACCAGAAATTTATATGAAATTATCAAGAAAAAATATTAAGCTATACTAAAGTTATTGTTGCTATTATTATTATTATTATTATTATTATTATCATCATTATCATCATCATCATCATCATCATCATCTAGTTACACAGTAGATTATGCAATGCTTTAAAAGCATTATATCCTGATTTCAGAAAACAATTTGACAAGGTATGTCATGACATTCAGATTCAGTGTAGACTGAACATGATATAATTACATGGATAAATAGATGCTCAAAATGTATGCTTAATGTCTCCCTATCAGGTTGGACTGCAATAATGCATAATATGAGACAAGGTTCCATTTTTATTTATTTTTATTAGTTAGAATGAAGAAGTAGAAGGGATGCTTATCATTTTAATGGGGGATGCTCAGTGAAGTGGGAGAAAGTACCCTCCCGTTGCTCTTCCCAATCCTTTTTCCATGCCTGTAAACTTCCTAAACTAGACTGAAACCTCTGTTTAAAAATACAATAGTTCCAGTGCCTAAGACCTATCGGTAGACAATGACAGCAGGCATTCTTGCTATTGTGATTATTCATAGATGGATGGATATATATTCACAAGAGGGGGTCATATTCTTATGATCATTTGGAAAATTCCTTCTCCAAATTGCACGATTTGGAGAAGAACCCTTCAGAATGATCACAAGAAAGATGTCCATTTGCAGAAAGGCCTGAGGCAGCCTGGATAGGAAGGCAATAGATTGGTTATGCCTGTCAGTAGCTGCAGAAAAAACCAACACAAAGATAAGTGCAGCAATTTGCTTCAGCTGGTTGACCCTACACATGGCTGAAATCTCCCAGGCTTGTCAGATGGGAAGCAGTCAAGACCTCTAAAGCTGTCACAGATTTCCATGTGCTGGGAACCCAGTAGCCTGCAAAAGGACTTCCAATGCCTCCCCTACCCCCAAGAGCTACCCCCATGATCCTTATCTCAGACTTTGTCTGTTTAACAGTCTACAAGATAGCCTAACCTAGGGAGTGCTAAAATTGCAGTAATTGAGCAAAGTGGTTACATGGGCCTCGGTGGTTAGAGTGCAGTACTGCAAGCTACTCCTACTGCAGTCTGGCAGATCGAATCCCACCAGGCTCAAGGTTGACTCAGTCTTCCATCCTTCTGAGGTGGGTAAAATGAGGACCCAAATTGTTGGGGGCAACATTCTGACTCCAAACTGCTTAGAGAGGGCTGTAAAGCACTATAAAGCGGTATATAAGTCTAAGTGCTATTGCTTAGTAGTATTACTATGATGTCTTTGACTGCTTTGCTCAATGACCAAGATTCCAGACCCAATTGTAGTCATAAACGGAGACCTACCTATATTCCATTTATACATTATTATACTGGTATGAGCAACATCTGGAACGGTTACAAGTTTGTTTTAGTTTCTTTAAGGAAAAGTGTTCTAATTGCTAAGAAACATAGATTTCAATGGAGATACAGTGTCTTGTTTATGGGATTTCCTCACCAGTGTGAAGTGATGCTTGTTTTACTTTTAATCTGTTCTATTTTTGTAAGCTTTCCTGGGGGTGATAGAGCAGAGCAGTTTATAAACCTTTAAATGCAGGTGCTCAACAGAAATATCAGATGGTAATGTTGATAAAACCATCACCCAAATCAGTAGATAGGAAGGTGAACTAAAAAGATACAATATTCTAAATACACTGGCAGGGAAACAGTTGTTCATATCTACATTATTGCCCTAATAAATCCATCAAATTAATCTTGAGCTCATAAATTTAATCTGAATTAAACATGCATTCAAGCAGACTTTAATGTAATCTTTCTTGTGAGTCATCAGTATGTGAATATTTAACTTTGAAAGTCCTGAGTAGCTCCTCCAATGGTTTTATTAAAATATTATTTTAAAATGTTAAAAAAGTACTAGAGACAAAATAGGGCTCTGAGGGATACTATATGAGCCATTTCAAGGGATAGATTTGTCTAAGAGATCCTAAACAGAATTTTCTTGGTGCCAAGCTTAATGTCAATTTTTTGCATTTACATTTTACAGTAGGAAAAAATTGGCTAAGAACTTGCAGAGTCGGCAGGATATTTACTTCAAAATCATAGTTGCTAACTCTGCAAGGTCTCACCCAATTTCCTTATAAAATATTAATACAAAAATTTTGTCAGCGAATCTAGCGCAGAGATAACTGATAATATTACTCCACTATGTTTCCAGCACACTGTTAGTACGTCACCAGAGAAATTGTCTAGAATGTATTGAGGCATTTCAAATTTATATTGGAAATGTGAAAAAGAAGGGATAATTTATCATGTTTGGTGAACGCATTAAAAAACCTGGAAAATTCAATATAAACTGATTCAAGGATTTTGAAGATTAATAAACATTTGAGATTAGGGATTTTTCTTTGAGGATTCATGGCTTAAATGGAAATTCCTGATGAACCTTCTGCATAAAAATGAAAAATAATGAATGTGGTTTATGGTTTTGATGATAGGTATAAGAAAGTTATGATGTAATTTTAGAGAAAGGTAAATTTATGATTGTACACTGCTCAAAAAAACAAAGGGTACACAAAAATAAGACATCCTAGATCTGAATGAATGAAATATTCTTATTAAATACCTTGTTCATTACATAGTTGAACATGCTGACAACTAAATCACACAAAAATTATCAATGGAAATCAAATTTAGCAACCCATGGAGGTCTGGATTTAGAGTTACACTCAAAATTAAAATGGAAAAAAACCACTACAGGCTGATCCAACTTTGATGTAATGTCCTTAAAACAAGTCAAACTGAGGCTCAGTAGTGTGTGTGGCCTCCACGTGCCTGTACGACCTCCCTACAACGCTTGGGCATGCTCCTAATGAGGTGGATGGTTTCCTGAGGGATCTCCTCCCATACCTGGACTAAAGCATCCCCCAACTCTTGGACAGTCTGTAGTGCAACGTGGCGTTGGTGGATGGAGTGAGACATGATGTCCCAGATGTGCTCAATTCAGGTCTGGGGAATGGGTGAGCCAGTCCATAGCATCAATGCCTTCGTCTTGCAGGAACTACTGACACACTCTAGCTACCACATGAGGTCTAGCATTGTCTTGCATTAGGAGGAACCAAGGGCCAACAGCACCAGCATATGGTCTCACAAAGGGTCTGAGGATCTCATCTCAGTACCTAATGGCAATCAGGCTAGCTCTGGCGAGCACATGGAGGGCTGTGCGCCCCCCTAAAGAAATGCCACCCCGCACCATTACTGACCCACTGCCAAACCCGTCATGCTGGAAGATGTTGCAGGCAGCAGAATGTTCTCCACGGTGTCTCCAGACCCTGTCATGTCTGTCACATGTGCTCAGTGTGAACCTGCTTTCATCTGTGAAAATGAAAATTCATCTGCACAGGGCACCAGTGGCGAATTTGCCAATCTTGGTGTTCTCTGGCAAATTCCAAACGTCCTACACAGTGTTGAGCTGTAAGCACAAGTCCCACCTGTGGACGTTGGGCCCTCATACCATCCTCATGGAATCTCTTTCTGACCGTTTGAGCAGCCCCATGAACTTTTGTGGTCCACTGAGGTCGTTTTGCAGGGCTCTGGCAGTGCTTCTCCTGTCCCTCCCTGCACAAAGGCGGAGGTAGCAGTCCTGATGCTAGGTTGTTGCCCTCTTATGGCCTCCTCCACGTCTCCTGATGTACTGGCCTGTCTCCTGGAAGTACCTCCATGCTCTGGACACTATGCTAACAGGCACAGCAAACCTTCTTGCCACAGCTCACATTGATGTGCCATCCTGGATGAGCTGCAACCTTCTTGCCACAGCTCGCATTGATGTGCCATTCTGGATGAGCTGCACTACCTGAGCCACTTGTGTGGGTTGTAGACCCCATCTCATGCTACTACCAGAGTAAAAGCATCGCCAGCATTCAAAAGTGACCAAACCATCAGCCAGAAAGCATAGGAACTGAGAAGTGGTCTGTGGTCACCACCTGCAGAACCACTCCTTTATTGGGGATGTCTTGCTAACTGCCTCTGCTTTCTACCTCTTGTCTATTCCATTTGCACAACAGCATGTGAAATTGATTGTCAATCAGTGTTGCTACAGAAGTGGACACTTTGATTTCACAGAAGTGTGATTGATTTGGAGTTATGTTGTATTGTTTAAATGTTCCCTTTATTTTTTTGAGCAGTGTACTTACTGCTGTGAAGAAGATTGGAAGCTAATTCTTTCTATCTTTTTTCTACTTTAGTGCCCCCCCTGCTCTTTAATTACTTTCTTTTTCTTATTTTATATTTGTTTATACTATATTTTGTCTTTCTTCTTAAAACACAAACAAATACACACACAATATATATATATATATATATATGTATGTATGTATGTATGTATGTATGGATGTATGTATGTATGTATGTATATGTGCTGTTTAGCTTCCTTCGGGTATTATCCCACGTCATTGTAGTTCTGTTAAAGTTGAAACCAGGAACTAACTCTATGCAGAAGCCTGAGGATGGCAGATGAGATTCTGCTGAAACGTTGCTACAACTTTAACAGAACTACAATGACGTGGGATAATACCCGAAGGAAGCTAAACAGCACACATGTAAGTACCCGTGAAAGGTACTTTTAGTGCAGCTTGGCTCCGTGTGAAGGGACGGCTGCTCTTCATTAGCAAGCTGCTATTCATTAGCAAGCTGGGTTTCACCTGGGTGCCTGGTGGGGGGGTGTTTAGGTTGGAGCTATCAGAGGGAGTCTGTTTTTGCGCAGGTGTTTGCCTGGCTTGTGGCATGGAGATCTTTCTATTTGAGAGTGCAGGCTTCCAAATGATTGACAGTCTGGTGGAATCATCTCTTCTATTCATGCTGTCAGGTCTTTTTTCAATCTCTATGGCTTCTCTGATGATTCTGTGGCTGGGGTTTTCTATAGTGGCCAGGGTTTTAGTGCCATTGAAGTTGATGTTGTGACCTGTGGTACCTCTTATGTAGGGCAAGACAGCTGTTCCATAGATCTGTTGGTCTTCTAGGTCTCTGTTATGTCTTGGTGTGTTTTTGTGGATCAAGTTGGTGATTTTGTTTTTGTGGAAGCCATTGGCTGTCAATACTTCAGTCAGGGTGCATAGTTCAGTCTTTATATGTGTCTTGTCTGCCAGGCATTTGGTTCTGGTAATTAGTGTTTTCGCTACGGAATTTATCTGTGCTGGGTGGTGGTGGGATTGGGCGTTGAGGTAGCGGTTGGTGTGTGTTTTCTTTTGGTATATGGTGTGTCCCAGTGTGCCATCTGTTCTTTTGTAGATTAGTACATCTAGGAATGGTAGTTGTTTGTTTATTTCCGTTTCCATGGTGAACTTGATTTTGGGGTGTGTGTTGTTTAGGTGTGTTAGGAAATTGTTTAGGTTTTCTTTTCCATGGGGCCAAATCACAAATGTGTCATCGATGTATCTTAGCCATAGTTTGGGTTTGTGGGTGGCATTAGCCAGGGCTCTGGATTCGAATTCTTCCATGAACAGGTTTGCAATGACGGGTGACAGTGGTGATCCCATAGGGGCTCCTTCAATTTGCTTGTATCTTTGTCCTTTGTATATGAAATATGTGTTGGTTAGGCAGTGTTCTGTTAGTTCCATGAGGTCTTTGGCTGGTTGGTATTTATTTTTGATGATTTCAAGAGTTTCTTTTATTGGGACTTGAGTGAATAGTGAAACCACGTCGAAACTTACAAGCAGATCTTCTTGTTCTACGTGTAGATCTTTGATCATTTCTAAGAAGTGGTATGAGTTTTTTACATATGAAGCTGCGGTTTCAGCATGGGGCTGTAGTTGTTTTGCTAAGTATTTAGCTAGGTTTTGTAATGGTGCTCCTATGGAGCTGACTATGGGTCTGAGAGGTATGCCTTCTTTGTGTATTTTTGGGAGGCCGTATAATTTGGGGCATCTAGAAGATTTTTCTCTTGGGATGATCGTCTGTTGGATTTCTTTGCTTATGTGGCTGGTTATAATTTTCTTCTTGGTT
>BLBF01000005.1:43755367-43798487 GCA_015471245.1 Laticauda colubrina | reverse complement strand
ACATACATACACATATACATACATACGTGCTGTTCAGCTTCCTTTGGGTATTATCCCACGTCATTGTAGTGCTTTTAAAAAACATACATACATACATACATATATATATATATATATGAATATGAATTAAGATAGTTATACCATGGTCTGTCATAAATTGGCTTTATAGAAAGTCACAAATCTTCTCATGAGATTAGATTACTCATTGACATTCTGGAAACAGGAAAAAAATGGTACAGGAAAAAATGGTACCTGCAATGATGGTCCTGTGGGTTGAGGAATATGTGCCTATATTTCATTCAAAAAAATGTAATCTAGTTTCATTTAAAAATATTTTTAGTCCTTGGGTTAATATAAGATGATCTACTCTATTTGTTAAGGCTAATAAAATTGAATTAGCTTTTTGGCTATCAGAATGTCTCATGGAACAAGCATGTTCTTTATCTCCTTTTGTTTTTTATGTAGCATTGGAATAATTGAACTTATTTATTAGACAAATGGAAAATGTTTTCAACATAACAAGTTGGAGTTGAACATGAACTATCATTATATGTTGATGACTTATTTTTTAATTTCATTTATAACAATGAATTTCAAACATTTGTATAGGACCTGATTAAATGGTTCTTAAACTGTCTGATACAATTCCTCACTCTTGAATAAGCTTATTATGTCCCCCCCCTCACACACACATATGCAAACTTTGTTATTGAACATTATGAAGTAAATTTTCCTCCCTTTGACTCCATCTGTATACTGTTGGATTACCTAGAACCTTAGATTGAAAATTTTAGATGGATTGACTTTTGTAGGTTACATAATTTCTACCAATTTATACCAGTCTCTTGCCCAGTAGTTTTCAAATTTGGCAACTTTAAGATAACTTTAACTTTAGTCCCAGAATTACCTAGCCAACATTACTAAGTTTGAAAAATATTACTCTAGACCAAATGTGCACAGTCTGCATTGTTCCATCCGGAAAAGAAGCGCAGTAGACCGGGTTCCAACAAATAACTCTTTATTAGTTAACAGCAACAGTAATAGAACATTGGCTCAGCCGCGGCAGCCCTTTTTATAGATGAGGGCCCTTGTAGCCCATGACATTGTTTTAACTTTGCCGCCTTTGAGCGGCTCCTTGGATTGGTTCCTAATGAACCAATCCACTACTGGCCTTCCTGACCAATCAGAATAGACTATTTGGAACCTTCCAAGTTATACAGAACATGGATCTCTTAACTTTTTAGTGATCCATTTAGTGATCCAAAACAGACACTACTCCCCTAAGCTCTACAAAAACCCATGCACCATGGATTATGTAAACAACAAGTTGTGACTTTCCCAAATATCATTAATAAGACTGACCTCCTTGCCAATTCACATGAAGTTGTGAGAAAAGAATCAGAAACAGATATGGATATATATTTCTTTTAAATTAAGCATATTCATTTCCTGAAATTCTTGCAGTCAAACCCTGTTCATCTCATTAAAACTTGCTAGAGACGACTATAGTGACATATGCTTCGAAAAACATCACTTTGCATCAGGGAATAGGCAAGGAAATTCACAAAACTTATTTGACAGAATATATGGAGAGTATTACTGTACATTTGGAGAGTATTACTGTAACTCATTTAATTTTAATTAAATTCATTTTCTCCAGTCCCCATTCATAATAATAAACATATTAGAAATAAGTTTTCATACATTTCTGAGAAATAATATTTATGTTTAGGATTTGGAAACACTCTTGACACAAAGGCAACAGGATAACAGACAACAGATAATCAGAGTTGGAAGGGACTTTGTCGATCATCTAGTCCAACCCCGCGCACAACACCATTTCTGACAAATGGCAGTCCAGTTCTTCTTGAAAGTCTCAAGTGATGGTGCTCCCACAACTTCCGAGGGCAAGCTCTTCCATTGGTTGATTGTTCTCAGAAAGTTTCTCCTTATTTCCAGGTTAAATCTCTCCTTTTTCAGTTTCCATCTATTATTCCTTGTCTGGCCTACAGGCACTTTAGAAAATAGCTTGACCCCTTCCTCTCTGTAGCAGCCCCTAAATATTGGAAGACTGCTATCATGTCTCCCATGGTCCTTCTCTTCACTAGACTAACCATGCCCAGTTCTTGCAATCTTTCTTCATATGTTTTAGTCTCCAGTCCCCATCCTGGTTGCTCTTCTCTGTACTTTTTCTCGAGTTACAACATCTTTTTTACAATGTGGTGAACAAAACTGGATGCAGTATTCTAGGTGTGGTCTTACTAAGGCTTTATAGAGTGGTATTAGTACCTCACTTGATCTTGATTGTGTCCCTCTGTTAATGTAATTTAGGATTGCACTAGCTTTTTTTGGATGCTGTTGCACACTGCTGGCTCATATTTAGCTGCTTGTCCACAAAGACTCCAAGATCCCTCTCACAGTTACTGCTATTGGCTTGGTTTCACCCAGTCTATAGGAAATGAATATTTAGTCAGATCTGATTATTTCTATGCTGGGGAAAGAGATTGAGAACTTTTTTGCCCGCTGCTGTAAAAATACTGTACAGTATTCTTCCACCAAGGACTACTCTACTAGTCTCAGGGAAGAAGTAAACATGCCCACATTCTTGACGTTCAAGTAATCTTCATGTAAAATTAAATATAACTTAATAATTTGAAGCTTGCTGTTAAGGTCAATAAACAACATAGTGTGTATTTGTGAATAAGTCAGAGTTCTTGTTCTGTGAATTCTTCTGTGAATAAGTCAGAGTTCTGTTCAATAGGGAGAAAAAAAATCCTGAAGAAGTCAAGTTGCTAGAGAAATAGTACTAGGTTCCCATTTGTCACGTTAGACATAAAGCAAAATGATTGAGTCACAGTTAGCAATCGACAAGCCAAAGAAAATGATTTTAGCTTCATGAGATTATTGTTGCTATGGTAACTGTAGAGTAACCTCCGTTGTTCATTCCTCTTTGAAGCTGTTGCTAATAGGTAAGTACCATAAACTTAATGGGCAGAGTGAGCTGGGGAGAAAATAATATATTGGCAGAGCTTGTTTTAATCATTCAGAAGATCTCTTCAGAGTTAAACATTTTAAGGCTGATTGGTTGTCAGACTCCCATGGAGCCATGCAGGGGTAACTTTGTAGGTTGTCTTTTGAGTCCCAAGCTTGGTTGAATCTTGCTGGATGATGTAATGAAGGGGCTTTGGGCAAATCCTATCATGGCTTATGCCCTGAAGGATATTGAGTGAAGGCATTTGCTTATGAATACACCTAGGTTTGAAGAGGGTGGGGGCTATTAAGAGTGAGTTCTGCTTCCTGCCCCCCAAAAACCATGGTTATCCATTTTTCATCCCGGGAAACATAATATTCTGTCTTTTTAATATTTCCTAGAACATTTCATTCTTCTAGGAGAGGGGTTGAGTACTAAGTACCTACAGCCCCAAATAAAAAGGGTGAAATATACCCCTTTTGTAAAATACCTATGTGACAACTCGGAGTTCTCAGAGCTCATCTACTAAAGAGAAACTACACTTCATATAAACCTTTACTTAAGCCTTTTCCACCTTATTGGGCGTGTTTCATTCTCTTGTACCTTCCCCAAATTAGAACTGTTGTATCTAGATTTGTTTTCCCTAGTTGAACTAACACTGCTTTGCCCTACTGCCAGGCAATTTCAAATATTTATACTTACAATGAAGAATAGAACAAGGAGGCAAAAAAAAAAAAACAGTCCATAATGTATATCCAATGTGAAATTCTCAAAAAAAAAGTATCTCCAGTAACACACAATATTTCAAAATAGACCTTTACTGACAGCTCAGTCAAGGTCACAGTTCATGTAATATAATGTAGTACACAAATGATCCAGAGAAAATATCTGCTGCATGCATGCACTATTTATGTATGCCATGAGAAAAAATGAATGTATACATACATACATGTATTACATGTGTATATGTATAATACACACACACATACATATACACACAGAGGTGCCAATCTCACACATGAAATCTCTGGGTGACTTACAGCATTAAAAATCCACAACATACAACTTCATTCCCCATCTCCCCAGTTTGAAATAAATTGAATAAATTATAGCATGTATTGAAAAGAAAAACTGATGAATGATTTTGGCAACTTTTATTTGTGTTTCTCTTCCAGACAGCAAGGGAACATTAGCCAACAAAAAGACAGATAATAAAATATAAAGAATAGCAAAGAAAAATAGATAAAACATTTAACTGATTTGGAAATGTGGTCTGGCTTTGCTTTTTTTATTTGTTCAGGGCATCGCGAGATTACTGTATTAAAGTATTTTCTTCCTGTCAGTGAGACAGCAGAAAAACAGGCTAGAATAAACTAAACTGGTTCTTACTCTGCCTATTGAGAGTAACAATGGGGATACTCTTATGGTTTTACTATGGAACAGCTAAGGGAAAGCAATCAGTGAATTTCCATCTTCATTTCTCTTCCAATCAAGTGTTGCCTGCCAGCAGGAAAAACAGCCACAAATGGGTTTCCCTAAAGTGTGGTGGGTCAGAGATGTGTGCATGAAACAGTTGATTTATCCACCTGAAAAAAAAAAGTTTGACGAGCAGGTCCTGGGCACAGGGGGGCCTAGGAGAAAGTGCCACATCTGTGTCAAAAAAAGAGCTTGGCTGTAAGTGCAAAGGATGGGTGCAAAATGAATTGGGAGGGAACAATGACTCACAAGGGAACTCCACCTTATTGGACAAATAATCTGATGAATAATCCATCACTCTGGGTTCCATCAATTAAACCATGCCATTTTTCTCGATCATGGAAATGCACCTTCTCCGTAGTAGCACATACCCTCTGGAAAGAGGTTCCCACAGATTCAAAAAGCTCCCAAACCCTTCTTGGGTATTGGAGGCATTTGAAGTTATAGCTCTTCATATAGGTCAGGGGTTCCCAACCTGGGGTGCTCGCATTCCAGGGGGTGCGGGAAAAGTCCAGGTAAATAATAGGATATTGGCTATATGTTGGCATTTTTATTTTCTTTTGCAATGGACTAACTTTGTTTTCATTTTAGAGTTAAGTATCGTTGTTTAGTGGCCGTCGCATACATAGCTGAAAAGATTAAATCCTATCATATATTTAATAATTAAATAATTCAATCCTACCATATATTTACCATATATTTCAGGGGGTGTGAGGTTCGAGTGAAATTTCTTTAGGGGTGCAGGGTGAAAAAAAGGTTGGGAACCACTGATATAGGCTGTGGTGAACATAATTGAAGCCTGTTTTTTAATCTTTTTCTTTGTTTCTCCCTGGGTCTGTTGTCTCTGCCCTCTGTGTTCTTTTCTCTTTTTCTCTGTTCTTTGTGCTATTTACTTGTTTAATTTTTTAAAAAATAGTTTGTAAGATGTTGAAAGTCATAAGAGTCAGGTCGCATATATGTTAATTAAATAGGACTGTGTGGAATGAGTTACACAGTTAATAATGAACCAATCTGTTATATTAACTGCCATTTTATTCAGAAATTGGAACATTTGTGGAATACTTTTGATTGAAATTATAACTTACGTTGCAATCCAGTGTCCTTACTCGGAAGCATCATTACTCCTAGGGTGAGTAATAAGCAGCATTTTATTCTGGATAAATATCTACAGAATTAAATATGATCCTAGTTTGAGAAAGATTCGCAATGTATATAGTGATGTTGGAATTAATATATTAATGCTCTTTGCTGAATAAAATGAAAGAATTACTCATAACTGAATCATTACATATGTCTTTCTTAATTTTCATAGTTTGAATTTTGTTTCTTTTCATCCAGGGAACGTTGTGGTCTTGTGGTCGACATGCAGGACATCAGTTTTTAAGTCAGTAACAAACCGATTTATTAAGAACCTGGCTTGTTCTGGGATCTGTGCCAGCCTAGTCTGTGTGCCTTTTGACATTGTTCTCAGTACCAGTCCGCACTGCTGTGGGTGGGTCTACACCATGATCTTCTGCAAAGTCATCAAATTCTTGCATAAAGTCTTCTGCTCGGTGACCATCCTTAGCTTTCCTGTCATTGCTCTGGATCGGTAAGACACTATGATTACTCACAGGTTATCTTTCAACTTTCTCCCTTCATAGTTCAACCTGGACAAATCTGTTAACTACTGTTCCTCTGATTTATTTTTCTGGTTTTTTTGTTTGTCTTATTTCCATATCAACTTGATATTTCTTTCATAAAAATTAAAAATAAAAAGACTCCTTATACAATCAAATGTAAACAACTTGTGAAAAGAGTTGTGTTAAGAGAGACAAACTGAGCTGTATAATATGGGTGTTGGCTGTTCTTTTTAAATAACTCTGCTAATTTAACCTGACTGGCTCTTTTCACTTCTTTGTGCATCTGTTAGAAGTCAGGAAGACAATTCCACTTTTTAAAGTACTTATTAAGAGGTATTATGGATTCTAACTCTCAACTTTACTGCCTTGGAATCTGTAAAGTTTTTCTTGATTTTTCACTAGCTAGTTACTGCTCTTATCTATTTGTTAGTTCCCATTACTAGTAAAGCTAATGCTGGAAAATCATTTATTGAATAAAGTCATAGCTAGCAAAATTAAGGTTAAATCATAAAGCATTATTTATAAACCACAATGATCTTATGCTAAGATCAAAGTAAGAAACTATATTATGTCTTAATGTGGCATGTGAACTGAGCTATTGTGTATCATAGAGGAATTTTCATGTCACATGCAACATTTAGGTATTTTAGCAAACCTACTCTTTTAGTAATGTGGCAGTCTTCTTTCTGATGCATCAGTGAATTATACAGCTTGGCTGGAACTGCTACATGCTAAGAAATATGGTTGATTCAATTCTATTCACAAACCAGTTTGAAACAAAAGAGGTTATGAGATAATACAAAAAAACAGAAGTGTCAGCCTAAATTCTAACCCCCATCTTTGACACAAATTGATCAATATAAGTTGCATTTGTTATTTCATATGGGGTTAAATTAGTGGCTAAAAACTATGAAAACAGATACTCCTTGACTTACAACAGCATTGAGAAAAATGACAAATGGCCATTTTTCACACTTACAACTATTGCAGCATACCAATGGTCATGTGATCAAAATTGGGATTCTTGGCTATTGGTTTGTATTTATGATGGTTGCAGTGTCCTGCGGTCATGTGATCACTTTTGTCAACTTTCTGACAAGCAAAACCAATGGGGAAGCCAGATTCACGTAACAACTGTGTTACTAACATAACTATTACAACGATTGACTTAATAACTCTGACAAGCTAAAGTATAAAATGGGACAAAATTCACTTAACAAATGTCTTCACTTAGCAATATAAAATTTATGACAATAGTGGTCGTAAGTTGAGGACTATCTGTACTAGATGTAACATTGAAACATCTTAAATCCTTGTATCTTTGATGATAGCTCAAGTTTAATCTACATAATAGATCAAGGAGTAGCATTCTGCATATTTAATTATTTGGAGATGGAGTCTAATCTGGTAGAATAAGAAGGAATGGCATTTCTGTATCCCTTATAGATAATTCTGCTCTCTCTTCTTTGGCTAGGTACTATTCAGTCTTATACCCACTGCAAAGAAAGATATCAGATGCCAAATCACGAGATCTGTTGATCTATATTTGGGCTCATGCAGTGGTGGCCAGCATTCCAGTCTTTGCTGTAACTCCTGTGTCAGACATATATGCTATATCCACTTGTACTGGGCCCTGGAGTTACTCTATTGGCCAATTAGCATATGTTATCACTTACAACCTTACCACTGTGATTTTACCACTGACTGTGGTATTTCTCTTTATGATCCTCATCCGCAAGGCACTGAGCACCAGCCAGAAGAAAAAAGTCATTATAGCTGCCTTAAGAACTCCTCAAAATACAATCTCTATTCCCTATGCCTCCCAGAGAGAGTCTGAACTTCATGCCATGCTTCTATCTATGGTTATTATTTTCATTTTCTGCAGTATTCCCTATATGACTATGGTGGTTTATCATGCTGTCCTGGATTCTTCAGATACCTCTGTATACTTGCTTCTCACTGCTATCTGGTTGCCTAAACTATCACTGCTGGCCAACCCTCTCCTCTTCCTGACTGTTAACAAATCTGTTCGGAAATGTTTAGGAGGGACGATACTGCAATTACACCGAAGGTATAGTCGAAGGAACATAGTCAGTTCTGGGAGTGCTGGAGAGGCCAATCTGGACTCTCATGGTCGTTCTGGCAGTCAACTCCTAGAAATGTTTCACATTGGGCAGCAGCAAATTTTCAAGCCCACAGAGGATGAAAATGAAGCTAAGTCTGTGGACCCCAATGACTGCCAACAGGAAGAGATACCCACAACCAGCTTAGATGTAGAACAAGCTCAAATTCAGAGGTCTGTGTGTCCCGCAGTTGCAGATTCTGCTGTACAAATAGCACCTGCTTTCTCTACAGAAGCTGAATTGGCCAAAGAAAAGTATTCTACGCAACTGGGCTTTGGACCTTTTGAGTTGCCCCCACAGTGGCTATCAGAAAACCGGAATGGTAAGAAACGACTGCTGCCTCCTTTAGGAAATACACCAGAGGAGCTGATCCAGACAAAGCAACCAAGGAGTAAATCAGAACGAAAAATGAGCAGAAACAATAAAGTCAGCATCTTCCCCAAAATGGATTCCTAGTCAAAGACGGAGTTCCATATGATGAGAAAAGACTGCCTTTTTGAATATATGTGATCCTATGGATCTGTGCTAAAATGAAATTAAAGGCTTATTTTTGTGCCAGTATATGTAAAAGCTAAAACTTAAGTGTTCCTTATACACGGGTTTTGTTATGAACACAACATATTTCCTTATTTCACAATATCCCTTTCCCCCATTACATGTAAGACAAATGGCCTGTTTTCCAAAGAGGTAAGTTTGGTTTATTCTTGCTCTACAGATGGCTCCCTCTACTGCGATCTATAAGACTTTAAGCATAGCAAATCTGTTTAATTAGGGCTAAAAAATATGGACTGCAAAGATTAGGATGAACACTAGGGCAGTGGGCCCCAAGAAAGAATCGGTTCCATGGAGAGAGGTTTTTCCATGGATCAGAGGGGGCGTGGTTTCACATGCTTCCTGCATCCCGCGGATGGGGCTTTGCTTTTGCGCAGCCTAGTTTCTGGCATGCTGTGGCCCAGTGCCAGTCCACTGACTGACACTGGGGACCCCTGCACTAGAGGACAGCAAGGCAGCCCAGAAAGTCTAGTACCTTTGCTGACATTTTGTGGTCATTTGGAGTTTTGCTGTACTTCATGCATGCACTTGTGCATGCATACATACCTTACAGAGATGTAGCACTTCAGATATAGAATTCCAGGGAAAGGAATTCAACAAATATCTAGGAAATTCCAGTCCTTGGGATTCTCACATAAAAAGCACCCACAATCTTTTTGGAGCATTATTTGACTTGGCAATTTGGGATATCTTTTAACAATTTAAAAGACCTTGAGCATTTCAGTTATATTTTATAATTTACTAAGCATTTTGCCTGTTTATTTTGGACTGTTATTTTTAAGTATGTTTGGCAGGTTCCTGCTTTTGCAGTAAGCATGTGTCAAATTCATGCATACAATATTAGGTTTCCTTTAAGGACTGATTTTTAATAGTCTTGAGTCCTGCAAGCTTTTGATCAATGAAGCTGCAGCAACTTGACTGAGATAAAATAACAGATACATTTGATGATGCTACTGTATAACATGGACTCAACACATATTGAAAACAGATAGTCCTTGATTTATGATCATTCATTTAGCAACAGTTCAAAATAACAATGGTGCTGAAAAAAGTGACTTAGGATTGGTCCTGACATTTATGATTGTTGCAGCATCGCCTGATCATGAATTGAGTGCTTGGCAACCAGCAGGTATTTATGATGGTTGCAGCATCCCAGGATCACATTATCACCATCTGCAACCTTCCCAGCTGACTTGCAAGAAGCAAAATCAATGGGGAAGCCAGCAGGCGGTTGCAAGTCACAGGCATGTCATGTCTCACGGGATGTGGAAAAAAGCGGTTGTAAAATTCAGTGATTGCACCACTTAACAAACAAATTTTCTGGTTCCAATTGTTATAAGTCAAGGACTAGCTATATAGATATATGATTACAGTATTATATTTAATAAATACCATGCCCTCAAAAATCAGTCTCTCACTCACTCTCACTCTTCTATCCAGTCTTTCCTCTGCTTCTCTTGATAATGTGTTCATCTTTGATGAAAAGGCACTAAGATGGTTGTTGCTATTTTGTCTGATATACAATAGACTGAAGTAGAAGCCACTATGTTAAAAATTGTCTTAAATTTACACACTTGCACATTCTAAGTGTATAATATATAGAACACACCTCTTCATTATAATTCTAAAAATCTTATAAAACACAGCATTTTTTTTTTGCTTTCCTGCCTTGTTTTTTAATTACATTTTGATTAAATGGTACTATTTAATCATTTTGCCTATGATTCTTCATCCTTTTATTTGCTGGGAGTGGCTTCAGAATAACAGAGTTAAAAGGAACCTTGGAAAGTTTTCTAATCCAACCCCCTTACAGGAAACCCTATACCATTTGAGACAAATGATTGTCCATTTTTTTTAGAAACTTCCAGTATTGGAGCACTCACAATTTGTCCTTCCACTAATTCATTGTTCTAACTGTCAGGAAATTCACTTCAGTTTGTTTTGGTTTGTTGCAAGAAAAGAAAGGATTTTAACATGCATTTTAGCTTTGATTTGTTGACTTTTGTGGGATTCCATCTTAGTGCTGATGTAATGATGTAGCTGGCAAAATACATCTGACCTAGGTTCTTTTAAATCAAATTAATATGCAGTTTATGCAAACTGAACATGGAAATACAGGTAAAAAGATTAATGATAAAATAATAATAGTTTTACAATATTTAAGACAATATCAATCATTTAAAAAGCTTAGAAGAAGGGTGTATTAATCTAAACATAATTGAAAAAAATCTCAAGAACTTATCACAGCTAACTCATTCTATTTGGAACCAAGTTGCCTAAATATTGTGATAAAGACAGAAGTTTTGAACATTACAGGAAGTTTAGGGAAACTGAATCTCAGATACTAGAACTCCAATTCCTCCAATTCTTCCTCAATTATTGCTGAAATATCAAAGGGGTCTAGCCAATTGCTAGGAATTTTATGAATTATTTCAATAGCTGGAGGAGCACAACTTTCCCCCCTTTTTGTATACACATATAAAAGTGTAGTATGCTGTGAATAGTTCACATCATAGTAATCTTTGAGGGAGATAGGAGGGGTTGGAAATAGGAAACAGTAACAAGCAAACAAACAAATATTTGAAAATCATTCCTGAGTATCTAATGCAGTGATTAACTCCACAGTATTACACATTTATAGAAATCAAAATCTGTTGCAATAACAATAATATTACATGTATCCAGATACTTCACTCTTGTCTGTTTTCCCCTCTTCTGTATCTTGACGGTGGTTTATTATTTATTCCACTGTAAACCAATTTGGAAGATCCTTTGTCTTTTCCGCTTACTAGTTTGCAAGCAATCTCTCCTTTCCTCCATTCCTTTGTTGTAAAAATGATTACTGCAATTCATTCCCAAAATCCTAAACTGATTTAATAAACTTAGACATTCTTGCTTTTGAATACTATAGATAGCTTGTACTTCTGAGCCACTGAATATAATAGGATTCTGGATTTTAACTATTAGTAAAATATTGTTACTTTTAACATACCATTTTCTGAAATAATGCTATGTTTGTAGCAATCATATTTAAATAGCACCATGTTTAATTCTAGGGAACAAAACAGCATAAGCAGAGCTTACAGAACAAAGGTGTTCTTCCTTAATTATTGCTGAAATATCAAAGGGGTCTGCAGTTTCTAAGAAATCTAAGAGTTATTTCTATATGTTGCCAACAGTAAACTTTGCAATAAACTTTATAAATAATAAAATAAATAAACTACCATTGGATCAAGTTTTTCTGTGTCTTTGTGTCTCAACCTTTCATGATAAAAATGGTTTTTGGTTGGCTTTGCTCTTAATTAAATCCTGAATGTATAGGATTAGTTGTTGCTAAATGGCATGACAACTATCTGGATACAGAGCAAGTTCAAAACTACTTTGCACTTCAGTGGTTCTTTCTCATCAGCAAACCAGAGAATGGTATCAAATGTGGTGCTGTAGAGTTTGATCCTAAATATTATTCAAGATTTGTATTAATGACACTTGTGACCAGATAAAAGATTGCTTCAAGAGTATAAAAAGACTTCAGAAAAACAAATTAAAATTTCACAGGAGAGAACACAGAGGATAAACACAGATAATATTTTGGGCAATATTATAGGACAGCCCTACCACATGAGATAAAACTTTTTTCAATATAATAGAATATGTGATTAGTGTACTGAACAGGAGCTCATATGTGCCATAAATTAACAACTACATAAATTTAATTGATTTGTCCTGTTTGCTGTATGAATAAACTAATTAATCATGATTTGCATAATTCAATTAAGCTGCAGCTAAATAAAGAACAGTTTTTGGAACACTTGCTCCCAGTAATATCAATGTGGTGTTTCTGCTGATTCAAGAACACTGTGTCCTTATTGTTGTGAAGTTAAAATAATATGCTTTATAGCAGATTTTATAGCAAAAGTTCAAGAATGTTGTTCCCTTTCACTTCATGTTCACCTGTATATTAATCCACTTTATCTAATTCTAATTCTGAAACCATTTCCCACAACTACCCTTATGAAGAATTGATGGATTAGATCCCAGAGTTTTAAAGGAGCTGGCAGCGGTGATCTCAGAACCACTGCACCATATCTTTCAAAAATCCTGGAGCACCAGGGAACTACCAGAGGACTGGAAAAGAGCTGATGTGGTTCCCATCTTCAAAAAAGGAAAAAAAAAAAAACAGACCCAGGAAACTAGACCAATCAGCCTAACATCAACCCATGGGAAGATACTGGAAAAGATATCAAAAAAAAAAAAAATCTGCCAACATCTAGAAAAAAATATTAACTAGCAGTCAGCATGGGTTTGTTCAGAACAGATCATGCCAAACCAATCTTATTTTATTCTTCAACATAGTGACTAAATTAGTAGACTAGCGAAATACTGTGGACATAATATATTTAGATTACAGCAAGGCATTTGATAAAGTAGACTGCAACCTACTTCCTAGTAAGCTAGAAAAAAGTGGAACAGAGCTCTACCACTAGATGGATTCGCAACTGGCTGGCAAACTGTACTCAAAAAGTAGTCCTTAATGGGTCTAAGTCTACATGGAGGGAAGTAAGCAGTGAGGTGCCACAAGGTTCCATCTTAGGCCCAGTACTCTTCAATATATTCATTAACGACTTAGATGAGGGAATAGAAGGAGAACTTGCCAAATTTGCAGATGATACTAAGCTGGCAGGAATAGCTAACACCCAAGAAGATAGGCTCGAGATCCAGATGGATCTTGACAGACTAGAACTCTGGGCCGTATCTAATAAAATGAAATTCAATATAGAGAAAAGTAAACTCCTACACTTAGGCAAGAAAAACCAAAAGTACACATACAAACTGGGTGAAACCAGGCTCAATAGCAGTAACTGTGAGAGGGGTCTTGGAGTCTTAGTGGACAACCAGCTAAATATGAGCCAGCAGTGTGCAGTAGCAGCCAAAAAAGCTGATGCAATCCTAAATTGTATTAACAGAGGGATACAATCAAGATCAAGTGAGGTACTAATACCACTCTATCAAGCCTTAGTAAGACCACACCTAGAGTACTGCATCCAGTTTTGTTCACCACATTACAAAAAAGATGTTGAGACTCTAGAAAAAGTACAGAAAAGAGCAACCAGGGTGATTAGGGGACTGGAGACTAAAACATGAAGAACGGTTACAGGAACTGGGCTTGGCTGGTCTAGTAAAGAGAAGGACCGGGGAGACATATAGCAGTCTTCCAATATTTGAAGGGCTGCCACAGAGAGGAAGGGGTCAAGCTATTTTCTAAAGCGTAGAATAATGGATAGAAACTGAACAAGGAGAGATTTAACCTGGAAATAAGGAGAAACTTTCTGACAGTGAGAACAATCAACCAATGGAACAGCTTGCCCTGGAAAGTTGTGGGAGCGCCACCACTCGAGACTTTCAAGAAGAGATTGGATTGCCATTTGTCAGAAATGGTGTAGATTCTCTCGCTTGGCCGGGGGGGGGGGTTGGACAAGATGACCTACAATGTCCCTTCCAACTCTGATTATCTATTAAGCAACTGCTTTCCTTGTACAGAAAAAGCTGATAACCTCTCTTTGCAATTTCTTTTTTATATTGTCACTTCTGGCTACTAGTGATAGTGATCTAGATGCCTGCCACAACCTTATGATGTGTAAGCTCAGGCAGAACAGCTTTTGGAAGAAAAAAGTCTCTCTCTCTTTTTTTTTTTAGAAGCATCTTAAGACAGGAATGGTAAACAATTAACTGGCTTGGCATGGGGTCCGGTAGAAATCCAATAAGCAACTAACAAATCTGAAGAAAGAACAGGAGACATGATGGAATGGAATCCAGAATTCTAAGCACGACACAGCAAGGTACACAAATAGATGTCTGAGATGTTGTTCTTGACATTTTCTTTCTAGCACAGAGGACATAAATCTACCACACTGAGACTCCAATCAATGTGTAGCTGAGGATGCTAGACATCAGACTCTGCTTTTTCATGGACCTACTTGTAGGCAAGCCTCTCAGAGCTATAGAATTCACTTCTCTGTTGGATCTTTATCACATACCTCTGCTTGGGATAGGGTGGCTAACTTCAGAATCTGAGAAGCTAACAGTGGATGCAAGCAGGGAGTCCTGGTTTCAGCCAGACCAGAGTCCTTGACTATATAATAGGGAATCGCCCATGCCAAGACTGTTCTCACTGCCTGTTCCTAGGTCCACTTCCTCCCTCTCTTCCTCATCTGATGACATGTCTAACAATAAAAGCTAGGCTTCAAAATACAACAATCTTTGTGTCTGTGTATAAGTATCCATAAAAAATTCTTAAGAGGTAGACAACAGTATTAAACTAAGTTTAATTCATCTTGGCTGAGAGGGGAGAAGGGAGATTAGTCATCACTGTATGACTTCAGCCCTAAATATATCATATATATTTTAAAAGTGGAGGAAACGGAGCTTGGATCACATAGAGCTACAATCTTGAATTTTTTTGGTCCATCCTGATGGATGCCTTTCACTAGAAGCTGACCTTGATAACAATAAGATTAATCTTTAACAGAACCAGGAGCAGGAAGGGAAGTGGTTCGACATTTGCAAAAATCATGTAAAAATGCTTGCATTTTAGCAGTACCCATCTTAGTAGATGCAAAGGCTCAAGATGAGCTTTGTGAACAATCTCTTTTGAGAATCCCTCAAAACCAACACCACCAGTAGATCTGGATTTAAAACTGCCTTATAACAGAATGCTTGTAATAGAATGCAGCAGCAGGAATAAATGTGGTTATTAATGCTAGGCTACTAAGATCTTTTATAGCCCGCTTGTTAGACAGCTCCTTTACAAAGAGTTTTGTTTACAGATTGCTGAGCCTCAGAAATCCAGAGTGTGGTCAATAGCTAATATAAACCTTTTCTGATTGCTCATAGTTTCTGCCTAGAATAGGCACCACTGATGTTCTTTTATGCAGTAAAATAAGTTGGTGAAAAATATTCCATTTGCTCACCTGCAACATGTTTCTAGGAACAAAGTTGCTCACAAAATCCAATGCAATCAATGTTGGGTTTCAAAACAGACAACATATAAATTTAAACACACATACACACACTCAACAGACACAGAGAGGATCTTACTAAAAGGAAGAGAAAAGGAAAGCAGGGTCATGTTTCCTCCCAACTCACTTGTATTATTTAGAGCCATAATACTAGGACCCTTTCCACAATGTCACAGATTAGAAAAGTTACCTTCAGTTCAAAGGATGTGCTTGCATGTAATATATTAATTGCAAGAAAAAAGACTATCAGGAAGTGCCATAGATAGGGATAATATGCTAATTCCCATCACGTTAGCCTCATTTTTTGGACAGAATACTGTCTGTCATTGATGAATTTTCCATAAGGTTTGATATAGCCAAGATTATAGCCAAAGCTGTAGCAAATGTCGAGTTGACAGGTTGATCGACTCAAACTTAGTCCAGGGATGCAGTACTCCATAGTAAGTGAATTTGTTACTCACAATTTTGCTCATGGTTCTGTGAACTCATTATGCAAACCAAGTTAAAGAGAATGCCTAAATGGTTAACAATTTTTAAAAAGTCAAGACAGTTTCTTTTAAAAAGTAGAAATGTTATTCAAATGGGCAAAGCCTGTCATAATTAGGAGCACTGCCAGAAAGAAAATGTGCTCCATTTTGGATTAATCTGACAAGGCATATAAAAATAGGAAAAGTTACATAGAACTCTGAAATATCCTCCCGTTTCATACAGATGAGCAATCAGCTTCCCTAGACATACAATATAGTAGCATAAGTTAGAAAACACATGTTTGACCCTGATCTCCAAATCAAAGAGTCTCAGAAAGTATTTTGCAGCTTATTAGGATGAGCTTCCAATCTAGCAGCCATCCCACTGCAGCAGTGAGAAAGAGCACGTGGCCTGTAAAGCTCCAGCCAACTCAGGGTCCACTTATCACAACTACAAGGGCTTCTTCAGCATCATCCTCTTCACCATGGTCGATGCTGACTACAAGTTCATGTACATCGATGCTTCAGGCAACGGGTCATCTTCAGATGCCCAGGTATACAACACCAGTCACCTCAAGGAGGGGCTGGAACGGAACCTCATCATGGGCTCCCCAGATCCAGACCCCCTCCCCAATGACACACAATAAGTGCCCTACTTCATCGTGGGGGATGACGCCTTCTCCCTCAGAACCTACCTCATGAAGCCCAACACTTCCAGATGCCTCACCCGTGAAGAGAAGATCTTCAACTACAGGCTGTCCAGGGCAAGACGGGTTGATGGAGAACGCCTTTGGCATCCTGGCCAACAGGTTCCAGGTACTTCTCACCACCATGAAGCATCGCCCAGAGACCGTGAGGAACATCATGGAAGCTTGCTGCATCTTGCACAATCTCATGCGCACCCGCTACCCAGTGTTGCAGAACAGGCTTGTGGACCGCCAACAAGGCAATGGGGACATGGAGCCTGGTGAATGGAGGCAAGGGCGAAACCTGATAGACACTGTGGATGTGCCAGGCCCCAACAGAGCTTCACATGAAGGGAAGAAACAGCGCAACCTCCTGAAACACTGGTGCAACTCCCCAGCTGGAGCAGTGGAGTGGCAAGGCAGGATGGTAGATGCTTAATGGATGCTTCCTTCAGCCTGTCTCATCTCACGGATGAGATTGTGCCATGTATGTTGAGTGGCCCTACAATGAACAGGGCATTTAATAAAGAGTTGTGTTTATGTTGAAATGTGTTGATGAATGATTAAATTGTTATTGTTAATAAAGGGCCATAGGTGTGGCACCTGGGAGGGTGGACCATACAGTCCCACTATGCTTGCACTGGAGGCTTATCTATCCCACAGCTATTACCCATCCCACAAGTATCCCTGCCCATCCCTCTGCTATCCTTACCCATCCCACAAGCATGCAAAGGCTTAAACCATTTCTAAAAGTTTCCACCAAGACTTTATTTACCAAAAGAACTGAACCAAGTGTGTGAAGCAAAGATAACCTTTATTAATAACAAACTGTAAAAGCAAAATGACCCAAGTAAAGTGTCCCAAGCAAAGATAAAGTCAACAGGTAGCAACCCAGTCTCTGGCACTCTTCTTAGTTACTCTGAGGCGTGCCCATAATCTCAGGGGTGAAGGGTCCAGGTGCTGTGGAGGTGGCAGTGGCTGGAGTGCTGGTCTGAGGCACCATTGGGGTGCCTGGCCCCGAGAGAACAACGGGATGGTGTGTGGAGGAAGCTCTCAGAGAGCTGGCTCTGTCCTGTGATGTTGAGAGCCCCTTCCTTCATGACATGGGGTGTCAGTCCCAAGACCAATGACAGATGTTCTGAGGCCAGGCTTGGTTGTGGGGTGGAGGAAGGAGGAGTGTAGTGGGGCTGTCTGGTCTGCAGGCGAGTGAGGTGAGGCGTCGGTGGCATTTGTGGCGTCTGTGGCATCGGTGGCACCTGTGGCATGCGATGAACCTATGCCTGGACTGGGAAGGGCTGCCTGTGCTGCTGGAACTCCTGGTAGCCGTAGCCTTGGTAGGTGAGGGGCTGTTGAAAGCCTTGGAAGGGCTGTGACATCATCTGGGGTGGAGGAGCAGACCTGGACTGGGTCAGAGCAGGTTCAGCTGGGCCTGGAGGGTGATGCAGAAGACCTGTGATCCTCTCCTTGATCACCTGGTACTGGGATTCGGACATGTCCATGAGGGTCTGGTTGACGTAGGTGAGGAAGGGCTTTCTGTTAGAGGATGGTATGTCAGAGTGTACCAGCTGAGAGAGGAGATCTACGCTGCTTTTGATGGTGTCCCTGATCTCCAGCAGGACAGTGTGGCTCTGCCCCTCCGGTCTGGCTTTCTGCCTGCTTTCTGTGGAGGTGGAGCTGGGTGTGGGTGTGGGTTGGTTTCTGGTGGCAGTGGCCTCCTCTTGCTCCAACTGTGTCAGGGAGTCCTCCATGCGCTCCGCCACGGGGAGTGCAGCTGTCAGGGAGGTCTCCATCGTGGGGCGCTCCACAGATACCTGCCTGGATACAGGAGCTGACTCTTGGCCAGAAGAGGACTGGCTCTCTGTGGGCTGCCTGAGAGTGAGGGTAAAAAGAGGGGCTGCTCCTCGGTGGCGGACCTCACCCTCCAAGAAGCTGCACTTGGCCATCACGTAGGTCTCCCGGTCGGTGAGCTTGACCGCAGCCTGGCCAGACTTCTTGAGGTGCAGCTTCCCGTACCAGGTGTGCATGTGCTTCCACCACCAGAGGAGGACCTCCGAAGTGTAGCCCAGGCTCTTCGCCTTCTCTCTCCAAGCCGCCTTCTTCTGTTTGGTGTCTCGATAGAGCCTGTGTTCCTTCCTCCAGAGGTACTTGTTCTCCCTCAGCCATTCGAGCACCTCCTCCTCATGTTCCTCTGCAATGGAGTACTGTCTCCTCTCACCCTTTTCTCGCGTATGCCTCTTCCTCCCTCTGGCAGGGCCTTCTGGGCCCTCATCAGTAGGGCTTTGAGCTTCTAGGGGCTTGTCCACCACACCACCACTACCAGCAGCAGCAGCAGCACCAGCAGGACCAGAAGCAGCACCAGCAGAGTAAGCACCAGCAGAAGCACCAGCACCAGGTGCAGCACCAGCAGAGTAAGCATCAGCAGAAGTACCAGCACCAGGAGCAGCACCAGCAGAGTCAGTCCCAGCAGCAGAAGCCCCAGCAGAAGCAGAGTCAGCGCCAGTGGGTGGGATGGTGGCCCTGTCCTTCTTGCCAGGGCTGGCAGGAGTAGGCACAGGCTTCCTCTTCTTCCCCATGGTTGTTGGCTGGAGATGTGTCCGGCAGCAGGTCTTTCCTCTGAATGGTGACCTGCTTGCGAACTGCATCCTTTTATATCCGTGGGGCTGACGCAATGCATCTTCCCCGCATGCGCAGTGAACGCTTTGCATCTGCTAGGCATCCACTAGGCATCTGCTAGGCATCCGTGATGCATCCGCGTCATCCGCTAGGCATCCACTCTGCATCTGCTCCTTCCACTGCACGTCCGCTTCACTGTGCTCCCCCGGAAGCCCTGCGGATGTGTCATCCGCTTCCATCTGCTAGGCTTCCGTGGAGCATCCGCTTAACATCCTCACTACGTCCTCTCCCTGTCCGTTCCTTTCCATTGTTGTCCGCTCTGTTTATGCAAATTCGGGGCACTTTTGAGAGCGGATAACAACGGATGGAACATTTTCTCGTCTGCTGTGTCCTTTTTACATACGTTTGCATCCGTCGGCCGATGTGACCTGGCCTTTAGTTAATATTCTGAAAGTGCAGCTAGGCATTCCAACTTTCCTAGACAAAATATTCATGAATGATGCCAAATCTGAGGTAGGACTTTGCCATTGCCAGCTTGTCTGAAGAGACTCTCTTCTACTCTTTCAATCCAATGACATCAACAATGTCAATATGTATGTCATGTTTACATCTCTTGCCCAAAGTCTCTGGGTATTTAGCATCACTAAATAGTATTCCATTGATCGCCAGTGCTTAATTCTGTTTTTAGTTCATTGTTTGTTTACACGACACACTGAACCACAGATTAGTCAATTTAGCCTGCTGGACAAACTCACCCTAAATAACTACTTTGTTTCAATGTATTATGCAAACTAACAAGCAAATCATGGTTAGATTACCATGAGCAAGTATTTCATGCAAATACAGTCTTTGTGTGGGTTAGTCATATAGTCTGACCTTTCATTTGCAATCCCTGAAGAAAATCAAGAAAGCACTCTATTATTAATGATGTATCTATCTAAAAAGTCAATTATGGCATTGATGGCATTATAAAAAGTTAATTATGGCAATTATGTTTGTGTGTGTCAAAAAAAGGAGTAGAAACAATATCATGATGCATGTCTTGCTCCTTTTGTACACACAAAATAGGGTAGGGCTTCCATTGTGACACTACTTTAACCACCTAGGCCTCTGAAACTACTCCACAGGTGTCAACTCCAAGTCAAATTCAGTTCCCAGTGATATGTGTTTCTGTCCAAGTTGTTCTCATGACAACACGGTAGAAGTGATTTGTCATCGCCTTTGTCCTGGATTTTTCAATTTCTCAAGTCTAGTCTGCATCCTCCATTTGCTAGCTTCCCATGTAAAGATTTAGCTGGAAAAGAAGTGGAATGAAATTGACATAGCAAATCTATGCTTCTCTAAATGTGGGGAAAAAAAATCAAGGTTTGCATTGTCTATTTTAGTTCAAGTTCACTGTACTGATGATACAAGGCAATGACCCATATGTTTCAGAAAAAAATGAGTAATAGAATGCAAGCTGGAAGACTCCATCTGGTGGGTGAAGAATCATCCATCAAAGAATTTCTGGTTCTGTCCGCAGGGGAAGGTAAATCATCCATTCATTGCCGTTCATATCCTATTTTAGGCTTCTTATTCACACATAAAAGAAAGAGATATGCCTTTGCTTTTATTTTCAAGCAAAGCACTTTCTTTTTGAAATTCTTAAATCCAGGGGAATAGATATTAGAAACACCTTAATTATCAATCACACCATATGCATTCAGGGGATGACTCCTGATATAGTAAGACTACATGAAAGCAACATAAAACAAAGTTCCCACAACAATAAAAAATGAACTCTCTCTCTCTATATATATATATTCATCCACCCTCCCCCCAAAGAAATTGTTTTTTAAAAGTCCACTTAAATTCCAAAATTCCACCTCCCTAAATTGCAAGCATGCTGGCTGAAGAGTTCTGGAAGAGACCACGAAGTTGTTGAGGTTGACAAAAGCTACCTTAGAGAAATAAGATTGGAAGGCAAAGATTTTGCTGCAAATAAAATTACGCGGATGTTCCCATAATCTCGCCATGGGCTCCGTAAGAAACTATAGGCTCTGTAAGACCTATGGACGATGTAAATAAGGACACGAGATTCGAAAGTGTAAAAATCCGGAACCCCACTGGGCTGAACTCATTGTGTCTCCGGCGTCTGTCCAGAGTTTTGCTATCGGAAGATACGGAAGCTCTTGAGAACGTATGCATCAGGTGGAAGAAAAAAAAAAAAAAGGCTATCAATCCCCGGGCATCTCTCGCAACGCTCCGTCTCATTGTTGTTAACGAGCTCTTCCTTTTTTTTCCGTGCAGCGACGCCGCCAACTAACCTGCAAAGCGTCGAAAAGCCAGCGTTTTAACTTCCGCCCTTAGTGGAAGTGGCTTTTGCCCTACTTCCTGTTTCCGTTCGATCCCGTGGGTTGCCATAGCAACACAGAAGCGCGGCGACGAGTTGCTGTTTCCGGATGGAAACTGTTGCTTGTTTTGTCTGCCTCTGGAGGTGCATTTCTAATATTTTTTTCGGGGTATAGGTAGGCCGAGGGTTGTATGCAGCCGATTCTGGTGGGGGAAAATTATCTTTTTCAGCAATCGTTATATGATGAATCTTTTGCGTTCATGGTCATGTTGGGGACCAATGCGGGAAGCCCAATATCGGCTTTATGTATTTTGTTTTGTTTTTCTATATGTCTGTATTTACAGGCAGCACCAGAATTGAATTATTTTCGTTCACTGAGATTTATTCCCAAAGCAGTAAACATGGGCTGCATGGTCTTCAAAAGATGCCCTCCCCACACCCCGCACCCATTTTGAGACATATTATTTATAGTTACTCTGGGCTCTTGCTCAAATTTTGTGATCTGGGTCTTTTCTTATAGGGTTATTTGTGCAGATGACAGTTTCTAGAATACATTGGCATTGAAAGTCGAAGACGACAGAAAACCTCTAATAATTGACCACTTTTCTATTTAGTCTAAAAATTGGGACAAAATGTACTATATTGTACAGTCAATAGCAGGTTAGCATGTCATAAAATTATGTAAAATATATAATATCAATAAAATACAACTACAGTGTGTAAAATATCAATACAAACCAGATTCTTGACTGCAATGCTTTTAAGTTGTTTATTATTAGATTTTTATCCTGCCTTCATTATCTTATAAATAGCTCAAGTTGGTAAACATACCCAATACTCCTCGCTCCTTCTATTTTCCCCTTAACAATGACTCTGTAAGGATCGATGGTTGATGTTTCATGGTTGGACTGTTGTAAAAATTTGATGGCTGAACTTCCTGCTTCCACTCATGTTCGAATGCAAAACAATACCATGAAGATTGTTTTGGACCAAAGAGTCACAGAAATAATAATTTTTAAATAGTAGCTCATTATCCTATGGCTGACTCAATTAACCACACAATGATAGTAAAACAATCAGTATTTTATTTTGCAATGGGAAATATGGTGCCTATCAGCAAATAGTGAAGTATTCCTAACATAAAGTAACCTAAACACATATATTTGCCGATGGAGTAAACATGCACATATAATTGTCATGGTTTCTATGATGAAATCAGACTATCTCCAGAAGTAATATTTTTTACTATTGATGTATAGCTTTCAAAGATCCCCCTAACTGTCATGAACTTACTTTTTTTAAAATTTAGAGATAGTCTAACTGATATTGCCTCTATATTCTCTAACAAGGCCTATTGTTGGATTTGTTTGTAGTGGCAATATGGGAAAACCATTATTATGCAAGAGGTTAGTCACATATTTTGTTTTCTCCTTCATATTAAGAAAAGTGTAGAAGTTTAGAACTCATTCTTAGTCTGCTTGATTTTTTTTTTCTTGCTTTCTGAATAAAGGAGGAGGGGAAGAAGCTTCATTTAGCTTCAAAGCTCTGAAAATCCCAGACGGTTGTTTCTTCATGTGCCAACCATTCAGGGTCAGGTCTTGCAGTCTCCTGACCATATCAGGGCCATTGCTTTTGGCAACAGAGAATAAAATAATACCCACTCATTTCCTTTGCCTATTAAATTGAACCACTGGTATAAACTGCAAAGTTAAGAAGATAAGTTCATTGCTGAAAATGAAGCAGAATTTTTAAAATAGATTCCATATAATTAAGTTCTCCTTTTCTAATCATTTAAGGTTACAATGGATATTACAAGAGGAAGTCTGGATGGAATTTCAAGACCAGCATCTAACTCAAGAAATAATCATGGAAGCAAAACTTCAAGTTCATCACTAGAGATTTTAATGCCAGAACCAGACCAGTCTAAGGTAGTTATTCTTTCTGCTCTGATACTTGTCCTCCTCTCTATAGACCTTTCAAAGTTTTGCATAGAATTTCAGATGTGTACCACAAGCCACTAGGTAAGTGAATAATTACATACTTTATTTATTTATTTTGGTAAGAAGAATGTGCAAAGTCACATTTGTGGACTTTACCCAAGGATATTAGGTTATGATAATAAATCAGGAGCTTTGGATAAAAAGATTGATATACTTGTTAAAACTTTCCATAAAACTTTCCATTCCATATCATTTCTAGGTTGATTTTTGCAATAATCACATAGGGGAGAACTCAAAAGAAAATTATGATAAAAATGGGGAGGAATATGAAACTCAACAAATGAGTTTCTCAGAACAAATATCTGAAGAAAAAACTGGTGATTTTCAACTGGTGGGACAGCATACAAATCAGGTGGCAGGTATGGCAAGTACTACAAGATCAATGTAACCTTATTCACATTTACTTATGGTAAATAATAATGTATAATAATAATTGTGACAATGATATAACTATATCAATTTTTTTAGATTTTTTGGGGGGTTCAAAAAAGGACTTCCAATGGAAAGAATGCAAACTAAATATGTCTCCAACAAAGATAAAGTCAATGACCATGGTAAAGACCGAAGAACCATAGAATACTCTGGTTCCTCAGAACTTTTCCAAATAGTGAGGGATGGGAGATGACTTACAGGTGCTGTGGATGATTGTTCCTCATGTGGATAGTGCAGTTTTCTGTAGGTCTAAAGAGCTGAGTGGTCAAAAAATTAGCCAGCATGCTCACAACTGTAGTGGAGCCTGAGGATACTGAGTTTTCAAACTTCACTTTCTAATTATTTTTGGAAATGACTTATTTACTATTCTCAGGCTGTTAGAGATCTTCAAATGACAAATTTGAAAAGCCCTCTAGTGAATTTACTTTTCTTCTTGAGCAAAAGAAAAAGTGTACGAATTTAAAGGATTGAAAACTCTAGTTTATGTTGCTTTTTAACTACTGTACTTAAGAACTTTAATAAAAATGAGGTTCTGGTAAATTACATGACTTTATAAACAAGAATAAAAGTAAATTTAACTGGCTAAATTAATGCTTAAGTCTAGACTTTGACTGTGTCATTGAACAGTTGTATAGGTTTGCTTACTATAGCAGTTACATACTCAGATAATTTCAGTTGCTGAATTTCTGTTTGTTCGTTAAGAAACCAAGAGTTTGCCAGTAAAGAAGAGCAATCCAACTGTCCTTGGATCTTTATAAAACTATAGGACAATATGGAATAATAAGGAACAATGAGTATAGAAGTATAAACGTTAAACTCATTAAAGAACATATATAAATATTTCACAAAATTAGGGTCAATGGACTGAACATAAGGTTAAATCGTTTGTTCCAGATTGCAACCACCTTGGAGTAATTCTCTTTTACAGTTGGTTTGTTTCTTTAATAACACTTTTAAGTAGCATTTCTATGCACTGTTTCTCTTTTTCCAGAATATTCTTCAAGTTCAGTAGATTCTGAAGATGACTTTGCTGAAAATAAACTCTCTTGCAGCAGTGCTTCTCAGAATAAGCCAGTTGAACCACAAAAAGGTATTTATCTTTTTTACTCTGTCTTATAGTTAGGGTTAGAAAGCCAGCTTAGTTTATAAGCATTAATAATTGTAATGGGAAGGAAATGCAAATTATGACATAATGTAAATACAAGTCTTTTAAAGCAATTTTATTGTATGTCATGATGGTGCACACTTTACAAAAGAAATGGAGATTGTATTGTGGTGCTATGATGCTGTTTTGTCATTTTGATGAAAGCTTCAGATCCTATGGCACATTTGAGCTTTCTATTTTCCTGCATATCCTGATATTGTTAGTTTGGTTTGGATACTTGAATAACAATTCCCTTCTACTTTTAATGATTGCAATAGGTTTCTGTTAATAATAAGTTATCTGTTTCTGAGCTGTCTATCAAGATAATAATTTGATGATTAAACACATATAAACAGGAGAAGATGGAGAAAATTCTAGTATTTATTTATGTGTTTGCTTGTTTATTTATAACATTTATATCCTTCAGACAACTCTGGGCGGCTCTCAATAAAATCCTTTAAAAATTGTACAATACACTACTTAACATTAAAATTTGAAAATTAAAACATAAACCCTTAAAAAAACCAATAAAAACAAAAACATGTCATCAGTCCAAGCATTTGGGGGGAAACCAGGCCTAAAGGACTTTACAGAAGGCTAAAAGGGTGGGAGTCTGCTGAATTTCTGGGGGCAAGATATTTCAAGGGGCAGAGACCATCATGGAAAGGCATGCTGCCCATCATGTAACATTTGTGGGAAGGAATCAGGAATGTGCCCATCCTGTCTGGCATGGCCTTAAGGAAAAATGGTTTTTCAAGTGACTTGACCCTGTGCCATGTAGGATTTTAAAGGTGATGACTAGTACCTTGAGTTGCAACCAGGAAGAAATGGAAAGCCTATGGGGCTCGCAGATCTAGGCATCTCTGTCACTGTGTGTGTTGCCTTGTTCTGGATCAGTTGAAGTTTCTGGGTGGTCTTTAAAAACAGCCCCATGTAGAATGTATTGCAGCATAAATTCCTTTGTGTATAATCAACTAAGAGATGAACAGTGCATGGTTGGCTGAGCAAAGACTTCCAGGCCAGAAAAAGGTGTGATTGGTGCACTAGATGATCCGTGCAAAGATTCCTGTCCTCAGTTGCCACCTGCTCCTCAAGCTGGAGCATAATTCTAGAAGGAACCCCAAATTACACCCCAATTCACACACTCCAAGGAAGTGCCACCCTGTCCAGAGTCAAAGATAGAAAACCATCTAGTCCTGGGGGCTAAAAACCCATAGCCATTTAGTCTTGCCAGGGTTGAGTCGGAGCCGGTTCCTCCCCATCCAGGCCCTTACAGCTTCCAGGCATTTGGCCTGCATTGCCGCTGTGTCACTTCTCTGTCTAGGGATGGACATCCGTTTATTTCATAAATATTTGTATTAGCAACAATAGTTTTGAAACAATTTTCAGCTTCATTAATGAAGAGCAATATTTCTTTGAAATATTGTAGCATTGGTATTGTATTCCTAGTGGATTACTGAATAATATTCTTCATTTGATGACATTTTAGTAGATCAACTAGAAATGCTATTAAGAATATTTTTGATGGAAAGATGATTTGATTTTAATAGTCAGTTTTATATTTAAGTGACATCCAGGTCTGCAAACCTGGATGATTCTAAGGAGAAAGGTGTCGATCTTCTCATCCTGAAAGCAATAAAGAAGATGAAAAGGTTGGACCAGATATTGGCAAATAAACAATCCCAGGAAAGAGCAGTCAAAAAGCAAGGCAGAGAATTGAGAGCAAAACTATGGGAAGAATTTCAGGTTAGAAATACAAGATCAATTCCAGAATACTTCTATGAACCACAATTTATATATGATGATGAATGGCTATGTTTATTTACATTTGAATTGCTTTTTGGCATATAAAAATCAGTTATCTATTATATATGTATTTGACTTGTGTGCTAATTTTCTGCTCAATTAAGCTAGCTATTGATTTATTTAGTAAGTCTGTAGATATGGCCTGATAGAAGTTCATGTAGTTTGATAAATTATGGATATTTTTCATGAATTGCTATAGAACTGAATATTAAAATCTCTTAGTAAAATATTTTTGTGCTAAATGTATATGAATTTATTATGTCTTAGAGTTCCTATGACATACGCATATCATGTAGTATTTGCTGAAAATATTCCGCTCAAATCCTTCCTTATAACTTTTTAAACCTGTTGCTAAAAGCTGCAAATACCAAAGAAATTTTGTTGGGTACATACATAGCCCAATGATAAAAGTGTGTGTAAATCATGGGGATAAAAACAAAGTGGTAAAACCTTCAGTTGTGTGGGAGAGCCCTTTAGAAACTTAAGGAAAAGTTTAGCAGTATGCATAAATATTCTGGAATGTCCATTTATCCTTCCTTATATGAATATATCTTTTCACTACCTGAATGCAGTCTATGACATCTCGAAGTTCTTCAATAATTACTGAAGAGGAAGAAAACACTAGCAGATTTTTAGCTTTAAACTCACCATTATCTGGAACTCCTGGTAAGAATTAAAAAATAAAATTTTTGGTATTAATTCTAATGTAGGGTTAGCAACCTGCAGCCTTTGAATCCTTTGTAACAGCTTTCAGAACTTCCTCTGAATGTGATTGAAAAAATTGGTGGCTTTGTTTCTTTCCATTTTGAGCAGAAAACATAAAATTTGTAGCATATGTTCTTCACATATTTTTAAAAGTCCACCCAGTTTGCACTGTGGTTATCACTGTGGTTCATAGCATCTCCGAAACGTTGAGTGCAGTTTTTGATTGTCAAAAGGTTGTTTAGCCCTCTTATTTGATATATTGTAGCAAAAAGGTAATTTGTCCTCTAATTCAGAACTCCTACAACTCATATCAGTCAGGAGTGGATGGTATACCAGAGTGTAGGCTTTCCTGACCAAGTATGTCTGTTATTTTTAAATTCACCTTGAAAATATAGGAAAAATTATTACTGTAGCTAATTTAGTTCAGCCTAACACAGTTGCTGAAGGACCCAATCCAGCAGCTTCTTTAGATCAGTTTAGATCCAAAGTGATCCCTCACTTCCTTAATAGAAATCATCTTATTTCACATTATGTTTCATTAACAGATCTTTCTGCTTGCGAAGATAATGAAACATTAAACATATTTAAAACTCAGCTTCCTCCAGAAAATTATGAGACTCATGGAAGACAAACAAAGCAAGGTACAATACAATCCAGATATAATTTTAAAAGAATAACAAATATGTGAAAGCATGCTTTTTATTATTTTTATTATTATTATTATTATATGGGCTGCATGAAATAGAAGCATTATTTACCTAAATATTGGCCCAGCATTGGAGATATTTAATACCGTAAAAACTACATTTTCCTAAGAATTGTTTTGTATGAGCCTTCCCTCACATTTTATTACACTTGATGTGAGATCAAAAGTTTCAGTTTCACGTTCACTTCCATTCACAGAAAAATGCATTTTTGATTTGAGAATGGTTGGCGTGGCTTTGCATTTCATATTAGTTTTCTTTTGTCTGCAATTTGTTCTTAATTAATGTTATCAATGAGTTTGCGGTAAAGCATGTAATATTTTGTTAGGGATAATATTGAAACACAGTTTACAATCTACAATATAGTAACAAAATAAAAACTTGTACATAAAATAGTGAAACGCAATTCCAAAATTTAATTGAGATGGCTAATTTTTTCTTTATTATTTGTTTCCTCAATAATTCTTTTTCTCTTTCAGTACCTGAAGGTGGTTCAGCTGATAGTGTAACAAGAAGTTCAATGAAGAAAATGGAAAACACTTGCCCCAAAAGTACAGCAAGCTTTAAAAAAACCCCAAACTTTATTAAAAAGAACATAGAGGTATGTATTTAAACATAAGATTAGAATTCTTTGTTAAGATTTATTGTGATGGCCTGGGGGTTGGGCACGGAAGCAATATAGCTGGAATGAAGGATTAACTCCCCTTTATCACTCCAACTTTCCTCCAAAAGTCCCACCATTCACAGCAAGTTCAGGAACAAAGCTATAAACACGCACCTCCATTAGTTCTTGGCTGCTGTTAGTCCAGAGGAGCAGCACAGTTCTGAGAGCAGCCACAGATCAAGGAATATAATTCCAAGGAGTCCTCGTCACAAGAAGAATTCACCGGGACTGCAGCACAACCCGGAGCAGAACTGGGTTGCTGCAAACTCACACATAGCCAGGCCAGGCAAGCAGGGCAAGGCAAACAGGGCATGACAAGCAAAATATCCAGACGTTGATAACAGCACATGAAACTGGAAAAAGGCAACACTTGTTCTCAACAAGTACTCCTCCAAACAGTGTCTCTTTAAATCTCATTCCTCAAATAAGCCTTCTGAAGAGGGGCAGGGCGCCCTCCTCCCGAGTCCACAGATCCCACCTCCTCTCCATTCTCCATGCTTGGGGATTAGGGGGAAGGTAATTGCTCATTGCTGGAGCTCCTTCGCTCCTCTGCTCTGCTGCCTGCCCTCTCCTCCCCCTTTGCTTGGTCATCCTGCAACCTCTCTCCTTCGCTGGTGACCCTTCCCAGGCCTGAAGGACCTAGGATTGCTTCATTCTGCTCCTCTAGTCATTCCTCCAACAGCTCTAGCTCTGTCTCGTCCTTCTTCTCGGACCAAAGTTCCGATTGGGCCATGACATTTATCTTGTTACTAATTTAGAAGATCATCTTATTAAATTTTTTCTGCAGTTTATCTGAAATATATGAGATTAATGATTGGATTCTAATTATTTTCAGTATCAGGTTTTGCTGGAAAAATAGAATGTTTTAAACCACCATGTAATTATATCTACATAGTGGAATGTCCTCTGTTAATTGCATATTCCTATTTCTTGTTCTTAGGCTGTGCCTGTGACATTTATTGATAAGAATGTTTACAAAATTCATTATAACTAAAAGTTATCTATGATGTGGTGGAACTGTCAAAAGATTTCTATGGAATTTATGTAGCATCTGACACATGCAGTGCCAACTTAAGTGACCATATTGTACAGTAAAGATAGTGTACTATATCGACCACTCATTCAGCAACCATTCGAAGTTACAACAGTGCTAAAAATAACTTTATGACCAATTTATGACCATTTATGACATGCTCAGCCTCCCTCATTCAAGTGATCTCTGCTACAATTAATATACATTGTCCTGCGTCTGACTTGTTGTTTTTCTTTTTTTTCTGACCTTGAAGAACAGGGAGACTGGAGAAGAAGAGATTAGAAAAGAGTAAGCAGGCACACAATGGGGAACAGACATGAAAAGTAATATGCTGATAAAACTCTCGGGAACATTGAGGTATTCAGCAGCCATTGTATGCCTGTTTATTCTCTTCTAACCCCGAGCTCCATCATGGCATAGTACCCCATTTGGAAAATAATTGATGGCCACCAGTCATTCCAGTGTTTTTCTGTCTCCTTTTCCCTCTCATGTGCCAACTGAATCCCCTCTTCTTCCCTCACTGCCCTCAGAAAAAAGAGCCCTGCCAAGTGATTTCTGTAGGCAGTCTCTTCTCTGCCCCCTACCCCCCAGCAGAACAGAGAGATTGCTGATGATGGGATTATAGGACAGTACAATAAACAGGCACACAGTGGTGAATACACAGGCTGTTTGCTGCTGACATCAACACATTGCTTTGGATGTGATTATTCTTTTCTAAGCTCTTTCTCTCCAATGAATGTAAATACAAATATTAATTCCCTTCTTGTTTATTATCCAGCACTGCAGCAAACATTGTATAGGGTGGGAGATCAGTTAGAAGGCAAACAAAAGCTAAGGTATGAAACTGGTTACTCTTATCAGCTTTGACAGGAAGCTCAGTCATGATCATGTGATTTTCCACTTTGCAACTGCTTCATTTAGTGACCAATGTGGGAATCCCAAATGAAGTTGCTAATCTAGGACTACATGTGTTGCACATGCATAGCTAGTCCTCTTCCTTCTTTATTCAGAATGTGCTTGGTTCAAAAATGATTTGGAAGAAATCATTTTTGAACCAAGGTGCAGCACCTCTATAATACTCATTTTACTGTATGTATCCTGTTTTTCCCACTTCCAGGTGAACCTGAAAAAAAGTTGCTACTGTTTAAGGAATCACCCCTTAAAGTTGTAGCCCCTTTCTTCTGTCTTGGTCAGAAAGTTTGTTGGTTTATTGAATTAGCAGAGAGATGTGTAAGATTCACAGCACATCTTCCATCCATATTGTTTCTGAAGCATGCATAAGTCTAATCCTTACTGATTTTCAAAAGATTATTATTGATTTCTCAAAACTATCAATTTCCAAATTGCTTTCCTCTTTATGTAGCTAGCCAAAGATTCGTCAGGTGAAGTTATGCTGGATGAAGAGAGAGAGAGACTATCCGAATTACTGAAAGATACAGAAAATGATAGTAATAAACTTCAAGATGAGGTATGAATAATATTGATATGGTATGAATAATATTGATTCAAAGCACTTTTACAACACAAGCTCTGGTCAATCGAAATAATTCACTGTAGTGCTTCTGTTCAGGGATGGGATTCAACCTGTGTTATTACCGGTTCAGTGATTACATTTTGCTGCATGTGCGTGTAAAAAACCTTAAGCTGTGCTGCCCGGACAGCTGAAAAGTGCTGCGCTCAGGTGCACAGCATTTGAAAAGCCACTTTTTCTCCTGCTTTTTCAACCTCAGCTGTGCCACGCAAAGCAGCTGAGATTGAAAAAGCAGGAAATAAAGGACAGGTAAGAGCCCAAGCAGGCGGGTGGGCCAAACAGCAGCAAACACAGGACCGGTTCTGTGTCTGCTGCTCTTTAGAGCTACTGGTTCTATAGAGCTGGGCAGAACCAGTAGCATCCTACCCGTGCTTCTGTTGCAATGAGAAAAATTAATGTGGTATTGTGGAGAAAGTACTCGCCCAGGATTGGTGATCCAAGTTCAAGTCTCCAATTGATCATGAAATTCATTATGTGATTTCAGGCCATTTATTCTCTTTCAAGTTACCTCAGGAGATTGTAGGTATTAAAGAAAATGGAAGTGTGTTTTGTTTTGAGTTTGAAGCAAGGTAGTTTGCAATGAATGTTCCAAATCTACTGTGTTGCAAAGGAATAAAACTTGTTTTCCTTCTTCTGTCAGAATAAAAATCAAAATATGCTCCACCCATTGGAAACAACATAAATCTTTTTCACATTTAAAGGCATCCTGAAATTTAACATCATCACAATACAAAAGCATGGATACATTGCATTTATAAACTCAACAAACCAGCTCAAAACAGTGTTATATTGATACTCTTTAAATTTCATGCTCATAGTATCCAGTGCTTATACACAAAGTACAGCAGTATACATGTAATCATGCACCTTTGCATTTACCTGCCTTGTGTAGTTCTGTTCAGATAAAATCCAATTTTCCTGTAACAAGCAAGTTATAATTAAAGAGTAACAGTATCCTAGATTCTGAGTTTTTGTGGGAAATGGCATGAAGCAGGGAAAAATTCTACATCTCAACTTTTGTCTTCCAAAGCACCTCCATCTATATGGAGGCCTACTTAGAGCCTCAGAGCCAGGAGGATGGAACCTACTAACATTATTGTTGGTTATGAGAGAGGACCTAAGGATGGATGGCATCTGGCTTCCATTACAACTTAAGTGAAGCTGGGGTTGATGTGCATCTTTTATGGAACATAAGCCAGAGACTCATTCCAGTACAAGTTGCTTAGATAAATCAGCCACTGATTAAGAATTATATATTAATATATTATATTGAATAATATATTATTCAATATATAACATACTATATTGAAAAATTCTGCCTACTGTAAATTGTCTTCCTTCTGTATTTATATATGCCAGTAGAGGGTGCACTTGTAACTTGGAAATACGGCATTGGAGACTTTTTAAAAAATTAATATTTAAAACAATTCTAAGAACTCACTAGAGGACATAACAGGCTTCCACGTTTCAAAAACTACAAGGCATTTAAAGTGCCTATGACTTTAACAGATAACGGAAATACATGCTCTGATTTAGAATATGCATTGTCAACAGAAATACATATTCATTTTCGTATAACTTTATTAAAAAATTGAAGGAAAAAAGTAAATGCTAACAAGAACAAATGTTTAGAATAAAGAGAAGAAAAAATAAATGAAATAGGAAAACGACAAAGCCAAAAGTACAAAAAAAAGAAACAAAGAAAAAAGTATAAAGAAAAAGCTTCTTACATAGTAGATATGCATATAAAAGTAAACTAACTTCTCAGTCTGTAGTTACAGTATGACATGCATTTTTATATAATCTATAATTATTTTTTCTAATCATGTAATTTGAGGGGGAAATAATTATTTCATTTTACTTTAATAGGAAGAAGCAATTGGAATGTTTGCACCAGGTGAAGGATATACACCTGAACCAATGGAATATCATCACCTTGCAGAAATTGATGCTAAACTCAAAATAATAATATCTGATGGAGATCTGTCTGTATTTCAGGGCTCCTGTTCAAAAGCCTCCAATAAGATTTATCAGGTACAGAATAGCTAGAGGAAGCCTTGTTGTGGCAATATTATACTTTTAAAAATTATTATTCTTTTGACATTATTGGCATTTAATCTCTCTTTTAATTGATATACATTCTGTAACAGATTCAGTCAGATAGGAAAGTATGTTTCTCTTAAAGATTTATTAAGGAAATATAATTGGGGACTGGAAAGTCTGAGAGTTGTATTCTTCAACCACTTTTAGCTGGTTCTTTAAAAAAAAAAACCAATATAACTAATGATCAGCAGATATCAATAATCTTTCTTAGTTCTCCCCACCCACCCCACCCAAGGTACTTCATTTCTAAAAATTGGAGGGATTCTTCAATTTTCCGTCTCCAGATCTTTTTGTTAATTCTGTCCAGTCCAAAATAATTAGATTTCTTTTCCCAGCTGCTGTGAATATTTTGATTCCTTTCCTCCCATTCTCCAGATGAAATTCTCTTTCTGTTTGCTACTTTAGCTTCCTAGCTAGGTCACTTCTCTTTTGCAGTGCCATTATAACCCAGAAGCACAGAAAAAAATACATATTTCTTCTCAATACTCTGTATTTCCTAATAAAACCAAGAGTGTAGGCAATTGTTCTTACAGAATTAGGATTGGTGGAACCCAACAAAAATCAGCAAAAAGGGTGGAAGCAAGCATTTTGGGACATGGGAATATTCCAATCTGGTCCTTAAAAGAATTCAGGAGATTGTAATGCTTTTATTCTTTGGTGAAGCATTATGTCTGAGATTTTCAAATCATGGATCAAGACCCCCCGATGGATTTTGTGAGGAATTTGACAGTGATCTCAATTTTTCTGAGCAGCTGGAAGGGTTGCAAAGCAGGCAAGCAGGCAGGCAGGCAGGCAGGCAAGAACTGCAGTTACAATTCTGACTCCCTGAGGGAAGAAGCAGCCTGGTCAAGGTACTTTCTCAGAGCCAGAGAAAGTATTGCACCAAACTTACCCAGAGTAACTACTGATATAAATGGCATAGTCACTCAATCACTTCTACCACCACTGTTGGATTGTAGCTGTTTCCAACATGAGTGGATAGAGTTGTGATAGTAGCACAATCTCATGGAATGAGCTTCATCTCACAAAAGTTAATGCCTTTTAATAGGGTTTGTTAGTCGGAAAAGACATTACTTAGATTCTTTGTGATATTTCAACAGCAGACAATCAATGCTCCAAATCACTTCATTCTCCAAATCACTGGAAAGACAGATACCCAGCATGGCGGGAGAAGCCCCCTAGAACTGAAGACAAATTTCTGTCTTGAACTGCTTTGGAAGATTGTACATAGAATGACCATTTTATAAAAACAGTTTTCAGCTAAGTTAAATGTAAAAAATTGAGACAGAAATTCAGGAATACGTATGCTACTAATTATTTTAAAAAATATTATTTGATTTTTGATTCATTCAATGCAGGCACAGACACCCCGCAACAGTTTTTTTGTTTTTTGTTTTTGTGAAGTAGCAGTAGCAAAAATATCCACTGATGAACCATAATATCCTGGGGATGCCTTTAGAACTCTTGCCAAGGATTTTGGTTTTGTACAATCTTAAAAGTTACTTTGTCATAAGAAATATATAGAAGACAGTGTTCTGTGAACTTGATCTTCAATACCATTGTGTGCTTAAAGAGCTTACATTGTGATATAGTACAACACTGCTTTTGTTAATTGCCCCTGACCCTTGCCTCCTGTAGATACCTCTGAGGACCACTCTGATTTGAGAGTGAACCTGTTTACAAATGAATGAGTAATGAATTATGTTGGGTGAATCCATCTGATTGCGATTTATTTAATCCAGGCCCAATAAATTATGGCTTCCAAACCAGGTCCAATAAATCTTGGCTTCATATGATATGTTTTGTATATCCATTCATTATTTCAACAAGCTAATAACAATAAATCTAGACAGTTGGAAAAACATTGGTTTAACTGGCATACCTGCTGATTGTGTTCTAGAAACACTATTAACAATTTTCCTGTGGTTCATGAACTCGAAATATTTTAAATTCTATTCAATGGTTTGGCTTAAACTACATAATAATGGAAGAAACATATGTCTTATGTAAGAAATGTACAGTATTAGTTAAGATTTGAACTGTGTGTTTTTTGGCAAATTTTGAAAAGCCATTCATCTTCATATTGTGTAGCCAGAGATTATCTTTGATCATTCATATTTGCCAAATATTTATTTAAGAAATAAATGATGTCATAGCAACAAGTGTGGGGGGAGTAAAAAGCTGAACTTTGTTGAAACTTTCATTCCAATGATGAAGAATATTAGTATTCTTGTCGCTTGTTCAATTTTCTAATCCTGATAAGCAGCAGATAAGAATAGGCTCATTTCACAAATTTTTTGAAATATAGGATGAATGAAGTATAAACAGATTGTCGAAAGTGTACACATAGATCACAGCTTGCAGTAATTTTGAATGTACATATGTAATCTTTTTCAGACAGGTGCTATGGGAAACACTAATCACAAATAACTCCCCAATGAAATTCTAAGTAAAGCTGCTAAGCCTTTATTTTATATTTGATCTTGTACTTAAAAATGGGCTCCTAGCTTTGTTGAGCTGATATCTTTTTTTCCACTTCTTTAGTGTTTTTCCTGTAAAATACATTTACCAGGTTGATTTTTCTAATTAAAGTATTGATTTTCTAATTCAAAAGTTTACACTTTTAAAGTGAGAAATAGCTATTGCTTCTTTATACCAGTAATGTTTGGTGGGACTGGTTCAACTGCACTATCAATTTACTTTGAAACAGACAAACTGAGAAGCTGATTTCACAGAGTTGCTATAGGTAGGATCTTATTTTTGGAAACAGGAAAGGATAGGTAAGTAGTAGATACTTTCAGTAGATACTTTGCACAGTACTATTAGCAAAAAGGGATTACTTTAGCTCCACATTACTATGGGGCTATTTGGGGATAAAGTCTGACTTTTGGGGGTTAGTTGTTGTGAGCAATTTATTATATTAGATTGCTTACATAACACAATTAATACCATTCCCCTCCCCCAGTTAAGCTCACTGTGTAAACAGATTTGAAACTTTTTTGAAAATCTGACTGATACATAAGTTCTAATTTTGCTAAGAAAAGTCCATACTTTAATTAGTATTTTAGAAATAGCTTATTCTAATTAGCGGTTTAAATTATTTTATCATTGCTGGCATGACTAATTTTGCTTTATTTTGGAACAGAAATGGGACAATTTTACATTTTCGAAAGCATTATATATATGCTAATTATATTGTAACTAAGCTCAAATTTTAGCTAATGCCAGACTTACAAATGAATTTTACTTAGCACACATAATTAAACTGGAACTCAGGCTAATTTGTAGAAGACATTTAATAACCATGCTTCAGTAACAAGAGATTGGTCGAGATCATTTCTTTTTCTTTTAAAATTCAGTACTGTTATTATTATTTGCTTTTTTAAAGGAATCCTTGGCTTATGCAAATAGAAAGCTGAAAATTCCAGGTGAAAAGATCTTAAGAGACACTAAAGAAGAACGTGATCAACAAAACAGGCTTAAAGAAATCAATCAACAACTTAAAAACCTAGAAGAAACTGTAAGTTTCCTAAAATTTATAATTTTAAAAAGTATTTTATACAAAGCAGAAGAAAAAGTTGCAAATACTGATTAATCAGTAAATGTTTTATTGCAATACTACTGTGATCTTAACAGCAGATAAATTATAACAATGTGTGTCTAAGTAGCTTAGAAATAAATGTGTATTCTGCTTATTAATAAATGTGTTTCATAAAATGAAACAGATCAGATTGTATGACCATTTAAAATCTATTACCAAGGATATTTTAAAAAAACCTCTCCCCCATCTTCACATTGTATGTAGCTAAAACTATATCAATTTGATCTATGCATCATCAGGTTGGAGTCGACTTTAAATGACTTTTAGTTTTTTCCACTATCATATGCTCCTAACCTGATCCTTCATGTCTTCCAATTTACCCATCACTACAAGAATGGAATCCATCCACCCTGCTCTTGGTTATTCTCTTCTCTTTCCTTCCACCTTTCTCAGCAGTAAAACTTTTTTCAGAGAATTAAGTCTTTCCATAATGTATCTGAACTAGGATAATTTGAGCCTAGTCCCTTGTGCCACAGAACTCTGGATCAATTTATTTGATGATGCATTTGTTTGTTTTCTTGCCTGTTCATGGTATTCTCAGAAATCTTCTCGAACTCCAAAGTTCAAAAGTATCAAAATTATTTCTGTGCTGCTTCTTCAACTTCATGTTGAAAGACTAATAAATAGAAATATTAGAGGCTAAAAAGACAACAATAATCTCTTTGTGTGTGTAACTTTAAAAGCTAAATGGGGAGAAAGACTGAAAAATGTCTTGAAAAGATGCTACATCTTTATAGCATCTGCATTAATGATTCCCATGGAACATTCTTATCCAGTAAGAATCTTGTGTTAAACAATGAGATATTTTTTTTGTAAGGGGAAAAAAAAGCTTTATCTTATTTAAAGTAGGGCAAGAAAAGCCAAACCGAGAATAAGAGTGAATCAATGTTTGCTTGTCACTGTTTTCACTTTTTACATTTACATTTACTTTCACTTTTTACATTTGAGAAGTATATTGCCACCTAGCTGATTTTGCGTTTCAACATAAATTAATCTCATAATATGAGATTTGCCCTTGTGTAAACAAAGAGCAAGATACTGTTTCATCAAAATTTAGTCAGAATCCCTTCTTAGAATGAGAAATCTACAGTAGCTTATATCTGTTTTGTAATGTCAGTTTAGTGAGTGGTGAAACATCCAAACAAAACGAATCCAGGCTGTATAATTTCTTTTTGCTGTTGACCTTTGCTTCCTTTCTCTTACTCGGTCACTGAGCCTTGCTATTTATGGGAATACAAGTCTGGACAGGAACTCTCCCATTGGTGGCTTAGTCTGCAATAATCAATGCTTTGGAATGCTTTGGGCCACTGATTCATTAAAATACAATGAATGTTCACAGGTCAGTTTCAAGGTCTGATTAGTATAAAACTGTTCCTTGGAATTTGCTTAGCAGCTGCTTTCCACTCCTTCACTGCATACCAGACATTTTTTCTTGACTTGAGAGAATGCCCATAAGACATTATGGAAGTAGAAACTATTCTTCACTTATTAAATTATAAACAAATAAACCACCTGCATTGTTGCATAACCTAGAGCCAGATTGGCATTTCTTTATATTGTGAAAAAATTTGGTACTTTTGACCCTCATTTTCAAAAGAGATATGTGAGGTATTGGGACAGTTTATAGGCAAGAAAAAATATTTATATATATTATTATATATAATATAATAATATTATATTATTGTATAATATTATAATATAATAATATTATATTATTGTAGAAAAACAATGACTCTTATTCAATTGTGGGTTTACCAATGTAGTGTAGATGAAAATGGAGATATGCTTCAGTTATCCATAATGCTAAGGATCATGCCTTATTCATTCTTTCCTCATATGCACATACCAGCATTATATACATTCCTACAAGTTTTGTAATTGCTTTGTTCATTTAGTTTTGAGTTATTATACTTTGTTACTCATTTTATTTAATAACTTTTTGAAAGATGTTTCTGAAGAATCTTCTGCTGGGAGGACAAGAGAAGGCAAATTATGACATATGGATTATTTTATTATGCAAATTCTATACCTTGTTTACTTGCTGCAGACATCAAGCACAAATATAAAATGCCAGCATTTACATACACATGTAAATATTTTGAAACCATCGCATTTTGGTAAGAATGCCACTGGCTTCTTGAGCTCATTTGTAAAAAAATAACTAAGGAACTATTTTTACAATATAAAAATCTATGATAGGTTGTGTTAGGATTGCAGAATGGATATACGAAAATAAGTGCTAATAGCTCTTTATACCATTATATAAAACTGCAGAGGATCCAATAGCAAGCTAAAAAGCCAACTGTATGAGCAGAAGAATTAACATCTGCAAGGTGGTGGTGGTGGGGAATAGAAGGACTCAAGGCCAAGGATAGGAGGACAAAATATAGATATATTATTATATCAAGTTCAATCTACAGTGATTCTGAGTTGCTTACAGTTAAAATAGATATTATCAATGAAAAAGAATACAGCTGAATAGAAGAAAAAAAACAAAAATAATAGGGACTTAACCATCATCCTAATCCAAATAATTATATTTTAAATATAATTAAAATACGAAAGAAAAGAAATATCCTTATCAAAGTCTTAATCTACTCTTGATTATTTTGAGCTCAATTCATTTCCTCTTCTCTGTGACTTATTCTTTTTTCTATGTTCTTTCACTTTACAGTTCCTGCCAATGGAAAACTGTCCCATCCTGTAGCACAAAAACAATATTGTGAAAATATTGTCAGCGTATATTCTCTGACCAGAAGCCAAATTAATTAACTTGCAAGGTTAATTTGGTTCATTTTCTTAGTCCAAATCCCATGGTACTATGAGGTTATGTAAGGTCAATAATGGCCCCTATTCTTTTATAAAAATATGCAACGGAAAACAGTTATTAGCTAACAAATAATTTTAATCACATTTTTGAAATTATTTTCAGTCAGATTTTGCTTATAGGTCTTCCATAGCTATAATCACTTTCCTCTTTCCATTGTTCTTTTTGCATGCGAATGAAGGATATTTCAAAGCTTTGTTATTGGTTAGGAACAAATTGTTAGTGCAAATAAGGGTAAATGCTAATTAATTGAAGCCATAAATTAAGTAATCAGAACATCAAGCCACAAGATATCCCAGTTTGGTCAGAAAGAAAGCATTATTTTCCACAATCAGGTAGAATAATTTTACAGCTAATCAAGAATAAAATAAATCCAAATCTTGTTTTAAATGAGAGAGAGAAAGAGAGAGAGTGTGAGCGTGAGCGAGAGAGATTTGGTAAATTAAATAAAGAAACAATACATATACATCAACGAATATGAAGACCACCAAACTTGATCCATCCCCACATCCAATCTGTTCATTTTGTTATTGGAGACTGCAAGTGACAATATCATAATTAATTACTTTCCCTGTAATTTGATCATTTGCCTTTTACATAAATTACAAGTTACAGGGAATTTGATTAATCCATTATAAGGCTGCCCGGTTGTTGTGGAAAGGAAAGAGAAGCTCCTCTTCATTGAAGTGAAGAGGAAACCCTTGTTCGTAGGCGTTCCACTCTGTTTTTAGATCTCAATGCTGTTGCCTTTGCAAGAAGAATAGATTGAAGCAAATTTATTCACAAAGACCAAGTCACTGAGCAAATTCTTTTCACTATATCATAAATATTCACTATATCTTGTTCATCAAATAAATCAAATGCAAATCTATGTCATTTGTTTCTAGCAATGTTTTCCCGCTTTTGTTATGGATGTACTCGGGTATTCTGAAGGTCAGATGGAGCCAGCAGACCATAAAATCTAGCCAGTGAGAGGACTGGAACTAAGGAAATCTCAAGGGTTTATTAAATGATGAGAAACTCTGTTGTTTTGCCCATGTGTTACATAATTGTCGTCTATGCAGTGCTATTAAAATTCCACACTAGTCCTAACAGGAACCCCATTTTTATAGCCGAAAGAAGAGATGAAGTAATTTTTAGCTAGCATTTCAGCAATATTATAACATCCTTCCATTTTTATTATTGTGGCATCTTGGGTTTGGAAGACTCTACCTTGAATATACTATGCTAATTACCATATAAATTAGGCAGTTAAATAAGCTTAATACAGAATTATCCTTTATGCCAGTAACTAGATTCTGCACAATAAAACAAGCATAATTCAGGCTAATTATGTTTAGAATGCCACAGTTTGAAGTGTTGTCCTTTTCTTTCTACTCATTCTGGTCAAAAGTAAATTGAAGTTATTTAGCTACAGTGCAAACAGAAAGGTCATTATTTCTTTACAACATACTCTCAATCATAACATTTCAAGAATGAGTTTTATCCACCCAAAGTTAATTCATAGCAGTTCACTGTATTGCAGCTTGAATTTGTAAGATTTAAACCTTTTATATTCTTACCATAATAAATTTTAATTAATTTTAAAAATATGATGGGTAAAGAAAGTCTACTTTTTCATTCATTACATGAGTTTCTTCTAATATTTGACACAATTAAAACCTTTCTTTCAAATCAAGATTGATAAGGTTTATATAATCATCAGCAATGAGTTTGGTAACATGCCGAGCAAAGGCTATTATTTTATTATATTTTATTTATTATTTTATTTACAAATTCATATTGCTATCTAATTCATACTTGGGTTACTCTGGATAGTTTACAACATTTAAAAAAATCATTATCTAATAAAACTATTAAAAGCCCTACCCCACCCTTCATGGCTGCAACAATACAACAAATATTTATTACTAGAATTATTATTTTTTTTGGAATTGATTTGCCTTTTCAGAAGCTTGCATAAGTTCTGCATCTGCTATTCAAATAAACATTTAATAGTAATTGCATTTAGATTTATATACTGCTTCACAGTGCTTTTACAGCCCTCTCTAAGTGGTTTACAGAGTCCGCGTATTACCCCCAACAATCTGAGTCCTCATTTTACATACTTCAGAAAGATGGAAGGCTGAGTCATTCTTGAGCCAGTGAGACTTGAACTGCCAAACTGCTGCAAATCAGCAATCAGGAGAAGTAGCCTGCAGTACTGCACTCTAACCACTGCACCACTTAAAATACAATTCTGAGAGATAGTAAAATAAAAGGACTTAACTATATGTTTCCTTTAATGTTATTTCACTGGAGCCCTTTCCTCTATAAGCTAGATGCCATAATTTTTTTACTTGAAGACCAAATTTGACTGAGAAAATTTTTTTTATCTCAACAGGCAAGAGACAAGTGGCTATGAGCAAAATATTGTATATTGAGTGCATATTTATATAACTTTTAAACCAGGGGTGTCAAACTCATGTTATCATGGTGGTGTCATGTGATGAATTGGAACTTTTTTCCACTTCGCTAAACTGGGTTGGGGTGGGGCCAGCATGTGATGCATCTGGCCCGCGGGCCACGAGTTTAACACCCCTGCTTTAAACTATCAAGCTTCCTATCTATCTATATTTGACGAATCCGCCCCAAATATATATATATATATATGGCAGATGAGATTCTGCTGAAACGTTGCTACAACTTTAACAGAACTCCAATGACGTGGGA
>BLBF01000005.1:43731673-43743065 GCA_015471245.1 Laticauda colubrina | reverse complement strand
CTTCCTTCCTTCCTTCCTTCCTTCCTTCCTTCCTTCCTTCCTTCCTTTCTTGACATAATCACAGATTATCAAGCTGCTTTTTACAATTTTGTTTGGATACAGTATAAAATATCAGTGTAGAAACTTTCACACACTGTACATAATAATCCCATATGTTCTATGCATGTACTTAATTCCTGTAAAATGCAGAGTATGTGTTGAGGCTTTGTAGAGATTGGGTGGAAGCTAAACATTGGCACCTCAATTTAGTTTTCTGAACAGCGTGGTTGAATAAGATAATGGTGCATCTAGCATACTTTCCACTATGATAACAGCTTTTCAAATCTCAAGGATCTTTTTTAACATTGTCGCTGTTAAGAGATCTTTAAAACTGATAGAAGATAATCTTCAGAAGTTCTGAAAGAAAAGAATAAAACTGCTTTTTTTCTGGTATATTTAAACATCTCTGCCTTTGTTTTCGAAATGTTTTACAATGTTCTTAGTATTTGGCATTAATGAAGGCTGTTATTTACTTTGGATCTTTGTGAATAAGATTGCTAATATGCTTGAAAGGTAAACTAAATAGCTAGCTTGCTGTGAATATTGAATTTATTTAAATGAAAAGATTTAAAATAAAAGATTTAAAATAAAATTTAGATAAAAGATTTAGGCTGGGTTCCAAAGAAAGGGTGTGTATACTTGGCTGATAACTATGCACGTAGTCAGAGTTTTGTTTGCTGATTTCATGGTATTAGCTAGAACAAATTATATTTCTTTTTAGTTTCTTAAAGCCCTGTCACACTGCCCAACGGATGCAAAATGTTTGTAAAAAGGACACAGCGGACGAGAAAAATGTTCCATCCGTTGTTATCCGCTCTCAAAAGGGGCAAAAATTTGCATAACCAGAGCGGATAATAAGGAAAGGAACGGACGGGGGGAGGATGCAGAGCGGATGGAAAATGGATGCGGAACGGAAGCCTAGCGGATGGAAGCAGATCGGAGCAGATGGCACATCCGCTAGGCTTCCGGGGGACCTCAGCAAAGCGGACGCGGAACGGATACAGTGGATGCAGAGCGGACGCCGAGCGGATGAAGCGGATGCATAGCGGATGAAGCGGATGCAGAGCGGAAGCCTAGCAGATGCACAGCGGAAGCCTAGCGGATGCAGAGCGTTCACTGCGCATGCGGGGAGATTTATTGCATCAGCCCTGCGGTTATAAAGGGAAGCAGCTCGGAAGCAGGTCACCATTCAGAGGAAAGACCTGCATTCAGACACATCGAGTGCCTTGCTAGCCTGCCCTGCATGCCTGCCTGACAGCCTTGCTGCCTGCCTTGCTGCCTGCCATCCTGCCGGCCTCCCTGCCAGCCTTGCTCTCTGCCTGCCTGCCAGCCTCCCTACCAGCCTCCCTGCCAGCCAGCAACCCCACAACCATGGGGAAGAAGAGAAAGCCTCAGCCATCTGCTGCCAGCCCTGGCAAGAGGGACAGGGCCACCCTCCCGCCCTTTGGCCCTCACTCTGCTTCTTCTGGGGCTTCTGCAGCCCGGGCTCGCTCTTCTGTGGCTGGGGCTTCTGCTGCTTCTGCTTCTGGAGGATCTGATGATGCTGCTTATGGCGGTGGTGCTTCTGCTCATGCTTACTCTGCTGATGCTGCTTCTGGCGGTGGTGTTTCTGCTGGTGCTTACTCTGCTGAAGCTGCTCCTCGTACTGCTGGTCCTGCTCGTCCTGCTCGTGCTCCTGGACTTGCTCGTCCTGCTCGTGCTCCTGGTCTTGCTTGTCCTGCTCGTCCTGCTGGTCCTGCTCGTGCTCCTTGTCCTGCTGGGACTCCTGGTGCTTACTCTGCTGCTGCTGATCCTGGTCCTGCTGGTGCTGCTGCTGCTGCTGATAATGATGATGATGATCCTGCTGGTGCTGCTGCTGCTGCTGATGATGATTATGATCCTGCTGGTGCTGGTGCTGCTGCTGCTGATGTTGCTGCTGCTGCTGATGATCCTGCTGTTGCTGCTGCTGCTGGTGGTGTGGAGGAGCAGCCCCTACAACCTTGAAGCCCCTCTGATGAGGGCCCATATGGCCCTGCCAGAGGGAGGAAGAGGCAGACGCGTGATAGGGTGAGGAGGCAATACTCCATTGAGGAGGAACACGAGGATGAGGTGCTGGAGTGGCTGAGAGAGAATGACTATCTGTGGCGGAAGGGACACCGGCTCTACAGGGACACCAAAAGGAAGCAGGCTGCTTGGAGAGAGAAGGCGGAGAGCCTGAGCTACACATCGGATGTGCTCCTCGGCTGGTGGAAGCACATGCACACCTGGTACGGGAAGCTGCATCTCAAGAAATCTGGCCAGGCCACGGTTAAGCTGACGGACACAGAGACCTATGTCATGGCCAGGTGCAGCTTCCTGGAGGGTGAGATCCGCCACCGAGGAGCAGCAGCAGCCCCTCTCACGACCCTCTCTCTCTGGCAGCCTGCTGAGAGCCAGTCCTCTTCCGGCCGAGAGTCAGCTCCTGTCTCCAGGCAGGTTTCTGTGAAGCATCCCACGGTGGAGAACCCACGGACAGTTGTTTTAACCGTGCCGGAGCGTGTGGAGGACTCCCTGGTGCAGTGGGACAAAGGAGACGGCACTTCCACCACAGCCCTACCTGCATCCATCCCCAGCTCCACCTCCACAGAAAGGCAGAGAGCCAGACAGGAGGAGCAGAGCCACACTGTCCTGCTGGAGATCAGGGACACCATCCGGAGCAACATAGATCTCCTCTCTCAGCTGGTCCACACCGACTCCTCATCCTCCAACCGCAAGCCCCTTCCTCACCTATGTGAACCAGACCCTCATGGACATGGCGGAACCCCAGTACCAGGTGGTGAAGGACCAGATCACCGATCTGCTTCACAACCCTCCAGATCCAGAGGAACCTGCTCCCACCCAGTCCAGGTCTGCTCCTTCACCCGAGGTGATGTCCCTCCCATTCCAAGGCTTTCCACAGGCCCTCACCTACCAGGGCTATGGCTACCAGGAGGTCCAGCAGCACAGGCAGCAGCCCTTCCCAGTCCAGGCACAGAGTCATCGGACGACACCGTTGCCACCGGTTCCACTGATGCCACCGATGCCACCCACGACACTGATGCCACTGATGCCACTGATGCCACCCACGCCACCGATGCCACCCACGCCAGTCCTCACCCAACTGCAGACCAGACAGCCCCACTACACTGCTCCTTCCTCCATCCCACAGCCAAGCCCGGCCTCAGTACACCTGTCATCGGTCTTGGGACTGACACCCCATGGCATGGAGGAAGGAGCTCTCAACATCACAGGTCTGAGCCAGCTATCCGAGAGCTTTCTCAACACACCGTCACCTGTTGTCCTCTCGGGACCAGGCACCCCAGTGGGGCTTCAGACCAGCACTCCAGCACCAGCCACCTCCACAGCACCTGGACCCTTCACCCCTGAGACTGGGCACACCTCCGAGTGACCAAGAGGAGTGCCAGAGACTGGGTGGCTACCTGTAGACTTTATTTGGACACTTGACTTGGGTCATTTTTCTTTTACAGCTTGTTATTAATAAAGTTTATCTTTGCTTCACACACTTGCTTCATTTATTTTTTTTAATAAAGTCTTGGTGGAAACTTTTAGAAATGGTTTAAGCCTTTGCATGCTTGTGGGATGGGTAAGGATAGCAGTGGGATGGTCAGGGATACCTTTGGGATGGGCACGGATACCTGTGGGATGGGCAGGGATACCTTTGGGATGGGCAGGGATACCTGTGGGATGGGCAGGGATACCTTTGGGATGGGCAATATCTGTGGAATGGGCAGGGATACCTGTGGGATGGGCAGGGATACCTTTGGGATGGGTAATAGCTGTGGGATAGATAAACCTCCAGTGCAAGCATAGTGGGACTGTATGGTCCACCCTCCCAGGTGCCATACCTATGGCCCTTTATTATCAATACTAATGTAATCATTGATCCACACATGTCAACATAAACACAACTCTTTATTAAATGCCCTGTTTGTTGTAGGCCCCCCCCAACATACATGGCCCAATCTCATCCGTGTGATGAGACAGGCTGAAGGAAGCATCCATTAAGCATCTACCATCCTGTCTTGCCACTCCACTGCTCCAGCTGGGGAGTTGCACCAGTGTTTCAGGAGGTTGCGCTGCTTCTTCCCTTCACGTGAGGCTCTGTTGGGCCCTTGCACATCCTCAGTGTCTATCAGGTTTTGCCCTTGCCTCCATTCCCCAGGCTCCATGTCCCCATTGCCTTGTTGGAGGTCCATGAGCCTGTTCTGCAACACTGGGTAGCGGGTGCGCATGAGATTGTGCAGGATGCAGCAAGCTTCCACGATCCTCCTCATGGTCTGTGGGCGATGCTGCATGGTGGTGAGAAGTACCTGGAACCTGTTGGCCAGGATGCCAAAGGTGTTCTCCACCACCCGCCTTGCCCTGGACAGCCTGTAGTTGAAGATCTTCTCTTCACGGGTGAGGAGTCTGGAAGTGTAGGGCTTCATGAGGTAGGTTCTGAGGGAGAAGGCGTCATCCCCCACGATGAAGTAGGGCACATCTTGCGTGTTGTTGGGCAGGGGGTCTGGATCTGGGAAGCCCATGATGAGGTTGCATTCCATCCCCTCCTTGAGGTGACTGGCGTTGTATACCTGGGCATCTGAAGCTGACCCGTTTCCTGAAGCATCGATGTACATGAACTTGTAGTCAGCATCGACCATGGCAAAGAGGACGATGCTGAAGAAGCCCTTGTAGTTGAAATAAGTGGACCCCGACTTGGCTGGCGCTTTGCAGGCCACGTGCTTGCCATCTATGGCTCCAACGGTGTGGGGTAAGTTCCATCTCTGATACCACTGCTCTGCAACTTTCTTCCAGCCTTGTTCAGTGGTGGGACACTGGAGGAGCTCCTCCATGTATTCTTCGATGATGGCCTGCACCACTTCTCTGACCACAATGCTGATGGTGTTGTGTGGCACCCTCCAGCCGTACTGCATGCTCCTGTAGGTGGTCCCTGAGACCAGGTGGCGCAGAATTAGTGCCACCTTCAGCCCAGGGTCCAGGCTGGGCCAGAAGTTGGTGCTCTGCTTGGTCAACCTGGGTGTCAGCCGCTGCACAACTTTGTCAAACATGGCTGGAGGCATCCTCATGAAGTTCTGGAATGCCCGAGTGTCTTTGTTCCTGAGCTCCACCATCAGCTTGTTGTACAGTCCATACTCTGCTCTTCTCCTGATCCAACTTCGGACCCAGACACTTCTTGGCCGCCTCCTTTTCTTCCCGTAGTAGAGTTCACAGAGCCTGTAGATGGCTTCGCACTGTTGCAGAACGATGGTGACTACCAAAAGGAGTTTGTTACGATCCATGGTGGACATGACTGGATGCTGTGGAAGAGGAAGAAGCAGATGAATGCTGCAGAGGTCTGCACAGCTGGGCTGCTGGTCTGAAAGTGAGATCCAGGTGAGTTGCTCCCCCTTTTTATAGGCAATATAGGTTTTCCACTATGTATCCCTTTGCATCCTCTAGGCATCCTCTAGCAAACGTTTTTTCCATTTTAAATGCTTTCTTTGCATGCTGCATCCACTTTCATCCTTTCTCCGTCCGTGCTACTAACGCTGCACATCCGTTCCGCGTCCGTTCCGCTTCCTCCCTGCGTCCGTTTACCGCTGGAGCAGATTGAGTTGCGCGGATGCGCAGCGGATGCCTAGCGGATATAGCGGATGCAGAACGGATGCAGAACGGATGTCCCCTGTATGCCTAGCGGATGCAGAACGGATGCATTGGATACATTTTCTGCTCAAAAGTTTTGAGCAGCTCAAAACTTTCTGAGCGGATGAAATGTCAATAGACGGATGCTGGACGTATAGAGAGGAAGCAAAATGGAGGCAGTGAGTACAGAAAGGAAGCATCGCGTTAACCAACGGATGGCAAGTGTTTTTCTCCGTTTTACATCCTCTTTTCATCCGTTGGTGCATTGTGACAGGGGCTTCACTGTATATTTGCTACTGAAGAAAAGTTGTGTATGTACTACCTGAAAACAGATTGTCATTTAGTAATGATACTTTCTCTGCAAATTTGTCACTTCTCTTTATCAAGCAGGGAGTCATACTCTCTGAACTATATAAAACTATACAGTATTTTGACTTATTCAGATTATAGAAATAAAAAGAGGCCAGGAACCTTCAATGGTATTCAGTATCTTATCTTTAATAAAAGTTTTATCTGTTTAAAATGTTTCTGTTTCCACCTATCTTATAACCAAATTCTGGATGCACAGCAATAAAACCATATATATAAAACTAACCCAAAAGCAATAAAACCAAAGAAGAAAAAAACAGAAAAACCTGGTATCATAGCTACATATTCTCCTATTATGATGTCATCCTATCCCAGGGCCTAGAGAAAGAACCAGGTTTTAATAGGGCCTGTTGGATCCCCAAGGCTTGGATATTCCATTGGACAGGGGCTGTCCAACTAGAACTGGGGATTTTGAGTTGAGAGAAGACTTGATAAGAATTATACATATTTAAATTTGTTGAATATATATGGCTTAAAGATATCTTTAGCCATATATTCCTTTCCTTGCTCATGATGGTAGAAGTCAGCGGAACGAACTAGTTTTGTTTCTCATTCAAAACCAAAAAGAAACCATTCATATACAACATTATAAGAATGTTACTGACACAAATAGCATAGCTTTATAAAGGTTTTATGATGGACAATTTATTGTTAAATGGAATCCAAAGACAGCATACTTTGAATACCAGGTGCAGCCAACAAACATGCATGCCCTGCTGATAGACTTCAGAGGGAGACCAGCTGAGTGTTTTGTTTGACTTATTTTATTTAAAGCAAAAAATATGGCCATCTGTTATGCCCGACATTGATTCTTATACCAATGAAAATGCCACAAGAAAAGTATAACTTCAATTGAATGCAGTAGAGGTAGTACAGATAAAAGAAGTCAGCACTCAGAATGGATCTATGACAATTCGCCATGGCCAACTTGCCATGAACAACTTGCTGCAGAACAACTCGCCATGGTCATCTCGCCACAGGACAACTCACTATGGGGCAAGAGTTACAATAATATCAAAGAAATGTTGGAATAGAATCATTAAAGAAAGGATACAAAAGGAGGGAAAGAATGAAATGTGAATGGCAAAAATTAAAATACTTTTTATTTATTTTAAGTAATTAAATAGAATTTTTACATTGTCCTGCACTGAGTTGTCCTGTGGTGAGTTGGCCATGATGAGTTGGTTGCAATGAGTTGGCCGCGGTGAGGTAGCCATGGTAAGTTGACTGCAGCAAATTGGTTAGCTGTGGCAAGTTGTCCCATTCCCCTCAGAATAGAGTGGGCTTCATTAGCTGGTAGAAAATTCAAGAAAGGCATTTAGATGGATTTTGTGGTCCAAATAGTCCTAGAACTTGGATGTTATCACAGACAAGATTTGTTTTCTAATCACTGTCAGTTACATAAATTGAAGAAAGGAAAAGCCTCCTTATTGGATATGAGGCATAATTGTTTGAAACAATCCAATAAATAGGAACATGTCATTTGGAAAAGTCCTAACACAATTTGTCTTATCAAAATTAACAATGTAATTAGACAGAATCCCTTTGCATTCCTTTGTTTTAACTTTGCTACTATTGATTTGAATTGGTAATTCCATATGTAGTTTTTTGTTTTTGTTTTCATAGACTTAACATTCAAATCCAAATGACTCTGATTGACTGGAACTATAAAAAAAAAAACAGAACAGAAAATAACAGAGAAATAAATTATATATATCCAGTAAGGAAAGAAAAAGTTGTTCACAAATTACTTAATATAAATGTTAGATTATAAGGCTTGTGATTATGATTATTGAAATGTTGTGAAATAATAAACAATTATTTGTTCCCAAAAGTAATTGATGATCTTCAGGAACACCATGGGATGCAGTAGTCCATAAAATATTCCGCATTGGCGTGTTCTAATATTAGCATCTCAATTGCCATCAAAGGCAATTCAGATCAGAAGTGTAATCTTTTTGTACAGTGTGATTTGTCAAGCTATAGTTTCAAGGCTGAAGTTTTTTCGTATCTTGTCAGTAGCATTCAATTTAATTCATCATTTTTATTTATTAAAATGTATACCAGGATTTCAGTGTAATGCATCCCAGATGCTTAACAACTATAGAGATCTACTATGAGTAACTCCTTCATCCCTCCATCTTCTTAGAAGAACAAGATATAACTGGCATGACTGTGTTAACTGCAGAAGAATCTGAGCACAGCAAGAGGGAATTGTCTGGACAGGAGAGCAGGAATGTAGAATATGCAAACTTGCAACAATCTTCAACAGATGAAACTTGGGGACATGAGAATAAAAAGGCTAAGACCTCTATGGATGTGAAGACATGGGAAAAGAGCAGGCTGGATTTAAAGAACTGCATATAAATTATTTATTATGTTTCCTGCTTCTCATAAACTATCAGTGGTCGGTCTATTGTGGTTCCTGGCAGAGAAGTAGCAATAAATATTTAATTTCTAAATTGATAGCTGTCCAGCCATACCAGTATTTGAAGTAGATAGCTCACAAGTAAAAATACAACTATTTGTAAGTTTTACTACAGATACTGGAAAAAATATTAATAAAACAAAATTAGTAGCTACAAAATTTGAGTCATGTATAAAACAGTTCCATGTTCAAATTTTGTGATGCTTTCTTCTGTCTGTATATTGTAGTGGGCTATTTATTTTGAGCTGTTTAATGCCTGCATATTGTTATTATAATGGATCAATCCATTCTCAAGCTTTTTGTTTTTTACCTAGCTCTCATATCTAGAAGTATTTGTCCAAGGCTTTGGTGAGTATAGCCTTCTTCATGCTTGTACTGATGCCTGGACATTATTGTATATAGATCTCCATTCCAGTTTTCCAAGCATATCCTGATGGGAGTATAGGTACTCCCATGATGGGAGTATAGGTACTCCCAATAGAATTATACAGCAGAATCTGGATATAAAATTTCAAGGCAACTTTTGAAAACAATCTTAACTTTGTGGTTTGTGACTTTTAACTGGGTGACTTTGGTTGCCAGAGGACTTTCAGCAGGTTTTTTTTTTTACAAAATCTATTTCCCACTGAAATAAAAGGGGAAAAAGAGATTGGGGATCATTTGAAACAGATGGGAAAAATTAAACACTCACTTTTTGTCCATTTTGGTCTTGCGTTCACATTCCTCCAGCAAATTCAGTTTATTTAAAAATGAAGGAACCTGTTCTACCACATTCCTTTTATATAAAAAGTTTATATCATTATTTATACCAGGGTACAACACTTCATATAGAGCTGGAGTTGAACTCCCATTCTAGAGTATAACATTGGCTATTCCCCAGCTGATTCCCACGCTCTTGATTCCTACTTGACTTTTAGTTGATTAGTTTTTTCGTCTTGGAAAAATAAATTGCTTACAAGTGATTGACAGCTTACAAACGACTAACAGTTTTTGACTGCTGAAACATACTTTCCCACCTTAGACTGAGAGGTGCACTTCACATTTACAATACCAGTTGGTTTTAGCATGCATAAAGATAAAAATAATCTGTCTCACAAGAGTTATACACTTCTCGGTATTTCTCCATAGATTTGCCTCCTGATTAGGAGCAAACAAAAGCAGAGCAGCAATGTCTACCTCAATTGAGCAAGTGTTAAGGACTGCTGAAGCATTCAGTCACTTCTGATTTAAAGACAAAGCAGTGTTGTTTATTCCCAGAGGCAATTGTTCACTCAGAGATGTTTCAGCTGATTCTTTCCAAGGGGCTATTTTGTAATTCACAGGAGCTGTATATTAACTGGAGTTTCTCCCAGTGCTGTTGTAGTTGTTGGATGGTGTGTAATGCACTACACAAAAGAGTTCAGCTGAATTAATTTTCTGGTTTAAACAATCCAGAAATTAGGCAACTCATCCACTTGAAATAGTGCAGAATTTAGACAGCTGACGATATGCTATATCAGTTTAATAGAAGGCAGAAATGGTTTAAGGGAATGCTTGTGATTCTATTAAATATTGTGAAATCAAAACTAATGAGCCAAGAAATATGAGAAAAGAGTCAAAAGTTATTTAATTCCCACCAAGAAATGTAATCCATAGGAAATAAAAGAAAAAGGAAAACAAAGAACAGTCTTACTTTTATAATAGATTTTCATACTAATTGCTGTCTTGTGTCAATTTTGATGCATATGTCATTTCCTTTTTGTGTGTTTTTAAAGAAGGAATATTTTTAAAATAACATTTCCCTGTGTCTAAAACTAACATTCGAAAGCCAGTTTAGTGGCATCAGGCTAGAAACCTTGAGACTATGAATTCTAGCCTTGCCTTAGTCACAAAACCAGCTGGGTGACTTGGGTCACTCACTTTCTATCAGCCCTAGGAAGGAGGCAATGGAAAATTACTTCTGCAAAACTTTGCCAAGAAAACTGCATGGACTTGTCAGGCAATCTCTGAAAATCAGACATGAGTGAATGAAATTTAATAAAAAGCCAACAGTAGGGATCAGCATTTGCAACATATTCTAAGTCCCATAACCTATCAGCTGTCAATCTTCAGAACTCCATACCCTGCTACTGTTGTTCATCCTTTTTGAGGTTTCTTATTCGCCTCTGTATTTTTATGATCTGACCACTAGAAAACAAAATCAGGAACGCCTTCCTTCCAGGGATCAGGCAAATTAAATCCCAAAGGAAAAGGAAACACAAATGGAGAACAGCAATAGTGAGAGTGAAACTACAATGCCTTTTAAAATCTGATGCTGATATCTTATTTATATAATAACAAAAGCACCTGAAAAACCACGCTGGTGAGATGATGCTCAGATGGCTTCAGGAACTGCACCGATTTTGGTGCCTTATATCTTCCTTGAAAATTATCCAAAATTTTGCTTCAAAACTTCTATTTTGTTCTGAACTACATAGACTAACTGGGAAATACTGCCAGAACTGCCTACCTTTGATTACTTTTATCATATAATTTTGTTGAAGATTGAATTAAGGTGTTGAAGATTGAATTTAGTTACACTAAGGAGCACAGTTTCAACATTGTATATTTACTTAAAATCTTTGGAAAACCCATAAGAGGAACACTTAAATTGACCTTTGCTGAAATCAGTTGGGAAAAATAGTCTAATCATCAACCAAGTCACAATTACTTTCTCTCTCTAGGTCACACAGTTTACAGTAGAATTCTACTAGTGATTTTCATTTGTTAGAGGAATCAAATAACTTTTTTTATTACATCTCTTATTTTTGTTCTGACTTATCCTGAGTCTAATTCAAAATCATGAAGTCCTTTGAAAGCCTTGCTGGATAGTCAGTCAGTCAGTCAGTCAGTCAGTCAGTCAGTCAGTCAGTCAGTCAGTCAGTCAGTCAGTCAGTC
>BLBF01000005.1:43693827-43731663 GCA_015471245.1 Laticauda colubrina | reverse complement strand
TCTATCTATCTATCTATCTATCTATCTATCTATCTATCTATCTATCTATCTATCTATCATCTATCTGTCATCATCATCTATCTAATTTATGTATTCACCCATTGCACAAACACATGACTGGGGCTGCATATCACACAATAGAACACTTTAAATCTCCATAACAACCTAAAAATAAAAGGGAAATAGAATGAATATAAAAAAAAAACAAATACCAAGAAAATGGGAGAACAAACATAACTTAATCTCACATAGTCAGCTATCCCTGGTGGAAACAAACAGGTTTAAAGGGCTTTCCCAGGTTAACAGAGATGGGGCTTAACCTTACCACAGGGGAATGATGATCCAATGCTATAATTCCAAATGCTATAATAGTCTAGCTAATCTCTTATTACTTGTCGTTCATTTATTCTGTGTTATTGATAGGTATGAATGATTGTTGAACTAAAAAGTGCTGAGTGCACATTCAAACCAAATAATCCTCCCATTATGAGTCAAAAAAAGCAAATTAAACCACAGTACATAATAGTGTTGCACATGTGCCAGTTAAAACACCAGTTACAAGTTTCTTTAGACATGTTCTTATCCACTGAAATACACTCATAAGAATTTGTATAGCGATCAAGAAAGTGACTTTTAGTTATAATACACAATCATCGATAGAAGAGAATATATGTAGCTCAGGGTTGAACTTCATGCTTTCTGAACTTGGTTGTTTTCTTGCAGATGTTTCATTGCCAAACTAGGTAAGTCATCAGTGCAACTCAGTGCACGGTTGGAAAGCACCAAGGACCTCACTCACAAATATGCTTATCTGAATAAAGTTCTGCATCCTCCATGAAATATTTAAAGTATACTGACACCGTGTACGTTATTTTTCTTACCCTAAGAAGAGTCATGCTATCTTGTGGGTTTCTGGGTATCGCTTCATAATCACACAAAAAATCATCATCATCATCACCACATCATCACCATCATATTAAATCTATATGTCACCTGACTTTCATTGGCTTTGGACAGTTTACAGATTGATTTGAAACTTGAAAAAACAGGAGAATAAAAAAGCCTTTAAAAGATTGGGATGGAGAATAACAATCTGGGTAGAATCATAGGTTTGCAATATCTTCTTAAACTGTGTTAGTGAATAGAAAGCAACCTGTTCCTGTGATGATTCAGATAATTGTTTGGGGGGGGATGTTTTTCTCTCAGAACAAATTAAAATTTTAAAACATTTTATTAATATTATTTTGTCAATTTATTTATTTATGTTATGCACACATAATGAACAAAACGATATAAGCTTTAAAAGAACAACACAAAATGTTTTGTTCCATGATTTCACTTATTAGCAAAAAGAAGGTCGTCATTTTAGTTGGTGGAATTTAATATTAGAAAAAGTAGCAAATTTTTGTATGCTCCAACCAAGATAGTAACATTGAAAAAAACTAAAAGAAGTCAGAAGAGCAAGAATAGACCTAAACATGAGCAAAGACAAAGCTGGGAATCTCAGATGGGAATATCCAAAACATGACATAAAATTTAGGAACTAATGGACTACAGAAACGGGAAAAATGTAAAAAATATAAAAAAAGAAATTATCTTATTTTTGCTAGTTATTATTTTATAATTCCCAAAGGAACAGACACAAAATTATATCCCAAACTGCTTGGTTAATGCTTATAGCTGAATTTTTATTAATTTTACATTTTAATTTAGTAGTAAAGTAGTAAATTTAATTTAGTAAAAAAGTGGTAAACTTAATTTAGTAGTAAAGTAGCAATAGCAGTGTTCCATCCGGAAAGAAGCACGTGAAACTGGGTTCCAAACAACAACTATTTATTAAACTCGCAAGGCAAAAGTATACGGAACAGGAGCCCAAGCCACGGCAGCTCTTTTTATAGCGGCTTGCCTGCTGCTTGTGGCTAATGACACTATTTTAACTGTTCCTGCCATTTGGCGGGCTTCCCGGATTGGTTCTTAAATAACCAATCCGCAAATGGCCTTTTCGGCCAATTAGAAAGAGGAACTTGGAACCTACCAAGTTCCATACAGAGCACCCCTCCCCCCTTAGTTCAGTCCAATGTGTGTTATGTAATCACGCAGGTAGGTGGGGCTTTTTCTCATCCTGGTTGACCTGCGCAGCTCAGTCACGGCGTGGTCTTCGAGTGGTTCTGACGGGATCGCTGTTCCTCTGGTCCTTCTCCATGGAACCTCCTGGAAGGGTGAGTCAGCCTTGCCGCTCCCGCCTGAGTCTCTCGGGCCGGTTGAGATGGCTCCGCCGGTCCCTCCTGGTTTGACCGGATTGGTCGAGCTGGCCTGGCTGCCCCCTTCCAGGAAGGCCTCGCTTCGCTCTCCTGCTCCCTGATTTCTTTCTTGGGGTTCATCTAACTGTAAGTGCTCTTTTTGTTTATTTAAATTGTCTTTTTGTAGTGTTTGTTGTTTTGTTATGGGAGGTTTGTCTCTCCCTTTTTTATTTATTTGTATTTCCCCCCCCCTCGGTTGTTTTTAGGTCGATATTTATTTTTGAATCTATGGTGTTTTTTTGTTCGAGGTGGTGGGAACGAAGCTGGTCTATGTGCCGCTTCCATTCCCTTCCATCGTCTAAAAGTAGTTGGTAGGGCCGGGGGCCTGTAATTTGGGTGATAGTGGCTGGAAGCCACAATGGGTGAGGTTTTTTGCGTAAACCAGGTCGCCGATTTCAAACATACGGTATTTGCTGGAGGAATTGGGGGGGTTGTAAGTGGGCTGCAATCTCTCCAGGTAGGAACATAGTTTCCTACCCATTAGGAGATCAGCTGGGCTTTTCTTGGCTGTGCTGCTAGAGATAATATGCTGCAAAGTCAGTAGTCGGTTTAGTTTGTCTTGTACACCCCCCTTGTCCATTCTAGGCCCTCTTTAGTGTACCAGAACATGCGTTCACCCCTGCTGTTCGCAGCCGGATGGACCGGTGCAGTTAAGGCATTTTGGATACCTTGGGTAGCCAGATACTGCTTGAATTCCAAAGCTGTAAATTGGAGCCCATTATCCAAAACCAGTACATCAGGTAGCCCATGTGTCGCAAAGAGTTTGTCTAGCTGTTTCATTACAGCTTTGGTGGTTGTGGAAGCCATGAGGATGACTTCCAACCAGTTCGAGTATGCATCCATGACTATAAAAAACGTGTGTCCCTTTGTTGGTCCCGCAAAGTCAATATGTACTCTAGACCATGGACCCTGGGGAGTTTCCCAGTCACTTACTGGTGCTTGTGGGGGGGGGGGGTAGGCCTCAATTTTTGACAATCATGGCATGTTGCAACCCAGCGTTCAATGTCTTTGTCCAGCCCTGGCCACCAGACGTAACTCCTGGCCAGGGCTTTCATTTTGACTATGCCCGGGTTACCCTCATGCAACATGTCCAGAACGTCTTCCTGGAGACTGTCTGGAATCACTACTCTGTTACCCCATAAAATGCACCCTTTTTCTATGGACAGTTCGGTCTGTCTGGTGTGAAATGGTTTAAAAGTCTCATTTTTGTTCCCCTCCGGCCAGCCTTTACTGACCCAATTTAATATGCGCGCTGTCAAAGGGTCTTTAGCTGTGGCTCTCGCGACATCCACTGCAGTCAGTGCCAGGTTTGGGCAGGTCTCAAGCTGAAGTGTAGAGGTAGTTGGTGCAGGGTCGTCTTCTGTGATGGGCAGTGGGGAATGGCTCAGGGCGTCAGCATGTGGAATGGCTTTGCCGGGTCAGTGAATCAACGTGTAGGAGTAGGCAGTGAGGAATTCAGACCACCTTGTCATTCTAGGTGACAGAATGTTCGGGGTTGGCTTGTTTCCTGCTAGGATTCCAAAAAGGGGCTTGTGATCAGTCATTATTGAAAAAGTTCTACCGTAAAGGTACTAATGCAATCTTTTGACTCCGGCGATGATTGCGAGGGCTTCTCTATTGAGTTGGCTATAATTGCGTTCCGACTTGGAGAGCGTTTTGGAGTAAAAGGCAATTGGTGCCTCTCTGCCGTCTGGTAGCTGGTGGCTCAGGATGCCGCCGACCCCAAAAGGCGATGCATCACAGGTAACCGTCAAGGGCAGGGTATTGCTATACTGGATGAAAACAGTGTTGGACGTTAATAGATCTTTGATACCCTGGAATGCTTTTTGTTCCCAGTGGCCCCATGTCCAAGAGGTTTTTTTTATCTAGCAGTCGATGTAGGAGTTCTGCTATTGTTGCCTTATGGGGCAGGAACACTTTGTAAAAATGTATGAGGCCTAGGAATGCTTGAAGCTCAGTTTTGTTCCTGGGTCTAGGAGCGTCTTTTATGGCCTTCACTTTTTTTTCAGTGGGGTGAATGCCTTGTTCATCGATTAAATAGCCCAAAAACTCAACCTGGTTGGTGGCTAATTCACACTTCTCTCTTTCCACTTTGAGGCCTGATTTTCTAAATCTTGTTAATATTTCTCTTAATCTGGTCTCTAGCTGGTTGGCATTTTTTACTGAGACCAGTACATCATCAAAGTAGGGGACAACACCTTTGTTTCCATTTAGCAGGTGTTCTATGAGGCTTTGGAACACGCCTGGGGTAACGCTAACGCCGAATTGGAGACGGTTACACTTGAATGCCCCTCTATGTGTTACAATAGTCTGTGCCTCCGCTATAATAGGATCAACGGGTAGTTGTTGATACGCCTGTGCGAGATCGAGCTTCGCAAAAAATTTTCCTCCCCCTAGCGAGTGCAGTAAATGTTGCACTACCAGTACTGGGTATGCACTTTGTTGGAGCGCATGGTTCAGGTTTCCCTTATAGTCTCCGCAGATGCTCACTGACCCATCTGCCTTTACCGGTGTGACGATAGGGGTTTCCCACCTGGCATGGTCGATTGGCTCTAAAACCTCTTGATCAATTAATTTATTCAGTTGCTCGTCAATTCTTTGCTTTAACGTGAATGGGACGCATCTGGCCTTTAAATGGATAGGCGCATCTGGCCTTTAAATGGCTATTTTGCGGTCTAGGCTAAATAAAATTGGGGTCCCCTTGTACTTGCCTAGAGTCCCATCGAAAAAATCTTGAAATTCTTGTAGCAGGCTCTCCTCCCAGTTGGCTGTGGCGATGAGGTTGATCCCGGTCATCCCGATTCCCAGGGGCGCGAACCATTCAATCCCTAGCAGACTAGGGCGGTCTCGGTCGATGATGATCAGAGGCAAGATTTTGGCATGGTTTTTAAATTCGACGAGGAAATGTCCAAGGCCTACTACTGGGATTCAATTTCCCTGATAGTCTTTTAACACTAGTTTTTGTTTCTGTAGTTCTCTCTGTTTATTGTTCGGTATCAGGCGCCAGATGGTATTCCAGGATACCATGGATAGGAACGACCCTGAGTCGACTTCCATCTCACAGGGCCTCCCCTTGATGCTCACCTCTATCCGAACCTTCTTTCTGCTCTCCGCCCTGGCATTGCCGATGGTGACTGATGCGTTTCTTCCTTGTCACCGGTTCCATCTGCTGCCTGGAACTGGTTGTTACAGTTTCATCTGCTGCTGGCTTGTCTTTCTTCATGTTTGGGGGGTGCTGCTGCTGCTGCTTCATCTTTTTGGACTATAGCTCTTTTTGTTGCGGCAGACCTGCAACAAGGATAGTGTCCTTCAGACCGAGGACCACGCGGTCCCTCATGGCCTCGTCCATGTTCTGGAACTCATAGGCTCCTCCGATGTCTCTCAAGGCTGCTACAAAATCTCCTATAGTTTCATCCTCCTTCTGGTCCCTCTTATAGAATTCGTGCCTTTTTATTAATTTCGAGACCACCGGTGTGTAGTGTGCTCGGAGCATTCTGTTCAGGTCGGACCAAATCATCTGTTTGACATATCTGGGTTTCGCCAGCGCCTTTGCCATTTTAAAGACGGCCGGTCCACAGTGTGTAAGGAAGACAGCCTCTTCCTTTGGTCCGAGATTTCTTCCATTTCGTTGCTTTTTAGAAACATAAGAAAGCGGTCAATATACAATTCCCAATCCTCCTCATCAGGATTGAAGGGTGCGGGCGGAGCATTATTACTGGCCATCTCTCTCGCTCAGTTCAGATCGCCGCATGCTTCGGTCTCACCTTCTACGATGATCCCACCCTTGTCGCCAGTATTCCATCTGGAAAGAAGCCCATGAGACCAGGTTCCAAACAACAACTATTTATTAAACTCACAAGGCAAAAGTATACGGAACAGGAGCCCAAGCCGCGGTAGCCCTTTTTATAGCGGCTTGCCTGCGGCTTGTGGCCAATGACACTATTTTGACTGTTCCCGTGAAAACCAATCCGCGAGTGGCCTTTTTGGCCAATAAGAAAGAGGAACTTGGAACCTACCAAGTTCCATACAGAGCAAGCAGGATTTGTATCTCAACTTGTAATATGAAGTTGACATGATCAGGAGCTGGTAGCTATATTTCCACCTAAACCATTTAATTGAAAAGCATAAACTTTTATAAATGAGCTTAAGGGTTCTCCACATCCACTTTTCTGGCTTTTCATGGACTGGTCTTCATGCAAAATAAATAAATAAATGCAAGGCAATCCCAAATGGTTTACACTAAAGTAGGCATTGGGGACTGATTGTGAAATAGCAGACTCTATAAAGCCAGTTACTGTATATGCAGTTGATTGATTATGTTCCATCTGGAAAAGACGCGCGGTAGATCGGGTTCCAACAAATAACTCTTTATTAGTTAACAGCAACAGTAACGGAACATTGGCTCAAGCCGCGGCAGCCCTTTTTATAGAGGCTTGCCTGCTGGCTTGTAGCCAATGACATTATTTTAACTTTGCCGCCATTGAGTGGCTCCTTGGATTGGTTCCTAATGAACCAATCCTTTCCTGGCCTTTCTGGCCAATCAGAAAAGACTACTTGGAACCTTCCAAGTTATACAGAACACCCCTCCCCCTTTAGTTCAGTCCTATGTGAGTGACATAGTTGTGCAGGTAGGTGGGGCTTCTTCTGGTCCTAGTTGACCTGCGCGGCTCATTCTCACCTAGGACTTCAAGCAGTTCGGTCGGGATCGCTGTCTCTCCTGCTCATCTCCATGGAACCACCTGGAAGGGTGAGTCAGCATTGTCGCTACCGCTTGAGTTGCTCAGGCCGGTGGTTTTGCCGCTCCCTCCTGGTTCAACCGGGCTGGTTGAGCTGGCCTGGCTGGCCCCTTCCAGGACGGCTTCCCTTTCGCTTGGACTACCTCTGATGGTTTCATCTAATCGTAAATGCTCTTTTTGGTTGGTTAGATGTTCTAGATTTAATTTCAGTGGTTCATTTTCACACCCTTTTTTATTTGTTTGTGTTTTTCCCCCCACCTTGGTTTTGTTTTCATCAATTTTTATTATTTGAGGTTGCACGGTCGTTTTACACTCTATGTTTCGGGAACGAAGCTGGTCTATGTGCCACTTCCATTCTCTTCCATCATCTACAGTTAGTCGGTAGGACTGGGGGCCTGTTATTTGTGTGATAATGGCTGGTAGCCAGAGAGAGTCCCTGGTAAAATTCTTTGCATAGACTAGGTCACCGATTTCAAAAGTGCGGTATCGGCTGGACGAGTCGGGGGGGTTCTCACAAGTGTAATTTGGGTGCAGTCTGTCTAAATGGGATCTGAGTTTCCTCCACATTAACAATTCTGCCGGGCTCTTATTTGTTGTACTACTGGGAGTGATGTGTTGTTGTGTAAGTAGGCAGTTCAGCTTGTCTTGGACATCCCCATGGGCCATTTTTTCTAGGCCTTCTTTGGTAAACCTGACCATTCGTTCGGCCCTACCATTCGCCTCCGGGTGGGCCAGCGCGGTTAGTGTATGGTGTATACCCAGGGATGCTAAGTACTGTTCGAATTGTATAGCTGTTAGTTGTGGCCCGTTGTCAGATACCAATACATCAGCTAAACCATGAGTTGCAAACAATTTGTTTAGCTGTTTTATAACAGCGTCGGTTGTTGTGGATGACATTACTGTAACCTCCAACCAATTTGAATATGCATCTACGACTATTAAGAACTTATTGCCCCTGGTAGGTCCTGCAAAATCAATATGGATTCGAGACCAAGGGCTTCGTGGGGTCTCTCAGTCCCATATGGGCGCTTGCGGTGGTGTGGGTCTAGCTCTCTGACACTTGTGGCATGTTGCAACCCAGCGTTCAATATCCTTGTCTATACCAGGCCACCAGACATAGCTCCTGGCCAGGCTTTTCATTTTTACTATGCCTGGGTGGCTCTCATGTAGCATACCCAACACCTCTTCCTGCAGTCTGGATGGAATTACCACCCGATCTCCCCACAATAAACATCCCTTTTGTATTGACAGTTCAGTCTGTCTGGTCCGAAAAGGTATAAAACCTTCAGTCTTTTGGCCTTCTGGCCAGCCTTTACCTACCCAAGTCAAAATGCGGGCAGTCACTGGGTCTTTCGCCGTGGCTCTGGCGACATCATTGGCAGACAATGGAAGTTCAGGGCAGGTCTCAACTTGTAGGGCGGCGGTGGTTGGAGCCGGGTCATCCTCTATGGTTGGTTATGGTGCTCGGCTTAAAGCGTCTGCATGGGTGATTTGTTTCCCGGGTCGATGCAGCAAGGTATATGAATAGGCGACCAGGAATTCTGACCACCTAGTCATCCGTGGGGATAGAATGTTCAGTGTAGGTTTGTTCCCCGCCAAAATCCCCAGTAACGGTTTATGGTCAGTCACAATGTAAAATGTCCTCCCATAGAGGTATTTGTGAAAATGTTTTACTCCAGCAACGATTGCCAGGGCCTCCCTGTCTAGCTGGCTATAGTTGCATTCCGCTTTGGAGAGCGTTTTCGAGTAAAAGGCGACGGGTGCCTCTCTCCCGGCAGGTAATTGGTGGCTCAGGATGGCACCGACTCCGAAAGGTGAGGCGTCACAGGTGACCGTCAATGGAAGTGTATTGCTAAACTGAATAAGAACGGTGTCTGAGGTTAATAAGTCTTTTATGCTTTGGAATGCTTTTCGTTCTTTATGACCCCAAGTCCAGACAGTTTTTTTATCCAGCAAACGGTGTAATGGTTCTGCTATCGTTGCTTTGTGGGGGAGGAATACATTATAAAAGTTGATCAGACCCAAGAATGCCTGTAAGTCCGTTTTATTTTTTGGCCTGGGTGCATCTTTAATTGCTTTGATTTTTTTGTCTGTTGGGTGATACCTTGTTCATCAATTAAATACCCTAAAAAATCGATGCGGTCGGTAGCCAGGCAGCATTTCTCCTTTTTTACTTTTAGGCCAGATTCTCTAAATTTGGTTAGCACTTCTCTTAGTCTTGCTTCTAATTGGGTCGTGTTTTTCCCTGAAATTAGGACGTCATCAAAGTATGGAACGACCCCTTTTATCACGTTTAATAGGCGTTCCATGAGGCTTTGGAAAACGCCTGGGGCAACGCTTACTCCGAACTGAAGCGTGTTGCATTTGAATGCCCCTCTATGCGTTACTATTGTTTGTGCCACGGCCGTTATTGGGTCTACTGGAAGCTGCTGATATGCCTGGGCCAAACTGAGTTTCGCAAAAAATTTTCCTCCCCCAAGTGAGTGCAGTAAGTGCTGCACGACTGGTACCGGGTGTGCACTTTTCTGCAGCTCATGGTTCAGGGTAGCCTTGTAGTGAGCCTTTAGCATTCGGTTAAGCTCAGACCAGGTCATCTGTTTCACATCTCTGGGCTTTGCCAATGCCTTTGCCATTTTGAACACGCCTGGCCCACAATGTGTTAGATAGACAGCCCTCTTTCGCTGATCCGAAATTTCCTCCATTTCGTTGCTCTCCAGAAACATCAGGAAGCGATTGATATAAGACTCCCAATCTTCTTCATTGGGGTTAAAAGGTGCGGGCGGCACGTTGCTACCAGCCATTTCATCTAGCGTGGTTGTTTTCTCACCGTGTGCTCGGTCTCCGCTTTAGGACGATCCCACCTTCGTCACCAGTGTTCCATCTGGAAAAGACGCGCGGTAGACCAGGTTCCAACAAATACCTCTTTATTGGTTAACAGCAAACAGTAACGGAACATTGGCTCAAGCCGCGACAGCCCTTTTTATAGAGGCTTGCCTGCCGGCTTGTAGCCAATGACATTATTTTAACTTTGCCGCCTTTGAGCGGCTCCTTGGATTGGTTCCTAATGAACCAATCCAGTACTGGCTTTTCTGTTCAATCAGAAAAGACTACTTGGAACCTTCTAAGTTATACAGAACAGATTATTTGTACATCTGGAATGAATTAAGAATGGGAATGCAAAGACCAATGGTCAGTGGCCTTTTTTCCTTATTAAATTAAGGGCGGTAATATTGAAGCTATCTCTGTCAAATTATTTCTTAAAATGCAGTCATATAAATGTACATCTGGGAGGAAGTGCTATCAAATGTAGTTACATCCATTTTTTTTAAAAGTGTGATTGTACCATTTTCTATTCTCCGGTACTTTTAAAAAAAAACTGTTATTTTTTTTTATTTTTTAATGCTGAATGGCTTTAGGGGTCCCCGTTCTTATTGGAGAAATGGAACTGGACTTTTGTGAATTTTTCCAGTCCCAAACATGTTTCCATAAAGTTCAGAGGAACAAGGAAATGCATAAGGCTTCTTCTCTTGAAAGGGTGAGATCCTGTTATTCTTTCTGCAATTTATCTGAAAGTGCATTGTCTTTAAGAATCAAGGGAGCTATTAAAAAGGTATTTGGTGAGCTGAAATAACTGTTTGAATAGACAAGATGAGTTATTGCTCAAAAATTTTTATTACTATACAAAGCATCATTCTTTAAAATTTTACAAAAATAATGAATGTTATTCTTAGGTTTTTCTAACTTCTTCAATATAAACTTTCAGATGGTGATCACCGAGATCACTTGATATCTAAGTAGAAAATAAAAGCATACTAGACAATTATGTGGCTTTTTGTCACTGAAAAGAGCCAAAACCACACTGAAATATTTTTGGCTTACAGAGATGCTTTAACTGAAAGACAAAGTTAAGGACTATGTGATGAAACAAGATTCATATTTTTCTTTAAAAAATGGCTGGCATATAACATGGAATAATTAAATACTGTGTGTGGGTGCACATGCCTGTATCTGAGCAAGGAAAATCGGATTGTCAAATAGTATACTGAAAGGGTTCTTTGTGAGGCTCAAGCAGTGTATGTGGCACTAACAGATTTATCTCCAACCTCTAGGTCTTCCTAGAGATTTTGGAAAAGGCACCATTTTAAGGTTTGATTTAAGAGCAGAAGCAATGTTTAAGTGGAGAGCTAGAGCTAGTTTAGTATAAAGAATAATATGTAACATCAGTACTTGTATACAGCAATGAACACTATTAAGCCATAGATTATTAAAATGCAAAATTTATAAGATCTATAAGAGCTGTGGTAGCACAATGGTTAGAATGCACTATTGCAGACTAACTCTGCTGACTGCCAGCAGTTAGATCCTGACCAGCTCAAGGTTGACTCAACCTTCCATCCTTCTGAGGTCGGTAAAATGAGGACCCAGATTTTTGGGGGCGGTATGCTGACTCTGTAAACTGCTTAGAGATTGCTGTAAAGCAATATTATGGGCTAGTATATAAGTTGAAGTGCTATTACTATATGTCATTTACATTTTCAAAGTTTTGTAATTGTCCCTTTATATGTTGGAAGAATAATTTGAGGGGAACTGTACATGTGTCAGATATATATGAAATTATAAAATGGTGCATACTTAGTAGAACAGTATTTCAGAAAGAGGGTTGCAGGAATTAAGCAAAAGATCAGAAAGAGGTCAGAACTCTTTACTGAAAACTCTTTCACTTTCTGACTAATCGACTATTACTCTTGAGAGCTGTTTAAACACAATTAATTACACAATTATGTAATAATTCACAATTATTACACAATCTTTCAGAAACCATTTTTCCACATTTTCAGGTTGTCATAAGTTGAGAACTACCTGAAAATGTGGAAAAATGGTTTCTGAAAGATTGTGTAATAATTGTGAATTATTACATAATTGTGTAATTAATTGTGTTTAAACAGCTCTCAAGAGTAATAGTCGATTAGTCAGAAAGTGAAAGAGTTTTCAGTAAAGAGTTCTGACCTCTTTCTGATCTTTTGCTTAATTCCTGCAACCCTCTTTCTGAAATACTGTTCTACTAAGTATGCACCATTTTATAATTTCATATATATCTGACACATGTACAGTTCCCCTCAAATTATTCTTCCAACATATAAAGGGACAATTACAAAACTTTGAAAATGTAAATGACATATAGTAATAGCACTTCAACTTATATACTAGCCCATAATATTGCTTTACAGCAATCTCTAAGCAGTTTACAGAGTCAGCATACCGCCCCCAAAAATCTGGGTCCTCATTTTACCGACCTCAGAAGGATGGAAGGTTGAGTCAACCTTGGTTGCTTAGCAACCATTTAAAATTACAATGGACTCCTTTAGTGGGTATTTACAATCCAGTTCTGAAGTTGTGAAGACTGCCCCCATAGTCACATGGTCACATTTTGGGTGTTCAAGAACTGGCTGTACTTTATGGCCATTTGAAGCATCCCGCAGTCATGTGACTGAGTTTTACAACATTTTTGCAGAAAACCAGCATTTCGTTCTGTTTTTTGGCAAAACTGACTCCTAGCAAACTACTGGTTCACTTAATCACTGTGGCATTTGCTTAATGGCTTTGCTTAATTTACAAAGGCTGTAAAATTAGGTTGGTCACATAGGTGATCTATTTTATGAGCATTATGATTTATGACATAATGGACCAGCTCAATTATGGTTGTAAGTTGACTATCTAATGGAAATGATTCAGGATACAGTATCTGCTGCTGTAAGTATTTATGTGGTATGCATGAGAGAGAGAGAAAGAAAGGGAAAGAATATTTTCCCTGGTGCAGGGGATACTCATATTTCTCATGCCATTTTTACATCAAATCCAACTTCTCCATCAGTAAAAATATACAAGCCGGGTCTATATATTTTTATACTTTCTCTTCCAGTGCTCAGCTGTTACTATATAACATTTTCTTCATGATTTCAGAATTGTGCAAAAAGAAAATCTCAACATGTTTGTATGATTCACAGCTGTTACACATCCCCATATAATAATTCAATCATTTGACAATCTTTATCAAATACAGTAATTTTTAATTAATGCAAAGGAAATTTAATTTTTAAATACTGAAATGCCAACAGCTTTTTCTTACCCATTATCCTCCTTTCTTTTTTATCTAAACTGTTTTTCTCCCACCGTATACCTGTAGAAAGCTTAGTTTATTGGTTGGTATAAAATGTTAATAAGAAATAAAAGCACTGTATGGGCTTAGGACAGATGTTAGCCCTCTCCCTAGGACCTGTACTTGGGTTTTTGTCTCTGGTGAGCAAAACTATGCAGATCATAGTGACCCATTTCTGGGAAACCTTACTGTTCAATGCTACCTTTTTATGTACTTCTGAAAGAAATGTTTTTTTCATTTCAGGAAGGATTTTTAGCAATACGTAAAGTTTGCAGCACACTTTTCTCTAATGCCCTCATCACTATACATGTTTTTTATTTGTAGATCTGAATAATATATTGTATGAAGTACAATATTTAAAATATGCGTGCTGTTCCTCTTATTTTGTTTCTAGAATGCATGTTGGAGAAATTTGTATGAGAAGCAAACTGAACTGTGTTCTTTTCTTTCTCTGAGTGCTATTTGAAGCTAGGTTTTAAACTTATTTATTTAAAGTGCATATGAAGAATCAAAAAAGTTACACATTTTAATAACCATTGTTGCTGACCAGTTTCCATTGTAGTGCTCTCACAGAAACATCTAGAAAACTTTGAATTAGAAACCCTGGATTTCCAGGAGGATTTGCACAAGGTGATTATGAATGGACATTCCTACCACATGCAGAGGACTAGTCCTAAAGATTGGATTTATCCTATATCCTCATACAACTGAGGAATGTAGCTAAGCTCAAAAACTGTCAGGTGGAAAATGACATCTTGGGTCAGGAGAACCATGCTAGTAGCCTCCCTCCAACTTACATAAAGAGAGCTGCCAGGAAGATTCTTTAGAGGGCATCCAGCATGACTGAATATGAAAAAGGAGCTGTTTCATTCACCCAGCCTCCATTCTCCATTTTTGCAATAAAAGCTATCATCTACATGGACACCGAATCCGATTAAAAATTAAGAAAAATAATGAGGCCATTATTTACTGCAGTTTGATCTGAACTGCATAACAATATTCATTCTTCTTTAAATGTGGCCTTTTATGAATGGTATGCAGATATCAAATGTATGTCTAAAGAGTTAACCTTTAAATATATTTAATTTAGCTTTCAAATATTTATTTAAATATTGAAAGACTATACAAATATTATGAATTCCAGTATTATTAAAGTATTATGAATTGCAGTAAAATGCCAGAGGAAGGTGAAATAAATTAAGGAACGGCAGTGATTGTATTCATACGCTGCACAAACTGTAATGTGATTTGTTTACTTTTGGTTTACCTATTTATATGAATCTAGCCTCATAGTTTATAAATAGCGGCTTGTGATTTAGCAAATTAAGCAGACTGTAAATTGTGATTTATTAAAAATTGTAAAATATTGTAAAATGCTAAATTTTTCTCTAGTCTATAAACAAAAGACCAAGAATGTTTATAGATTGAGGCAGATATTTTTTAATTTGGAGAAATAGGAATAACTTCCACATAATTATTATGTCATTAGTGCAAACAAAACAGCTTGTACCCTGTATTCTCCCTGTTCGCCTTACACTTTTTCTTTTTCTTTTTCTTTTGGCTTCAAGAAATAAGAGCTTGCTAATCACAAAAGTTCAACTGGACCAGAGAACCCAAGTTTTAATGATTTCTGGGAGAGATTTGATTTTTCCCACTTAATCCTCCCATGAAACCTGAAGAGCTGTCTTTGGCCAGATTTTGCCCTTTCTGTTACTATTAGTCACATCAATAACACAAAATTAAGATGTTGCATTTTATCTTTGACAAGAGAAAATTAAGAAATGAAATGGGATTTCTGTTACCAGAACTTTGTTGGGTTCCACTGAACATTGATGTCTTTTCTAAGTTGGCATTTTACAGCTTAATAATTTTAGTATAATTATATACATTGTGACTACCAAGTCTTTAAGCAGAAAACTAGATGGGTTAATATATGTAACTCAATCTTTTAATTATTTATCCAAATGTCAGGCCATGTGCTCATTGTCTCAGCTGATTTCCTTCTTGTCAAGAACTATTTGTATAAGGAGGCCAACAAGAAACATGAGAAGAAAGGAACCCCCATTCTCTAAGGAACTTCCCCTTAGAGAAAATTGGAAGAGTGATTTTACTGTTACATCTCCTGAATAGGCAATTGTTCCTGGATACAGAAAAAAAGAGAAAATTACATACAAAATCTAAACTCATTTTGATTTTGTACAACAAAGCTTCCTTTTACATTCTCCTGAATGGTTAATAATTGAACATCCTGAAAAAATCCTCACATTAATTCATTTCAAGATAAATATATTCTGTAAAGTTCAGAAAAGGAACAAAAAACATAAACCAAAATAAAGTCTTGAAATAAGAAAGGCAAGGGAAATATAGTTAAATCTAGTTCATGTCATAGCTTTCAGTCCCAATCTATTCACGAAACCATTTTTGTATCCTCCATCCTAGCAAAGCCTAATATATATTGCCTTTTATGCTTTTAACTTCTCATCTTTATCTTTTATAGCATCTAATCAAATTTATCCAACCATGACCATGTAGTTTCAAGGCCCCACCAACCAAAACCTTTAAGCTCCATTAATTTTCATGTTGTCGTTCAGTATACATATAAATATTTCCCAGTGAACCCAAGGATGATTGGGTGAATTGAAAAGATTGGCTGAATTGAATCTAATACTGTTTTACTGAAAGAATTGGTAAAATTCCTAAAGCATTCAATGTGCTGATTTTAGGTTAGAAAAGTAGAACTTGAAATTTTTCAGGAGTATAAATGGATATTTTATAGATAATGCCTGACCATTCCAAACAAAGTTTTGTCTGTTTGGTGCCTAAGTGAGGGAATAACTTACTAGTGGAAATCAACACAAATCAGCAGGAATTTAGTAGCAATCACTTTAATTTAGTTTTTCAATGTTACTGTCCTATATATTGAATTTTTAACTGGTTTATATTATTGATGTAGTTGATATTAAACTGTTAGTGTGTTTTATTTAGATGTCATTTATTATGCAAACATTTTAGTAATATACTTTGATTGATTTTAATTAAGAAATATCATTCATTTTATGTCTGTAATTTGTTTCTAGCTGCTTTCAATATAAATAATAAAATGTTGGTGGAAATATATTTAATTAAATAGAGAGTCAATCAAAATAGTTACAGTGGGCTGAATCATTTTTTGAGGAGCCAGCTGAAAGGTTGACAGGACTTACCCAGTTTTTACATTTCTAGCACTCCTCCTGATTAATAAAAATGTAACTTTGTCCTAGACCAGGGGCGTCAAACTGAAGGCCTTGAGCCAGATCTTGCTCATGGGGTGCTTAGATCTGATTCGTGGGGCTGCCCTGGATACAGTGAAGAATTGGTCCATAGTGCCTCTGCCAGCGAAAACAGAGCTTCGTTTTTGGCTGCCACAGCCTCCTGCAGCCCTCTGCCAGCAAAAACAGAGCTCAGCCTCCCAAGCTCCATTTTAGCTGATGGTGTGCTTGGGCCACTGGATGCTTCCTCTCCAAAATGAGTGACGTTAAGCTGGCCATGTCTACCCTGGCCATGTCCTCCATCTCCCTGAAGTGAAACACAACCCTGATGTGGCCCTCAATGAAATCAAGTTTGACACCCCTGTCCATACTATTATCAATACCAGTTGATGCAGTCCATATTATTCTCAATACCAGTTGATGCAGACTGTGTAGCCCTCTTACAATGAATTGGGTCCAGATTAGCATTTGTGAAAAGTGGAGCTCACAGTCCTGTTACATATGTTGTTCTGAACCCAAAGCCGCACTGAGGATCTTTGGAGATCATACAAAAGGTCTTTCAGATTATGTGAAGAATTTTTTTTAAAAAAATCAGCAGACACACAATTTTTTAAAACAACAATATGTAATTATTGAAAGTAGTTGTAGTAATCTCTACTTAAGTAATAATAGTCTTCTGATTCCTTTATGTGTTTAGGTAACTTGATCTGATAATTTTATATTTTACAGAAGTACCATTATATATTGTTTTCTGTACAGTCTATAAAATGTGATTCAATGGTCCATTGTAAGGGTTTTTCTTTTTATCAGTGGTGAGATTATAACTAATGACAACAAAATGCACTACTAATTATTCAGTATGATATAAACTACGTAGTTATTAAATAAAATGAACAGGAAAAGAAACTATATTAATATATAAAAACCCATATAATATCAATTTGGGATTTATTCATCTTTCATCTTATCACTAAATATAGACTATATAGAAATACTTTGCTCCATCTTTTAGTTTTTGGACTATAAAAATATTTAAAAATAGATAACAAATATCTGGAATCCATTCCTTAAGATTAAGAAGGTAAGTTTTTTTTTTCTTTTTTCATTGATGTAAGAGTATTTTGCTCAGTACCACATTTGATAAAGCCGAGGCTCATAAAATGACAAATTCTGTCCTTTAGGAATATAATTTAACATCATGCTACTTTGCTGTAAAATTTTTAATAATAACAATAGTTATAAAAAATAGCAACAGTTTAAATTTGCATCTTGAAATGCCTTATATATTAATTCAAATATTTAAACTGGCATTAAATTTAGGCAGCGTTAGAATTAGGTTTCTAACAGTTAACAACTGTGACCAATATTACTATATACATTACAAAATGAACTAAAAGAATTAACAGTAATTTCTGACTAATGTAGAAAATTTTGCAAGTTTAAAAAATTGAATATAAGGTCAGGAAAATTCAAAGTTCAGCTGTGGTAACTAAGATGAGGTAACAGATGTGGTTATTAATCATCAATGAAGATCATTGTTGAAAATAGTTTCCATATTGAGTTAAATTCTAGATCAGTTATTATTTTCTATGGTCATGTGGCCAGATGACGATGCACCAAAGCACATGGAATGCTGTTAACTTCCCCCAGATGTGGTACGCATTTATCTATACTCATTTGCATGCTTTTGAATTGCTACATGGGCAGGAGCTGGGACAAGGAATGGAAGTTCACCGCTTCCATGGCTTGAACCCGGGCTGTCCAGCTGACGAGCTCAGCATCTTTAACCACTGAGCCATCGCATCCCTCCATGAAATATCTACTAGGAATTAATATTTGAATCCTTCTTAAAATATACATTAGTATTAAGGTATCATTCATTTGGAATACTGTATATTGATAGTCAGTTCAGTGAAAAAAAAAGAGAGATAAAATCTAAATTAACAATGGGATCTCATATTGTCAGAAGGCTATCTTGTGAGGTTTTTCTCAGGATCACTTCATTTCATTGTTCTAGCAAGTTTGTGTATGCTTTGTTAAAAAAATTTCAAAGGCGACAAGTGTATTTCTAATAACAGATCACACTAAAAATGCCTTGATTCATAATCTGCCCATCTTCATTTCTTTCGGATCTTAATTTATGACATTTAGCATCATGGTTCAATGGGACCATTATTTTTCTGTGCTGTTATATGATAACATTATTTGTAACTTTGTTTTGATGGGGGCAACTTTTCCCTTATTTTCCCAGCCAGATGTACCTCTTTGTCTCTCAGAAGAGCAACTTAATGTCCTTCTGGAAGACTGTATGCAAAACCTAAGAAGAGGATGTGATCTTAATTTGACCAGATGTGAAGAAAATTCTGTTGAGAGGATGAGCCCTTGTGATACCTTTGAAGAGAACATGCCAGTCTCTAGGAATGAAGTGTTAGATGATATTCAGCTACCTGCAAATGAGGAAATGCTTGGAGATGAATATAAAGATATATTTTCAAAGGAAAATATAGACTCCTGCTGTAATCCCAGCAAGACATTTTTCGAATTTCCCATGTCGGAGAAAAAGGGAAATGAAGTAGACCAAGAGGAGGTACCAGACACTGCTAATGGCTCTGAAGATTTCTTCATGTCAAAGGTTCTCAGTATAGACAAGATGAAAAAGCCTCCTTTTCTTGATGAACCTTTTTATTGTGTCAGCATGAACAATGAACTTTCCACAGATGCCAGCATTCCTAGCATACCACTGAAAACCAGAGGAGGTGAGGCTATTAATAAACTTTTAGACCAAGCATTTGATTATGATTTTAAAAGCCCAGACAAGTCAGGCAGGATTTAATTAAACATATGCACTAATGTTTGATGGTTATGCTGGTTATGCGCAAAAGCACAGAATGAGGTTGACCATTTCAAAATGTTTTCAGACATTTTTTAACTGACCTAAATAGCAATGATACTAGTTCTTTTTTTAAAAAGTACCAAATATAATGTTTTTGTCAGTTAGTTCTAAGGTGGGTAGGCATATGTTATGATTTCATAGACAAGTATGTTTCTTGTGTTTTTATTTTGATAAATTGTACAAAAGTTTCAAAAATATCAGCTGATAACGTTTTAAATATAAAGAAGCTCAAAATCATAGAAGAGAATGTGTGACTGTTAACATTACTTGGCAATAGTATCTTGATAGATATATTTTCTATTACAAACCAAAATTGTGTGGCAATCTTTCTTAATTATATAATCAAATAATGTGATGCATAAACGCCTTAAATTTGAATCTATTTAAGGATATTAGCTGTGCCACTTTTTCTATGGCAAATTATTTTAAACATGCTACCAAGCTTTTCATTTTTCTTTTTAGTCTTCTCATCTGCATCAATTGTATCAATTGGAAGATTAAATTAGTCTCACATATTCTTCACAATATTTAATAATATTCTTAAACTTTCCTTAAGTGTATTCTTTTATCACACAACAATATTTATTCTGCTTGTTGCTGGGCAATAAATATTTAATGTTGTTATTGAAATAAGATGCTCCCTCTGAATATCTTGCAAAATTCAGTTACTCTTTTGCTTGTGATATTTTGAAGTTAATTAACACTGGTACTGGAAGAAGGAAGTTAAATCAAATTTAAAAAAAACAGAATATATTCATTTATTTATTTCAGAGGTAAATAGCAATATCTTTCTTCCATTGTCTACTGCTGCTTTCCTTCCTTGACAAACTTAGGTTGCATTCAGTATTTACTAAATTTAACCTCTTATTTTGCCAATATTTCATGACAGATTTAAAATGCAATGTCCATGGAGGTTCTCAGTCATCAGTTCATAGTTATCCTAAAGATGCTTTTCAAAAGGCAACTGGGTTTTCTTGGGGTTTTTTTCCCCTTGAAAATGATTTGCTTAGTAAATATACTCTTCTTTCCCCATTTTTAAATGTGTCAGTATGAATGGATTGTGACTGGTCCATTGTGTTTCTGTTGTCAAAATTATGATTAAAATTAATGTATTAAATGTCATTGAACAGGGTGGTTTCTCTGAAACAATGCAGTTGTTGAAAAAGAAATTGTATAAGGGAAGGGAGGGGGGAAGGGAGGGAGGGAGAGAGGAACATCAATAACAAAATAGATTTAGTTGGCTCTCTTCATATCTCCCTTGGTTCTACTACTAATGTTAAAAACCCGGTCCCACTAGCCGATATCCAAAACGTATGCATAAAGGACACAGTGGACAAGCAAAATTTCGGGGGTGGCTCCATCCGTTGTCATCCACTCCAAAAAGTGGTGAAAATTTGCATAAACAGAATGGAAAAGAACAGAAAAGAACGGACGTGGGTAATATGTAGCGGGGATGTTAAACGGATGTTCATAGTAAGCCTAGTGGATGAAAGCAGATGGAAGCGGATGACAACTCCGAAGGGGTTCCGGGGGAGAATTTCGAAGCGGAAACATAGTGGAAGGGGTGGATGCATAGCGGATGAAGCAGATGCACCACGGACGCCTACAGAAAACAAAGGGGATGCCGCGCGGATGTATATAGGATGCAAAGCGTTCACTGCGCATGCGGGGAGTATGAGTTGTGTCAGCTCCGCAGATATAAAAGGATGCAGCACGCACGCAGTCAGCATACAGGGGAAAGACGTGCTGCCAGATACATCTTGCAGGAACACCATGGTTCATCAGTTAGGCAAGAAGAGGAAGCCCATGCCTACTCATTTAAGCCCTGGCAAGGTAAAGAAGGGCAGAACCAGCATCCTACCCCCTGGAACTGACTCTGAAGCTGCTGCTGCTGGTGCTGCTGCTGTGGTGGACCAGCCCCAAGGCCTTCAAGCCCCTCAAAGCCCTGCTGCTGAAGACCCTGCTGCTCAATCCCCTGAAGGCCCTTCTGCTCAAGCCCCTGAAGGCCCTGAACAATCTCCAGAAGGCCCTGATGCTGAAGCCCCTGCAGAGGGAGGAAGAGGCAAGGGAAGGAGAAGGGAGAGAGGAAACAGTACATCGTTTCCGAGGAGCATGAAGATGAGGTGCTGGAATGGCTGAGGGAGAATGAGTACCTCTGGAGAAAGGGCCACAGACTGTATCGGGACACCAAGATGAAGCAGGAAGCTTGGAGAGACAAGGCAGAGAGCCTGGGGTACACTGCAGAAGTACTCCTTGGATGGTGGAAGCACATGCACACCTGGTATGGCAAGCTACACCTCAAGAAATCCGGGCAGGCCACTGTCAAGCTCACTGACCGGGAGATGAATGTCATGGCCAAGTGAAGTTTCCTGGAGGGTGAGATCCGCCACCGAGGAGCAGATCCTCTGAGACCCCTCTCCCTCAAACAGCCCACAGACAGCCAGTCCTCTTCCAGCCATGAGCCAGCTACCCTATCCAGGGCCCCACAGCAGAGACCCCCCTGACAGCTGCACTTTAGAGGGCCTCACAGCAGAGACCCCCCTGACAGCTGCACTCTCCATGCTGGCGGACTTGGAGGATCCCATGGAGGATGACGCCCTGCTGTCACAAATGGAGGAAGAAGCAGCAGCCACCAGAGGCCAATCCACCTCCACCCCCACCCCCAGCTCCAGAGGATGCAGGCAGAGAGGCAGACCGGAGGGCCAGGACCACAGTGTGCTGTTGGAGATCAGAGACACAATGAAGACCAGCACAGAACTTCTCTCTCAGCTGGTCCACTTGGACAGAGCATCCTCGGGCCGGAACACCTTCATCACCTACGTGAGCCAGACCCTGAGGGACCTGCCCGAGGCCCAGTACCAGGTGATGAAGCAGAAGATCACAGCACTTCTGCACAACCCTCAAGGCCCAGCTGAAGCTGCTCCTACCCAGTCCAGGTCTGCTCCTCCACCTCAGGCGATGTCACAGCCCTTCCACGGCTTTCAACAGCCCCTCATCTACCAAGGCTACGACTACTATGACTTCCCACAGCAAAAACAGACCTTCTCAGTCCAGGCCCAGGTTCATCGCAAGCCACAGACGCCACTCCTCACCCAGCTGCAGACCAGACAGCCGCACTACACTCCTCCTTCCTCCACCTCACAGCCAAGCCCATCAACGGACAATCTGTCATCAGTATTGAGCCTGACATCTCAAGTCCTTGATGAAGGGCCTCTCAACCTCACAGGACTGAGTCAGCTCTCGGATAGCTTCCTGAACACACCACCACCTGTTGTACCCTCGGGGCCAAGCACCCCAATGGTGCCTCAGACCAGCACTCAAGCCACAGCCATCTCCACAGTCCCTGCCCGCTTAACAGCTGAGACCATGGACATGACTGAGAGTGACTGAGAATAGTGTCAGAGACTGAGTTGTTTACTTGTTAAGTTTATCTTTGCTTCAGACACTTTACTTGGTTCATTTTGCTTATTTAATACAGTCATAAAGTTTACCTAAGAAAGTTTATCTTTGCTTAAGACACTTAATACAGTTTACTTGGTTCATTTAAGAAAATTAATAAAGGTGATCTTTGCTTAACACACTTAGTTTACTTGGTTCATTTTTTTTACTTAATAAAGTGTTGGTGAAAACTTTGAAACAATGGTTAAGCCTTTGCATGCTTGTGGAATAGATAAGGATAGTTGTGGGATAGGTAAACCTCCAGTGCAACCATAGTGGCACTGTCTGGTCCACCATCCCAGCGATCCAGATGATTTTCTCCCCCTTTTTATAGAAAATATCGGTTGTCCACTAGGTGTCCTTCTACATACTCTAGACATACTGCAGACATCCTAAATATACGAGATACATCCCAGATACAAACGTTTTGTCCATTTTGAATACTTTATATACAAGATGCATACGCTTAGATCCTTTCTATTTCCGTGCTACTAACGCTGTGTAGACGTTACGTGTACCTTTTGTTTCCTCCCTCTTTCCGTTTTCAGCTGCAGCGGATGTGAGTTGAGGGGATAGCCAGAGGATGCAGAGAGGATACAGCAGACATTTAACGGATGATAACAGGCATAGAACGTTTGTTGCTCGTATATGTCGCGGATGTACATCGTACGCGGCGGAAAGTTCATCCGTTCACAAAGGTTTGTGCAGCTCAAAACTTCTTGCGCGGATGAAATTGCAGTGGACGGATGCTCGACGGATAGAGCGTATGAAACACGTATGCATTGAGTACACAACGGATGCATCACGTTTTCCAACAGATGGCAAGCTTTTTTTAATGTTTACATCCTCTTTTCATCCATAAGTGCAGTGGGACCGGGCCTTAACTGTGCTTTTGTTAAGCCTCATTGCCCTACTAAATATACTGGTCTTAGGTACACCAAGATGAAGTCTAGATTTATCCATTCATGCCCAAGGAATAGATTACTAGTGCTACCCTCAGTCACATAGACATGTTTTCATGTTATTTAAATTTTCCTGTGCCTCAGAAGTAGGGCCCAGAACTGTTTGCTGATGTGAGCAGAACCGAAGCCATGTTGGATGGCCCATTGAATTGAATAAGGAAGTGTGTCTCAAAACTCAGTAGTTCTGCTAAATAAGAAAGTGTTCCAGTTTGTGCACAAGAGAAAAAAACAAGATAAGGCTAGAACAATGGGGAACTGTAATAAAGTGCTGCGATGTCAGAAACTGTATAACTACTTTTGCTAGATAAGGAGCTAGTATGGACCTTCGAAATACATGTATCAATTTGAAAACAGAAAGAATGTGAGCCAAGACCTCGTAAGAGGGGATAAAAATGCTGCCTGAATTTTGCTCTATGTTCCTTCAATGCCTGAGGGGACCCGTCTCTGCAGACACATGAATAAAACCTTGTTTTCCTTGGATCAACGAATCTTTTGGGTGGTTTTTTTATCTGCTTCCACCTCACAATTTGGCATTCAACGTGGGCCCCAACAGAATTTTGACTGGAGAAAAGGGACTGGGTAAGTGTGGCGCCACCGCCTCCCATTGTAGAGGGGCCCCTCCCTTGTCTCAGTTGGTTCCCGGGGTAACTGCACTCAGCAGACGATCCTTGGAAACAAGAGAGAGAGAAGCCGGCCTGATGCTCTGGGAGTATCGTTGATCACCTGAAGTGGGGACGCCCACACTCCTTTCATCTCCGGGAGACCAGGGGTGTATCAGGTGAGTTTGTTGCCTTTTGGGATAGAAGAAGGGATATACTATCCTTAAACTCTGGGAATCCAGCGACTGCTGGAGGACAGTGTAAATCCCTGAGTTGGGAATCTCTGGGAGATTGTTGGCGGGCAGCGTGGAGAATGGGAAAGGGACAAAGCAAGTGTGAAACATTCCAAGAGGGAATGGGTATTGAGATAGAAAAGACCCCGAGAAGGCTGATTCCGACTGACTCCCCATTGGGTCAACTACTACAACAATGGTCGTTGCCCCATCTGAGGACTTACACTCGGAGTCTAGAGAAAAAGAAAATGATCTACCTATGCCAAAATAGGTGGCCGAAGTATCCCCTAGTAGACCCTGAGTTTCCTTACCACTGGGATCCCAAAGGGAATACCAGCACGTACTGGATAACTCAGTTGAAAGAGTATATAGTGAAACACCGGATGAAGGAGCAAATACCCTATGTGGAGGTATGGTATCATGCTCACTTTGAAGGTCCAGTTCCACCAGAAACAGAAGTAGGACAGTTTGTCAGCAAGGTGGAGGAAAGCAAAACTGAGGACTGGATGGGGAGTCCACCGGCATCGTCTCCGGCAGTCCTGGCACCACCGCCCCTGCCGGCTCCAGTTGCCCAGGCTCCACCTCCACCTGCATATCCAGGGCTCAGAAGAGAACTGGCTCAATTAAACAAGGACCTAGAGAATTTGCCTCTAGGAGGAAGGTTGGCCAATCCCGTGTCGGCTTTCCCAGTCAGAGAAGTCCCAAATGGCATGAATGCACAGGGGAATCCAGTCACCGTTTTTGTGGCTGTCCCCATAAAATCTGCTGAGTTACGGGATCTGAAAAAGACCCTTCCGAAACTCCATGAGAATGCTCATGAAGTGGCGGAACAGTTGGAATTGTTTCTGGGGCCCAATGAATACACATACCAAGAACTGATGTATATTCTTGGACACCTTTTCACCCCTGAAGAGAGGAACCTCATTAGGAGGGCAGCAATGGCTGCCTGGGATAGGAGACATGCAGGGCAACAGGGAGCAGTGGCTGCAGACACAAAGTTCCCCATAGCCGATCCAAATTGGAACATCAATGATGATGCTCATAGGGAGCACATGAGAGATATGAAACACATGATCATTGAAGGAATTAAATTGGCCATCCCTCAAGGGAAAAACTTGACCAAAGCATTTGAAATAACACAAGGAAAGGATCAGTCCCCGGGGGATTTCTGTGCTCAGGTCCATGAAGGGTTAACCAAGTACTCCGGAGTGGAGCCAGAAACCCCTGCCTTCGAGACTCTCCTGAAGATGCAATTCGTCACCAAAGCATGGCCAGATATCCAGAAACAGTTGGAGTTGAAGAAAGAGGGTATATCAAGGCGGATGGGAAGCAAATAGAGCAAGTGCAGTTAGTAGAGCAAGCCTTCGAGGCATTGCAACTCCCCAGCCAAGTATCAATTGTCCATGTGAGCGCACATCAGAAGGGAAACACACCGGAGGTTGTGGGAAACCGATGGGCAGACAAATGGGCGAAGGAAGCTGCAGGGGAGATAGAATTGGTAATGGTATCTATACCAATACTGGAAAAGGAGGACGAGAGGGAGGAATGGGAGCCAGAGAAAAAGGAAAAGTTGGAGTTGGAGAAAGAGGGATGTGTCAAAACCCCAGAGGGATGGAAGACGTCGGAGGGAGTCAAGGTGGTGTCACCCATTGTTATGAGGGGAATATTGGAGAAACTTCATGAAGGAGGACATTGGGGAACGGAGGCCTTGGTCATGTTCCTTAAACCTCACTATTGGAGTCTGAGGATGTGGACGGTAGCTCAGAGCATCTGCTGGAAATATTTGATTTGTTTGAAAGTAAATAAGAAAGCGGCACGCAAGAAAGAGATGGGAGGGCGACCCTTAGTGGGTTGGCCTTTTCAGAGAGCACAAATTGATTTCACTGAGTTGCCAGAAAAGGGGGGTTGGAAATACCTGCTTGAGATCAAAGATCAACTAACGGGGTGGGTAGAGGCTTATCCCACTAGAAGAGCCACAGCTCCCACAGTAACCAAGATCTTACTAGAACAGATTATCCCACGATATGGAATGATGGAAGCAATAGATTCAGACAGAGGAACTCATTTCACCCAAAAGATTCTGCAAAGGGTAATGGAGGTGGTGGGGGTGAAATGGGAATTACACACGCCATGGCATCCTGAATCCAGTGGAAAAATTGAAAAAGCGAACGCGGAACTGAAGAAACACTTGACCAAACTACAACTTGAAAATGGCTTGCCATGGACAAAGAATCTTCCCTTAGCTCTGCTCAGGATCAGAACTTGTCCAAGGAAAGACACAGGGGTTTCTCCTTTTGAAATGCTGATGGGGAGACCCTATTTGGCCAAACTAGGCAATCCCATACCAGAGTTCAGGGACTTGTTCCTCCGGAAATATTTGCTGGCACTGTCTCGGTCTTTGCTTTCTCTTCACAAACAGGGACTGTTGGTGCAACGACCACCTTTGGCTGGTAGCCAACACCCACACGAGTCTGGAGACTAGGTCCTGATAAAGACTTGGAGGAGTGAAAAACTGCAACTTAGCTGGGAAGGTCCGTACCAGGTGCTACTGACAACTGAATCTGCAGTCCGTACTCGGGAAGGAGGCTGGACACATTACAGCAGAGTCAAGAAAGCACCGGAACCAGAAAAACCTTGGAAGGCAATCCCAGTGGACAGTCAGCCGTTAAAGGTAACCTTGAAGAAATAGCCAGCAGAAACTACCATGGAGATGTCGGCTGAACTCTGGAGGGGACTATTTGTTGCAACTATATTTACATTAATACATCAAAGAAGTTCACAATATGTTGGACCTGCAGGTGACTTGGGAACAGACTTGTGGGATGACAATGTGTTCATAAAGGATCTCAAGAAGTTCTCATATTCCTTGAACATCACCAATTGCTGGTTATGCATGCACCTGCCAGGAAGAACAGGTGAAGGGTTAATCCTACACGCAATTCCACTTGATCAGAACAGACTAAGACCACAGGGGCACGGGACAGAAAAATATGGTGTAGAACGAAATATAACAGAAAGGATTTTTGTTCATTTAAGGGAAACGGCGTATGTGTGTTTTAGGAGAAATGAAACTAGAGGGCTCCATTTAGGAGATTGGGAAAAATGTAATAAGACTTTTGATATGCCATCATCCTGTAGTAACCATAGCTATACCAAGAGTTATCATAAATTAGATTATTTTAATCAAGATCAGTATCAGATGTGTATGCATTTTGAAGATATGATCAATTGGACCCGAACATCACAACAGACCTATGCTATGGAAAACTTTAGGTGGGTATTGTGTGGGAAATATGCATACAGGGAGATGCCACCTTACTGGAGTGGCACATGTACACTCGGGTATGTGATACCGGTGATATATAAACTTGATGGCCTTCCCCAAGGCCGGATACGTAATAAAAGAGACCCAGAATCTGGCCTTACCCGGAGACTCTGGACCCAAATCTCCCATGGTATAATAACACCATTGGGAGTAGCCATGAACTACCGAGATATACATATTCTAAATAACTTCATGGTAACAATGTTCAATGATACAATAAAGAATATTAAAATGATTAACACCAAGCTTTCTGAAGTAAGACAGGTTGCTCTACAAAATAGGTATGCTTTAGACATTGTATTAGCTACAAAAGGGGGTGTGTGTGCTCTGATTCATTCACATTGCTGTGTATACATCCATGATTTCCAACCCAATATTACAAAGACAGTAAAGGTAATGGAAGAACGTATTTGCTCTTATCCATTATCACAAAGAGGTGACTCCTCATTGCCAGACCTGTGGGGAGCACTATGGTCTTGGCTTCCCAGTTCCACTTGGTTTAGATCTATCATAATGGGAATTATATTGATTATTATATGATGTGTATTGTTGTGTTGTTGTCTTCAGTGTCTCCCTGGTGCAATAACAACGTGTGGGAAGATAGGGAAATCCTTGGGTTCAAGATTTGAGAAGAAGCAGGAAGCAGAACCTCTAATGATGTATCAGAGAGAAATCACTCTGAAAGAAGCAGAGGATCTGCTCTTTGAGTTTGAGACAAGAGTGGAAAAAGAAAAAAGGGGGGATTTGTGAGCAGAACCGAAGCCATGTTGGATGGCCCATTGAATTGAATAAGGAAGTGTGTCTCAAAACTCAGTAGTTCTGCTAAATAAGAAAGTGTTCCAGTTTGTGCACAAGAGAAAAAAACAAGACAAGGCTAGAACAATGGGGAACTGTAATAAAGTGCTGCGATGTCAGAAACCGTATAACTACTTTTACTAGATAAGGAGCAAGTATGAACCTTCGAAATACATGTATCAATTTGAAAACAGAAAGAATGTGAGCCAAGGCCTCGTAAGAGGGGATAAAAATGCTGCCTGAATTTTGCTCTGTGTTCCTTCAATGCCTGAGGGAACCCGTCTCTGCAGACACGTGAATAAAACCTTGTTTTCCTTGGATCAACGAATCTTTTGGGTGGTTTTTTTTATCTGCTTCCACCTCACACTGACATCTTTTCATCTTTTCACTCAGTTATTTGAAATATTTTATTAATATGTCATGTTGATATCTTTAATGTTGTTTACTTTAATAAGCAGATGCAAGTGATGATAAGATGGGCTGCATAGATCAGAACATTATATAATTTCTTATCATGGGCAGTTCTGATACATGAGAAATTAGCAATCTAAAATAGCCAAAATTGAAACCAATAGCAAAAGTGGGAATAAAATGATAATAAAGAATAGATATAAATAATATAGTTGCACATGCTTAGAAGATAGGGATATATCATTGAAGGTGCTTATTATCTTGGATACCATTTCATTTTTCAGTGTGAGTCCATGCCATTTATATTTGCAACCATTCTGTCTCTGTTGAGTTGAGTCTGTATTTGTTTCTACTTTTTCAAACCTGGATAATCTTCTGATATTATTATTCTATTAATTGAAATGCCAAACTTGTCTAAAATTATCCTGAATTATTCATCAGAATTCATAATATTCCAGTTGTCTAGAAATCAACAATAGATGTCTGAATAAGCCTGGGTTCCCCAACCAGGGTTAGGTAGACAAGCTAAACAGAATGTGCAGCGTTAGTCAGATAGGCACACAGATAAATGAGTGAGCTAAGCTTGTATGTTTATTAACATACAGTAAAAATAACAGATACGCTTATGCTATCAAGAATATATTTTATTCCAGTATAAGTTTATAGCATAGTCAAAAACAGTCCAATATTCATTTACCATGTAGTCAGTCCATTCAGGGATATTCAGTTATCAAAGTCCATGTAGAATATCCTATGTCAGTTCACATAAATCAGTCCGTTGTTGTCTCTCCCGTTCCAGCAATGCAGTCTTGCTTCCAAGCAGTAATCAGGGATCATCAAAGCCAGAGAGAGAGAGCAAGCTGTAGCCTTGCTACTTTTATATGGTTTTCATAACCACACCCACAGTTGCTATTTTACAGTTAAAGCTGCATACACTAACTATGATTTATAGTTAGTATTTCACCTAAAACAGTTAGGGTGAACAATGTTATCCCTAACAAGAGATATTTCATTTTTATTAATTAAACAGATTTATGTAACTCACACACAGTGATTCTATAGTTTAAAAGATTCTGTAGTTTAAAAAATATGAGAAAATGTCGTACTTATTTTAAATATAAGACATTTAAACATCTTAATGTTGATATATATTGTTCAATCTTTAAAGTTATTCTGTTGAACCTGGATATAGATAAAAAGTAAAAAGTGGTCTTTCAAATGATTTCTATGGTACTCAGATGTATGGCTTAAATCCAAATTCTATCTGTGAACAGTAAGACTTATTCTTTCCACTCATGAATTTAGATTAGAGGATAAAATTGATTTTAACTAATTCCTCTCTTCCCCTGGAGCGACTTGAGCCATTGACATTTTTATCTATTTGGAGAATTAAGAATATTTGTTAGGCTTCCTGAGAGTTTTAACTTTCACTGAATTAACTACAATTAAGTATTTTGGCCTGAGTCTTGCATACTTTCCAGCATGTGCATAATAGCCTTTAAATACTCCTGTTTCAAGTGATAACAAATAGAATAATTTATTGTGTGAGAATAGATTTGCAATTAATTTCTCTGGGGAAAATATTAAGAATGGAAGTCATTGCAGTATAATTTATGAAATTTGTCAAAGTATTTCTGGCTCCTCCAATATTACATAGAGATCATATGAAAAAAAATGCTCTTGCTAATATTAGTATTGACTGGCAGAGGTTAAATAAGATACATAGGTAAACTTTATTATACTTTGACTAGCACATATACAAATATACATGTATAGATAAAATTCTACATACATTATAAAATATGTGGTTTTATAGAACTGGATAGTGTAACAAAATATTAAGATAGTGATGATGAGAGTTCTTCCGAGCAATAAGATTCAAAATCTATATTTTCAAGTTGGATACTAAAGACCTTTCATTAATTCATGAATGATTTTATTTCTGTGCAGATGAGTTGAAAGATGAAGATGTGAATGAAAAGTGATGTTCTACCAACTTAAACAACATTGGTGTAAAATCTACTTCATTAATTCTTTGTGTATTGTTTCAGAAAAATTTATGTCATAACATTTTTGTCTTATTTTCATGTTGCAATAGAACTTCTAAATAAAATCTCCAGATTAACTTCTTTCTGGGGATGACTTATGTACATGCAAATGTTTTACAGATCTAAAACTATTAAGCTCCTCTATCTGCACATATATATTCCAGTTATATCAATATTTATAATGTCCAGCAAATCTATGTAGGTGATAATAATAGCACTTTCCTAACCATAAGCTATATTTAAATATTAATAAGACTATTTTTATGCTTGTTATATGCATTATCCTCCTATGGAAGAAATGCATGTACAGTCATATGTTTTCCAGCATTTTTCCTGTACATGCAATAATTTGTAAACATAAGTATCATTTGAAAAAACATTTTTGGAGGTGGATGATTATCTGAAGTATTTGATAATTGAACATCCTGGATTTTTGAAAACATAAAGCAAACATGCAAAGAATAATGTGGATAACGTACATAAGCTATTGGCAGTTATTAATCTATTTCTTTACATTTCGCTCTCTGGGATCTCTCATGTGATCATCTATTGATTAGCAAGCTGTATTTCTTTAAAGAGAATCTGTAGCAAATGGAGATATCCAGTATCAATAAAATGCAGGCAGATTATGGTTGCCTTACAGCATGGGTGTCAAACTCACGGTGTCACATTGCCATCACATGATGTATTGTGATGTTTTTCCCCTTTGCAGAGCTGGGGTGGGTGTGGCCTGTACATGTTGCATCTGGCCCGCAGGCCACCAGTTTGATACTCCCCCTTGCCTTACAAAAATAGTTTGACATTTCCTTTTAATTTTGTAATTTTAACAAACTTCTGATTCTAAAAATTAATGTGACTTTTCAACTTTGTTTTGAAATGAGAAGGGATTTCAGTCACACTACCTAACAAACCAGATTGGCAGGAGTGGGATTCAACTGTTGTAACAACTGGTTTGGTGAGTGTGTGTGTAGTGTTTAAAAATCGCCCATTTTCAGCTCTAAAATATACCTTCTATTGCAGCCTCAGCTGCTAAATTAAACAGCTAAGGCACGGCAATCCACTCTGCTGTGTGATTCAACTGGGCTGTAAAACATGGAAATATAGGGACAGACTAGGTCAGGGGTGGGTGGGGCCTCACCAGAACTAAGGGTTTGCCCGAACCGGTAGCAGCCCACCCCTGTGTGACAGCTACTAATACATGCATTAAAAGGAAAACAAATGAGCCCGGTTTAGATCTGCTGTTGTCATATGTTCTAAAAACTTGTAGAGATTTTGGCAGATGGGAGAAGGGTGCATGAAATCAAGAAGCAGAAACAAATTTGACTGTTTTCATTTGTACAGACAGATTTGCAGCAATCAGTTTAGCAATGGAAATCCTAGGCTGGTGCTGGGTATTACTATTTTACTGGAAATAATGGAAAAAATAATGTTCACTCAAAGAAGCAGGTGAACTTTGACTATAATTCAGCTTAATTAGTACAGTTGTTCATGATAGACTATAGTAATCAGGTCTCTCTCTGTCCTGGTTGGGACAATATGTATTTATACATATTGTCTATTTCTCTGGCAGCTCTTTTGCATAGATCTTTCTTTTTATATTTTTGCGAAATTCTAAGAAAGCAGCAATAAATTAGATGCAAGCCACTGGATTCTGACATAAGTTTGACAAAACATGTCAGCTTATTAGTTAATATAGCTTTATTGTTTAGCAATGTGTGCAAGGCATTACTCATAAACACCAGATGTTCTGTTCTTAACCACAAGTATTCCACAATTCAGCCTTTTTTAATGAACCAGCTCATCATTCCAGGTTCCTGTTTTTTCAAATTTTAGGGTCAATTCACAAATTGAATTGAAAGAATTCAATTTGTCAATCAAGAATGTATTATTTTGTGTTAATTAAATAAACCAAAATTTTAATCAATACTTTAATTTAATAATTTAATTTATAAGTTAGTTAAAGCAATTAAAATTTTAATAATATTAAATATTGATATTTAATGTTAAGTTATTTATAATATTTAACATAGCTTTTTGAAGCAGATATGCCTTCATCTTGATCACTGAACCTACAGCCTATAGTGTTCCCTGTATTAATCAGGCCAATCTCAATGTGCATCTGCCTTGCCCATTTTGGTCGGCTAAAAAAGTACATCAAGTCATTTTCATATCATTTGTAGCTCATAGATTCTTCATTTGATCTTGGTTTGATACTAAGCCTTTCCTCAAATATCCACAAGAGGACTAATGATTTATAAGTATTCCACCTTGTTTATTGAGTCAGTCAAATCATGAAAAGGATAAATATAACAAAATAGGATCAAAATGCTGTGTGACAGGCAGAACACCTAACTCATAAGCATGCCATCCACTTGCGAGCAAATCTACCATTTTGCATGCTGTTGTTTTTTTACTGTGACTCAGCCGTATAATTTCCTATCTTTTCAGAACAAGCTTATCCTACATCTGTGGTGTAAGGAAACAAAAGACAAGAATATATTATAAGAGAAAGTATGTTAAAACCTAATCTAATTACATATGGTCAATGATACAGCTGGACTCAAGAAGTACCCTGAAGACATAACAAGAATTGCTTAATGAAAGAAGGAATTTATCATGATTAATACATTTTGTAAATAACTGGAAAAATAAAAAAAATGATCTTAAGAAGGAGGGACCCTGAGAAAGACAACACTTATAATGAAAGATAACACTTATTATTGATTCTTATAGAGAATCAAGGTAATTTATTAGGATGTATTTATACATTGTTATTCATTTATGATACAAAGACAAAAACATGTGATAAAATGGACACAAAACTTCAAAGAAGTAATAACAATGGGCAAAACTATGGAGAAAAATCAATAAAATGTTCACCAAGTTGCAGTTTGAGGAAAAATTGATGCAAATATTCTATAGATGGTTTATATCTTCACTGACTGCAATATGAACATATCAGATGACTATAAATGTTGGAAATGACAAAAAAGGAATATTTTACTCTAGTTTTTTTCAAAAAGTCTAAAAATGCTGAAAGGGGAAACTGTCCAAAAATTTATGGGGAAAAATGAATTAATATATTTAATATCTAATATATATTTACTAGATATAATTCCATAGGATTAAATTAAAAGCACCAGAATTGATTAAAGTGTATTCGAACAATGATAAGAATCAATGGGGCACAACACCAGATAAGGGAAACTTTGCCTTCAATACAGGATTAGGAGACTAATATTGGAGAATATGCAGACACTGAAAAATTGACTGTATATATTCACAGCAGAAGTCTAATCGAATTCAAGCAGGAATTGTTCATTTAAATGCAGCATATATGCAACAACAAAGCAAGTCAAGATACCCAGAATATATTCGTTTTAAAGAAAAAGATAAATATATTTAAATAAAAATCAAGATGACCCAAATAGAAATGAGAACTTCAAGTAGTCCTCAAATTACAACCACAATTCAGCCCAAAATTTATATTGTTAAGTGAGAAATTTGTTAAGTGACTTTTGCCCCATTTTACGACTTTTCTTGCCACATTTGCTAAGTGAATCACTAAAATTGTTAAATAAGTAACATGGTTGTTTTGTGAATCTGGTTTCCCCATTGACTTTGCTTGTCAGAAGTTCGCAAAAAGGGGTCCCATGACTCTGGGACACTGCAACTATCATAAATGTGAGTCAGTTGTCAAGTATCCGAATGTAAATTACGTGACCATGGGGATGCTACAATGGTCATAAATGTGAAAAATGGTCATAAATGCAGTATCAGCGTTCCAGAGAAAATCCATTCCTTCCAGTAACTCCAAGACACACACCATCTCAACACACTTTTATTGGAACAGTCCCTGGCATATACTGGGGAAGTCCGGAATTTTTTCGGACTTTCCCACACAGTCTTTTTTCCCGGCTTCCCCACACAGTCCCAAGCTAAAACCCCCACCTTTTCCCCCTCATCACCAGATCACGTGCACCAATCCCACAGTAAGTTTTATTCTTCTCTGCGCCACACTCTGTAAACTTGGAACTATCAAAGTAATATATTTTGTCTACTTAGAACTACTCAATTTATATCACCCCCTCCCACAAATTTCAACTGTGTGGCAGCAATGAATTCCATAGCTGACACCCAGAGGTGGTATTCAGCAGGTTCTGACCAGTTCTGGAGAACTGGTTATGGAAATTTTGAGTACCGGCAAATACTACCTCTGACTGGAGATTTTACAATATTCTTCCCCTGCCATGCCCCCCAAGCCATGCCCACAGAACTGGTAGTAAAAAAAATTGAATCCCACCACTGCATAAGTCACTTTTTTTGTGTGCTTTTATAATTTTGAATAGTCACTAAACAAACTGTTGTAAGTCAAGGATTACCTGTAATTAGAATTAGAATTGGAATTCTTTATTGGCCAAGTGGAATTGGACATACAAGGAATTTGTCTTACTCTCAGAATACATAAAAGAAAAGATACATTCATCAAGAGTCAAGAATCATAAGGTGACAACACTTAATGATAATCATAGGGTACAATAAGCAATCACTTAATACTAGGAAACAGTCAATATAAATCATAAGGATACAAGTGATAAAGTTATAGTTATACAGTCACAAGTGGGAGGGAATGGGTGATAAGGAGTGATGAGAAGATTAATAGTAGTGCAGACTTTGTAAATAGTTGGACAGTGTTGAGGGAATTATTTGTTTAGCGGAGTGATGGCTTTCTGGAAAAACTGTCCTTGTGTCTAGTTGTTCAGGTGCGGAGGGAAGGAGTTGAAACAGTTTATGTCCGGGATGTGAGGGGTCCGTAAATATTTTCATAGCCCTCTTTTTGTCTTGTGCAGTATACAGGTCCTTGATTGAACACAGGTTGGTAGTAATTGTTTTTTCTGCAGTCCTAATTATCCTCTGAAGTCTGTGTCTGTCTTGTTGGGTTGCAGAACCAAACCAGACAGTTCAAGAGGTGCAGATGACAGACTCAATAATTCCTTTGTAGAACTGTATCAGCAGCTCCTTGGGCAGTTTGAGCTTTCTGAGTTGGCACAGAAAGAACATTCTTTGTTGTGTTTTTTTGATGACATTTTTGATGTTAGGTGTCCATTTTAGGTCATGTGATATGATGGAACCTAGAAATTTGAAGGTCTCTACTGTTGATACTGTGTTATCCAGTATTGTAAGAGGTGGTAGTATGGGAGGGTGCAGATGACTAAAATGTCATAGAGTTTAACATAGTTGTGCAGGCCATTTTGCAGAGGAACTTTGCCTTTGAACTCCCATTTTTGTCACAACATTTTTGCCATGTTGTTTTATTCCCTCCCCCCCCCCCAAGATTTCCAAATACATGTGCTGATGTGACATCAAGATCAGCAGTAAAACGAAGAAACAGAGACTTTATATTTGTGCATTATGTGTCATAAAAGTATTGCAATTACATATTTCAGTTTGCCTAGCATCATCAATACCAACCAGAGGTCATGATGGAACATTGAGTCCTCATTCAGTTCACTTTTTGTATCTGACAAATGTATGAGTCCACCCATGCTTCTGATCTGCATTGTCTTTCTTGGCAGTTTACAGCAGCCTCTAGGCCAAAATGCTTATATTGATATATAAAGTCTTGTATATCTAAGATAATTAATCCCATTTTTATACCTGCCCAGCAATTAAAGGACAGCAGGGCCTTCCTTTGGATGTGCTGCATTAGTTACACCTTGGCATTTGACAATCTGAGAAGATCCTTTTGAAACCCTTCCTATCTAATTATAATAAGCACTTTATAATTTGGGGCATTATCTAAAGTCCTCTCTTTATCCAGGCCTTTCTCAGACTCTATGCCGCTATGTCTTGCCACCAAATTGTAATTAATATATTAATTTTAATTTACAATGGAACTACAATTTTGTATACTGGTGATATTACTTCATTAAATATCTGAGAACTGCCCTTGGTAAGAAAATGTTTGGGTATTCCTGCTATAGCCCTCTATCTCTTATTCCGTTGTTCTTGTTAACAAATGCTAAGCCCAAAATATGCTATAGTAGGACCGATCCTGCCAATGAAACGGTCAAAGGGAATGACTGTTTTGTTCTTGGAAATGCAGTGATGGGTAATTCCCTTTTATTATGCTACTTTATAGTGCTACTTTTCCTGCTAGTTCTTGGACCTTTTAAAATGATATAAGCGCCTTTAGGAGAGATCCAACTAAAAACAATGTTTGCTTTCTGTACAAAATAAATGAATAAAAATTAACAAGTAGCTTAAATTAAAAACAACATTCCAGCTGCAGTTTACCATTATATTTCAATTGATTAATTCAAATATTCCAGAAACATGTGCCATCACTTCAAACCCCTGTGTCCACCGCTCTCTAATCTATTTTAGGATTAAAACTCAGTCACTGAAGACAGTTACTCAGCAAATAAAGAGTATTACAATTGCCCTTTCATCATCTTTGTTCTGCTGCTCATGTCTGCTAGCTGATAAGTGCAGTTAGCTATCTTCATCGCATTCTTAATGCGAAATAATATCAACAGATTTTTCTTAATGCGAAATGAAATAAAAACAGATTATTCAGAAGTTTTCAAGTTCAAAAGGAACACAATCAGAAAGAAATCCAACAACGATAGATTGATAGATAGATAGATAGATAGATAGATAGATAGATAGATAGATAGATAGATAGATA
>BLBF01000005.1:43667404-43693817 GCA_015471245.1 Laticauda colubrina | reverse complement strand
ATAGATAGATAGATAGATAGATAGATAGATAGATAGATAGATAGATACTGACTGACTGACTGACTGACTGACTGACTGATTGACTGACTGACTGACTGACTGGAGAAGGCAGAGATGAAAGGTTGGACAGAAGTTTGAGAACGAAGTTTAGAGGGCAAGTGTTAATTCCTTGGCAGAGAATCGTCCATGATGACCTCAGAAGTCCAGAGGGATGAGAGCTCCATCCAAGACGCAAGACATTGAAGAACTAGAAGAGATTCAACTATTACCCAAACTGGGACTGACACAATGATGTTACCTAGTTTAGATAATGAAACATCTGCAAGAAAACAAGTTCAGAGAGCATCATTTCAACCTTGAGCTAAAAATATTTTCCTTGATTGGGAGATCCAACATTGCAGGTCCCAAATTCACCCAAAGCCACGGAGGGAATTGATTGTTGGTAGAGAAGCTCTGGGGTTTTTTTGGGGGGAGAGGGGAATCAGGGCAGAAGACCCCTGCCTCCATGCAGCAGCAGGTAGTATTTTGGCTGAACTGGGGGAAAAAAGGTCAGGCAATGCTGATCATACCCCAGTTATCCCATTCCATTCTTTTCTCACTTTTGTCAAACTCAGAAACGGGAGGAAGAGAAGCAAAAGGAGGAGGAAATGAGAGGTAGAGAGGAAAAGTCAATGCTGGAAGACCTGGCAGCACCAACACTCTGTTGTTTAGCCTCTTGTAAATCCCTGCTGAAAATAATTGTATATAGTAAAAAGTGTAAAAACATCCACTGTGGTGTATTTCTTTGTCCATTATCACCTTTGGAAAGAGATGCATCCCCACTTTTAAAATGAACCCTGTCACACTGCAACAGATATAGAAAAAGTGCAAATCATAACTACATTTAAAATTAGGCTGACAAAGTTGCGTTAGAGAAATACTTTTTCCCTTTTTTGATGTTCTCTATCTTCCCTCATTGTGTAATAGCAAATATAACATTAAAACTGTTTTGTAATATCTGCGTAATCCTTCTCACCGTTTTCTTTTACGTATTCTGTTCTTATTTTCTGAAGCTAAATCAAATGTTGAATACCTGCCCATGGAAAACAATCCTAACTCTGGATTAGATTGTATTCTAGTTGCTTAAATAAAAGAAAACCCTATAGGTGTCAAAGTTGATTTCATTGAGGGCTGCATCAGGGTTGTGTTTGATCTCGGGGAGGCCTGTGGAGCCTTCACCAGGGTTGGTATGGCCAACTTGGCATCGATTTTTGGCTGCAACGTTTTCAACTCTGAGTGAAAATGGAGTTTGGGAGAGCCGTGCATGGCCCCCGAACTCCGTTCTTGGCTGTGAAGGCCTCCTGCAGCCCTCTGGCAGTGAAAATGGAGCTCGGGGGTGCATGCAGCGCTCCTGAACTTCATTTTTGCTGGTAGAGGCACCATGGGCCGGTCCTTCACTATTTCCAGGGCCGTCCTGCGGGCCAGATCTAAGCACACCATGGGCCTGCCCATGGGTCTTGAGTTTTACACCTCTGCTATAGGAGAATTTCACACAGGATTAAGGATCATCTTCCTCTATGAAGAGTTATTTGTTCCAGAAGACATAAGCTCTGAGGTAATTACATTTACACTTCCCTTTGCTTTAGGGTAGCTATCTTCAGAATGAAGGACACTGGTCTTCCAGTTGTTGCAAATCAGCTATTTGTATCATTGTACATATTGATTAGGAGTATTGGGAGTATTCAGCAACATCTGAAGGGCCACAGATTCCTCACCATGTATTGATCAAGCATGTAAAGCATTACTTTTAAAACACACCCTACAAAAAATGACTTTGTATATGAAGTTCCAAAAAATTTACATTGGATTAATATTCAAGGAGGATTCAAACATTTCAGTTGTTTCATATTCTCTCCATTTACTGCTTAAGACTGTTGAAGCCTACAATGTTTCTTCTCTTGCCTATATCACATTTCATCCGAATGGAATTTCCATTCAGACTATTGTTTGATCTGACCAACCATTTGTTTTGCATATCCAGAAAATATTTAACTCATCACATTTATTTACTACTTTAAATAGACTGTATCTCTAAAGCTAAAATCTGACAATTTTAACCATATTAGTATCCCAAAGGAGTCACTTTAGGTGAGATGAGAAGCTATATAAATTCATTAAATAAAAATGCTAAAATAACCTGTTATCTATTATTATTATTAATAATAATAATAATAATAATAATAATAATAATAATAATAATAATAGTTGTTGTTGTTGTTGTTGTTGTTATGTTGTATTATGTTGTATTATGTTGTATTATATTATTGTAATCATTAATATGGTTTATATACAAATGAAGTAATTCTACACCAAAGAAAGTCCTGCACTGATGAATAGCTGTCATTAGAATATGGAACAAACAAGTGATGTAGTGTATACAGGACACCATTGTTACAAACATGGGATTTTATTTTGAGAGGAGTTGGTCCCAATTAAAAATATAAGACTGGTGTTAACATGGGTATAACATGCTGCCAGCAAAGGGGCAATTGTCAAATTCCCTAAGAGCAATAGTATATCTTATTAGAAATATGGAGAGAAAATTTCAAATTATTGGTATCTAAATCTGTTTGAGAGAAGCCTGTGGCTTTACTTTCATACAGTTCTTTTTATTTCAAAAGTGCATTCTATTTCTGGATGATTTATGTGTGCCATTTTAAAGTGGCTGCTGAAGTATACCCATTTTAAACTTTTAAAGCTGTGAGCTACAATTATCCACTTTACAAAGGCATTGGCTGTTATCCAGGTGAAACTGGTCCAGTGCCTCACTGACATCAAACAAACTACATGAAACGGCATTATGTACATCTGTTTCCAGCATGTAGTAGACAGAAGTTCTGCAATCCCATATATTATTTTTATTTATGTAAAATATTTCAAAGCTGTTAACATTGAAATGTCTTTTTATTAGGTACATAAAACATATTTTTATTTATATAATGTTCAGTACTAAGCCATGTATATACATGTATGAAAGGGGGGGGGGGGCACAGCTATATGTTCTGTCTCGCCTTTCCTCTTTCCCAAAAAATGAAAGAATACAAACTCACACCAACACAGGCAGGCAAACTGGCTTGGACTTCACAGAGTTAATTTTTTGGAACTGATAATATTCTTGGCATTCCAGCATGTCCTGCCTGCCAAGTCCGAACTGATAACAAATAAAGTTTTACTCACAGAAAATTACAAAGCAGTCCACAAAAATAATCATTCACGAAGAAAATCTGAAGTAAGGTTAAACTTTGTCCCATACAAAGTTTCAGGAGAAAACACACCCACTTTTATCCCCTGTGGGGTGTGGCTCAATGACTCAGCTCACTCTCTGACCCTCCCACGCCTACGATGCTGCTTAGGATCAAGCCAATACTCTTCCTCTTTACTCCCTGTCAGGGGCTGCTCTGACATGCCTTCCTCCTGATTAATCTCAGGCTGTTCCTCTCGGTTGTCTGATGGAACCTGAGGCATTACCAGGGAGGAAGGTCCTGGGGAGGAAGGCATTGCCAGAGAGGAAGGTCCTGGGGAGGAAGGCATTCCCAGTTCCTCCTCATCTTCCAGGTCTTCTTCCTCTGACAGCATAGGCTCGGGAATCAGGGCCACAACAGCTATATATAACTTTGCCTAGATGGTGGGTGCTTAATTTAACTGGCCTGCTATATGTTAAGACTACTAGAATTGACCAGCTTATTATTATTCTCTCTCTCTCTCACACACATCTCAATTTATATGGCTACCTGTCTCACACAAGGTGACTCCCAATAATACCAATGATTGATACATATTATACAGCCAATTCAAACAATAATTACTAAAACCGAGTTGCAAAAGAGTCAAAATCAGAAAGTTATCTGTGATGTCATCACTCCCTGCTGTCGGGATTCCCAGGCCTGATGGGAAAAAAATGTTTTCAGGGTTTTCCAGAAGGGTTGGGGATAATCTCACCTTTGATTAACTGAATAGCAATATTAGCATGATGAAGATCTGTTATATGAGTACTAAATGTTACAGCACAAGCAAGAAATGCTTCTTATTTGGATGGTATTTTGTACACCATTAAGGCCTTATCATAGAAAATGGTGTGCAAAATGCCATCCAAATAAGAAGCATTTGCTTCTTCTGTAACATTTTAGCACTCATATAGAGATAGATCTTCCTCACTTTGTGGAAAGCTGTTTCACAGGTATAAATATGTACAGATATAAAGACAGATCCTGTGTGGCATAATGGTTAAGGTGTTGGACTTGTAACAAGGAGACAAAGGTTCAAGCCCACCTTCAGCCATGGAAATTCTGGGTGATTTTAAACTGATTGCTTTCCTTCAGCACAACCTACTTTACAGAATTATCACTGAGGGATGAAGATACTAAGGATCTAAATATAGATTTGACATGTAGATCTGATAAATAAACACTTCTACATAGATTCCTCACCTTGATCCTGATATGTAGTAAACATGAATTCTAGCATAAATTAAATACTGATTATTCATTTTGCCAATTAAAAAATTCTGAATATATTTCATTTGTTGTTGATAAAGTTTTTCCCTTGGTAATTTCTTCTTAAAATCAATTTTCTAACCATTTTTTCTATCATTTTTTTTTCTTTTGGGATTGAAGTGCTTGGAATAAGTAATCCGAAAAGACTGAAGACCAGAACAGTACTGAATCTGTACAAACAGTAGGAATCAATAGGCTATTTTTTAGAGATGTGCAAAACATTATGTGTACAAGTTGTTCCATGTTTCTCTGCACAGCTTATTTTGGGTGGTGTCTGCCAGAACTGAAACTCAACTTTCAAAGGTTTTGTTCCATTTGCGGAACAAAATTGGACCATTTTTCCCTGTGCCTGGACTGAAACATACTTCTTCCAGGCTAACGTACTGAAGAGAGGGAAAGCATGGAAAAAGCCAAAAATGCAGCAGCTGGGATGGCTGAAGAGAGGATAGGAGAAGACTGGGAAAATTATAGGCCAGGAGAACAAGTGAGATGAGAAGATCATTTTCACAATTATTCATGTCTTGGATGCTTCATGGTTTGATTGCAGTATGTGGTGCTGACCTTGAAGATCTTGTACCTCACAAGTGTCAAACTTGCCGTGTCTCATTGCTGTCATGTGGCATTTCGCAAAGTGTTTCCCATTTGCAGAGCTGGGGTGGGCATGGCCTGCGTGTGACACATCCGGCCCATGGGCTGCCATTTTGACACCCTGCAGCTGATCCAGAATTTACCACACAAGTAATTATGGTCACACCACAATATGTCCGTGTAAAGTTGTAACTTTGCAAGCTACACTCATTACCAGTTGGCTTCTGGAAAGAATTCAAGATTCTTGTGGTCATGTATAAAGCTCTTTATGGCATAAAATTTGAATATTTACAGGACAGCCTCTGCCTCCTGAATTGTTTCTTTCTGTCCTATAAAATCAGATCAGGTCAGTATGCTTAAGTTAAATAACTGGACCCAGCAAATATCATTTCTTTATTTCTATGTTCACCCTTTGAAATAATATTACTCCTGAGATCCGTATGGACAGGACCCCAATGGCTTCTAGGAAGATGTTTGAGAATTGGCTGTTTGCACTGGATGTAATTTAAGATGGGAGATGGCCTTGCTAATCTTAGAAATTGGATGAATGGATGTAGTATAGCAGCAGCTGAGGGGAGGAATGGGAAGGCACTTGAAAGATATTGGGCAAGCAATCCAGTGGGATATTCAATGCTGGATATCAATGGTAGTGGCAACATCTGGGAATAACTGGGATATCAGCTGCTGGAAACTGCAAAGGAAAGAAACCTTTCTATGTTCACCTGAACTGCATTGCAGGCTTTGATTATGCTGAATCATTATTGGGCCATGGCTGGCCCAATAATGATTCAGCATAAAATGAAAATACATTTTGTCCTGAATAAATTATCACATTCCAAGACTCTCACAAAATAGTTTTGGATTAGCTATAATTTGCCAAAATGCAATCCATAATGCTTTGATTGTTCTGTTTTTTTTCTTTTTTGCTGAAACAACATCCAGCGGGTTGAACAAAATGGGTGCTATTTACTCCATTCTCCCCTCTCTGAAGAGCTCCCAGCATGGTTTATCCCACCCACCTGCTTTCCCTCCTCCCTTCCTGATTCTCTTCACCTCCTCACTGATGTCATTGGCTTTTTCTGGTTCTTATCATTGCTATCCCCCAAACACCCTCTTCCCAAAACAACCATATTTCTTTCCATATCTTGCAACCCCATTCTCCTCAAAAGAGCTTCTTGTTGTTCCAGATAAAGAATAAAATATTCCAAAGATAAATTTTATTTTGGTGATGGATCACCCAAACCCATATAGTCCACACATACAATTTTTCATATGTCTAATTATTACTATTTTATATTTTATTAAGTATGTTTCCTTACTAATATTTTACCATTTTGGATTGCTATATATAGCAACTAGGCAACCTATGATGCATTCAGCATTCTTTTGTCAGTACCTATTTACCTGAAGAGATATATACTGTAGAATGACCACGGGCAGGGAAAAAAGCAGTGAGACTGGGAATGATCCTTGGCTTGTGAGAAACTCGCAAGGAGTGTCAGAAATCATGATCACATGACCTCAGCTGATTGCAACGGCACTGCAGTGACCACATATTTGTGAATACAATTGGTTTGAGGATCCTTGAAGTTTCAATTCAATTCAGTGGAAGTTAATTGATCCTGGGTTTTCTATGCATTATTTAAGTTATTGCACTTGAGGTACCTCAATTCCAAAATTGTTGCCCTATATTAAATTGTTTTGGCTAATTGAAGGTTACAAACAAATAAACAGGATAGTTTTAGTGGTAGAAGAAGTATTGAACTGGAATACTTTTTTTGTTTTAATGAAATAGGAAGAAAAATATGAAGCCATAGCTAAAAGTTGTAAATATAAACTTTGAAATTTTTATTTCATGTACATGGGAAATTTTATCACACAATTTACATCTTTGAAAACTGTAAAATGGTTAAAATGTGTACAAAATATGCTCATTTTTTGAAAAAAGTATTTACTAATAGCAACACTGCTGGGGAGGAAAATCAAATTATTCTTCAGTTCAGTGTGCAAATGAAATATAAAAATAGAAACACCACAGCCCTACTGGTAGCATTTCCTGATAATTTATTTAAATAGAACATCTAAAACAGGAGATTAACTATTCCAACAGTTATGAAAAAAATAATTTATACAAAATTCAAAGAATGGAATACAAGATGTTAAAGAAAAAAAAATCTAACAAGAATATAGGAAATTGTTCTCAGCACTGTTCCAATGCTGTTTTCCTACTGGGAATATGAATTTTGACTATACACAGCTTGCAACATATATATTTTTTCTTTAAAAAAAAAACCTTCTAATACTACAGTAGCTTTAAATTTTGTGAGATATTTAAACTCTGCTTGATCCAAAGGTTTTTTTTTTTTTTCATTTTTTCAGTCAAACAACAATGAGGTAATATTTGTAGATTAAAAAAAAATTGCCTTTGACATTCCTTGTTTTCTAGTAACAGGGCTGTAGAGAAAATGAAGCTCGTCTTATACTACAAGCAGTCTTCAAATGATGCCCCAAACTCCCCCCCCCCGACCCCTATGCAATGTGTCTTCTGCAGTCCATACTGGTGAAAAAATTGGGTATTCTGTTGGAATGAAATGATGTCCTCAGTACCCTCCAAACAGATCTTTTTTATTTGGCATACTGACCAACAGGAATGTACTATAATCTTAACCAGCAAAGGTGATAAGGCCAACACATGAATACCCCCTGTGCAAATAACAGGTCAAAGGATTGTGATTTAAAATAATTTAAAATTATTCCATTTTTTTCCCGTGACCGACAGGGACAATCAACATCGATACAATTTCTGCTTTGGCAATACAACAATAAGTAGCCTGCTTGGTTACTTTGTCAGCTGTTTTGCACAGAGGAAGAAAGCACACTGAGAACAATGCCTACCCTACTGTTCCACATTGCTTAGGGGAACTTATGGTTTGCAATCTAAAATACTATTGCAAGTAACTATAAAAATTCATTTAGAACAATAAATAACCTTTATTTACAATCTTTCTGTCATAGAAAAATGTAGCAAAATGGATAGTCTTGACGCATTGTTTCCGTTTTAATCTACAGTCTTTTGTTATTCAGAACAGGCAGGATAGGTAAAAAATAAATATTTTACATTTATTTTATCTACAGATGTCTTCCACAAGAACCATTCTTGAATTTATTTTTTTTTGCATTTTGTAGAACAGAATTTTAGCATTTAACCGCACTCATCACTCATTGTGCTTTTGAAACTTTCATTAAAAAATGCTTAAAAAGTTACTGAAGGCCACTACAAGTGCTAAATTGAGATGAAAGTGCTCTTTGACACTTTTAATATTGTTGCTGGATCTGCATGAGAGCCAAACCATGGATGAAGCAGCACAGGAAATCTTGCTTTACCCATATGTTCCTTGCTGTCCATTCTTCCCCCCCGCCATAAACCTCCTTCAATTTCATTTGCCCCATTGTAGATTTTGTTTTAATTCGTTAATATTGTATCTGGCTAGTTAGCAAGTATAACTTGCAAGTATTTTCCTACACAATTAAGCAAAGTAGGAACTATTTGTGGAAACAGAACTAAGGTATAATCTTGGGTATGAGCATAAAGGGATCCATACTGATGAATTAAGTGGGGCTTATGACTGAGCAAATGTACATTGGATAATGCTCCAGGACAACATGCAATAATTTTTATCTTACCATCCAATTTACCTTGACATAAACCTTAGGAAGCATAACCATCTTTTTGAAAACTCTAAAACTCAAACCTAACTCAAACCTTCTTCTGTAGGTTGAAACCTCTGGTTTAATATTTAAGTAGTCCACATAAAGATACCCTTGTTGCAAAAGTGCTGATCCATTGGACCTCCAGTTAAAAAGAGGCAGTGACAATGCCCAGCTACACAAACATCTTTCTCAAAGAAATAACTATTCATTTCTGAAGCAGAGGAATGTCCTTGTTCCTGAAAGACATGTTTCTTCTGTGCTAATAGAGGTCAGATGGGAAGATTTGCAAGTTTCTCTCTCTCTCAAAAGCATTCCCTTGAAACAGGTCATATAGTCTGAGTCTCATGAAGGCAAGAAGAGAGGAATGAGCAAAAGTAAAACACAACACAACAAAAGGTCCACCAGGGGTCCTAGAAATTTAACAGTTCAGAAGGTGCAATACCAGCATTTTGAATTTCTATAACGAATTGCCTTCCAATCATTGATCTGCAAAAAAGAGACAAAAAACCATCAATTGTTTAGTATTTAAGCAATTACAATTAGAGATATATTTATAAAATAGTAATAAACATACAAAATAAACACTTAACTCTTGTTCTTGTACAAAAGGTGGGGTTATTTCAAAGGAAAATATACCAGAGTTACAAGCCTACTGCTTCTCTAATGAAGCAGTTGCCCAACTCAGATACCTGTAATTCAGATAGTTATTTAATTTAAATCACTTTAAATTTAAGATCTTTTTCTTATCCAGCAAATAAACTGTTTGCAAATACATTTCTTATTTACATTTATTAAGTGTGATCTAATACTTCCTTTTTTAAAAAAATGAGTTTATAAAGATATACTAAATACTTCATGATATTAAATCTAACAAAACAAGGTTATTCATGTATGTTCTTACCTTTGCACTCATATTTTAGATCAGAGAAGAATGTCATTTCCTGAGAGAAGACGAACAGTCCTAAGCGACCACCAGCATAGGTTTTGTCATAGAGAGGACCAGAGTCAGCCATGATCTTCTTTCCTTCATACATTACCACTCTGTAAGGAAGAGCAGTGATAATTCATCTTTAGCATGAAACAACATACCTACACTATAACCTTGAACAAGACTTTCCCAAAAGATATAAATGGTTCAGTCTATATCGGTGATACTTACCTAATGAAGCCAGTTTTTGGCCTGTGACTGAGACGCCATCTATAAGCAGTGAAATCTTTCCAACCTATTTGACGAGGGTCATGCCATAGAGTCTTTACCTGAAAGGTAAATGTAAAGAATGAATTGTGCATTGCAATTACATTTATATAAGCCCTGGAGATAAACCAGAAGTTCTTAGCAGGGACAGAAAGAGTTTTCTTTTTTAAAAAAAAAGCTTGTTATCCTTAAAATATTTTATTAAGATAGCTATGTCTTACATTAGTGTAATTTGCTAAGGTTTTTGAAAAGAAAAATGAGTTCATTAATAATAGAAATTATTTATTACCTGTCCAACAGTATTTCCAGTGTGCCACAAGGCATTTCGAAGGTGTATTCCAGGACCTGTGGTGGAGTTTACTACTTTGATAGAAAGACCCGAATATCCTTGAGCTCTGGTAGGCTGTGCTTCCCAATATGTTTGGGTAACTTGTTTCCACATGACCACATAAAAACGGCTACTGGATTGATACCCAAATACAAAGCCAGCATAGTCATCATCTCTTTCCGTGTTAATGAAGAAAGTACCACTGAAGTCAACAGCATTAAACTCATCAAAACCTAAGAAAAAGAAAAATAAGATGTCAATTCATGCTTTAAAGTTCATGTAAGGTTTTCATTAACAAATCTCTCTCTCTCAAAATTGACCTGGGGTTTGTGTTCAAAACTTCTAATGAAAGCATATATTTTCTGGATGATTATGTTTTTCCCCTCACTATTTGCATCGTTGAAGTGTTTTTATATAACAAATTGGAATTAAATGGAATTACAACTATGACTCATAACCGCATCTTAAATCACAATTTACATCTATTGCCTTGTGCAAAGCTGCATCTTTCCAGCAAAAGCAAAAGTGACTAGGCATATTGAACAGGGTTCCAGTATTCAGAAAGAGCTTTTATATATTCAGAAGTTCTGTTATACAGACATGCTGTCCTATTGGATAAGGCTTAAAGGAGCTTAAGTAATATTGTTGTTGTTTAATTTCCTGAAATCAATGTGGTGATGAGGTGAAGGAATGTGAACGTGAGGATGAAGAAAATCTATATCCTAATACAGCAATATGATATTTGTTGACCAGAAGGAGAGGATTCTCAGTGGATGTGTGTGCAAAACTTTGATGCTTACCAATAGCAAGTCCAGGATCACAGTTGACAGTCTGAACCAGTTCTTTGCCTTTGTGACGAACAATCCAGTTGGGATCAATTTGAGATGTTCCCTTTGGATCCAAGGGAATCATCTGGAATCGACGGAAGTCTGTCTCACTTATGTGAACATTCTCAGGGCAGACGTCATCAATGTCATTAACCTTATCATTGTCAAAATCATTTTTGCATGCATCTCCCCGCCCATCACCTGGCAAAAAAGAGGGGAATAAAGGATGAGTTCAGAAATAAAGAAATGAACACCAGAGCCAAAAATGTGGTATATTTTAGTCGTCCAGTAGCAGATAGCTCGAGCAATTATACATATGAACAAGTTCAAGAATTAGCTAAGTGGCTGGAATTCTTAGTGCGAAAGTAATTTTTAAATAACAGCAAGTTTTAAGAGCTTGTTTAAACATGTCCTTAAAACCTGGCTGGGTTCCCTGATCCTGGATTACCATGGATAGTATATCCCCCTTGGAAGATATTTCATTGTTTAATTCATTGTTTTTTCTCTAGACTTTGTTTCTATTGCTTTTTTTTCTAGATGTAGAAAAAGTATGTATGCCTGTATGCATATATGTATTCTATGTATGTACAGTATGCCATTCAGAGACAAACAAATTGGGATAACCTAACATTTTAATAAATAAACAAACAAAATTTAAATATTACAAGGAGTAAAGGAATGCTGCATTTGCAGCAAAACAACATATTCATATTAATGCTTTTTAGTAAAAAGCACATTGAAGACTGCATTACACGTCTAAATGTTATGCAGTCTCTTTGTAATTTCATGCAAATTGTCTTTCTTACCATCTGAATCAACTTGGTCAGGGTTGGGAACCAATCTGCAATTATCTCTGTCATCAGGAATACCATCATTGTCATCATCGTGGTCACAGGCATCCCCTTTCCCATCTTTGTCGTGGTCAACTTGGTTCGCATTGGGCACATAAGGACAGTTATCAAGATTATTCTGGTGGCCATCTTCATCAATATCCTGGTTGTCATCACACTTATCCCCTATGCGATCGGAATCTGAATCCATCTGAAAGCAAAATGTGGAACACATCAGGGGAAAGATTCACCCAACCCTGAAAGGTAGTATCTTGAAACAGGAGGCAATCCAGAGGTCTTGCTTGGATTCAATGGTCAGATTGAATCCTTCATTTCAGTAGCTTGTGAAGAAGTGGTTTTTGCACTCATGGGCCTTTCACTTTAGTAACATGAGCAGTGTTGTGGTTCGCTGGCAGCCTGTGCAGACAGCAGTGGAATCAGACAGTGGGTAAGAACAGGGACCAGTCCGGGAGTCTGGGGAGGACTCCAATGCAGAGATGGGGCCAGGACCATCTGGCAGTTGTGTGCTGACTCCAGAGCCTTCATAGTCTGGCAGTAGCGAGGCAGAGGAACAAGGGGACCCTGTTCCCAAGGCATGTTGTGCATAGAGCTGCTAGAAGGCAAGAGCAGTTGAAACAAAAGGGGCAACTTGGGGGTAAGGCTTGGAGGTGATTACCCCTCCCCTAAGGTATAAAAGAGGTGCAAAGGTAGAGAAATCTTTGCAGGAAGCAAAGTTATTCACTCTGTTCTGATTAAACCTTGAAGCTCTGTGTGGATCTCGTACTTTGGTTGATTTTTTTCCCCCAGTTAATTTGGCACTTTAGTTGTTGGCAGCAATTCAAAGGAGATAAAGGTGGGTGCTTATCTCGAGGGACTGTTTGGGACTCATTATGGGCTGGTAATGAACATAATTCCCAGTGTTGACATAAAACAAGTTATTTTGACTGTGATTAATTATGGTTTCAGGAAGCCTTTGTTAGAACAAGCAGAGATAAATATGTATAGGATACTAATGTGCACTCAAAGTTTGGAATTATTGGGAACTTTAGCTCTGTGTAGGATTCACCTTCAGTTGCTGAAAGATAACTTCTTAACGTCTAGCTTGTTTTGGCATATTGGGGAAAAGTCAAATTTAGCTATGGTTTCTATTATCTATAGTGCATTTTTCAGATTGGTAGCAACTGTATTGGTTTTGCCTTTCTAAAATATAATCAAACAATGTTTAGATCTAGAAGGCTATATTAATCCTAAATTGTTTGGCTTTATTTTGCTGCAAGGGCAGCTGAACAATTTCAGCCTTTCATTATGAAATAAATCATATAAAAAACAACAGGTCTTTAATTTTAGCCACCACATAAAATAAGTTCTCTGAAGTAGATTTTCATCTTAAAAATAGACATAATTCATTGTAGTGCTTAGTGTGGCACATTATTTTAGAAACCAATAGGGTTTTGAGACTATACATGTCCTTTTAACTAGATAATCTACAGTATAAATCTAGATTCCAGCTATTTATTGCAATGTGGCAATTCAAGCATTTCAATTATGCTTGAGGCTATTAATCCTACTTCTTATACATGATAGGACTGTGCAGGCTTTTCCCACTGCTATTTTAGACTTGGGTGAATTAAATGGGATGGAATAAATCTCTCCATATTTTTTAGTCCTTAATCAAGTAAAATTATCTTGAGTTTTTTTAATTTTATTAAAAAAAATAAAATTTAATTTTTAAAAAGCATGAGTGATGTGTTTGGTACTACTTTATCCTTTATCCCTGATGAGCCTTTTAAGAGGTGCACTTTTGTAAAACTAAATTCCTCACCTCAGGACATCATAAGTTATGATACCCCTACACGTACTCATCATAAGTCATGATACCCCTAACTTTTTTCTTTTGCAGATTATATATTGTTTGACATATTAACAATATTTTTATTGTTAAATTCCTGAAATGCTTAGGTTGAAAAGCTATAATTTGGGGTATTTATTTTATTTAATCTGCATTATTAAAAGTGTAAACTCTGCATAGACCTCCCTTTCCAATTATTACTTTTACTATATTGCTGGCTAATGTTGCAGTACAAAATATAATTTTTCACCTGAATACAGTGTAGTGATTAAGTTGTTAGATCAGGGCTGAGGTGACTCAGCCATGACATTCTGGATATTAGAAGTTGAAATAAATATTTGACTGCCTAAGGGCACTTAAACTGACCTGGTCTGGATTATGCGCCATTGGACAATTGTCACACTGATCTCCAACACCATCCAAGTCAGAATCCGTTTGATCCACATTGTACACATATTGGCAGTTATCTCTTTCATTAAGAATGCCTAGAAATGTAGAGGAACCCATTAAAGTATCTTTAATAGTAAATACATCTAGATAATCAGTTATTGCATAAAAGTAATTGAGAGAAAATGGTTCATAAAAGCCAAACTAATAGCCTATCTCTTTAGGCATCTAATATAAATAGAACTGTCATTTCAGTTAACCATTCAATGGTAGCGTATCTTCAACTATATCTACAAACCAAATAGGATATAGTATAAAAATAAAATCTGCTTCTATAGAAGCTGCCATATATGATATAAAGTAAGCAGATAAAAAACCTGGGATGCTATTAGAATATGCAATGTACTCAAGTGTGCAAAAGTACCTCCAAAATGGGGAGTGTATAACTCACATTTTTCTATTTTTCATTTATTTATTTGAAATATTTGGTATGTCCAGGTCACCATTAAGAGTGCTCAATGGCAGATTCTCTACCTTGAGATGACTTGGATAGTCATGCCATAAAAGAAGAAAAGAAGTAGTAACCAAACTTTACCGTCTCCATCAATATCCACAGCACAGGCATCGCCTTCTCCATTTTGGTCCGTGTCTATCTGAAGAGGATTGTGATTGTATGGGCAATTATCACAGTGATCACCAACATCATCCCTATCATAGTCATACTGTTGTGGATTGAAATTGAATGGACAGTTATCCTGCAGAAGAAAAATTGAAAAGCCTTGTTAAAATTTGCTCAGATATTGGTGCAGGCAGTGTCATTAAAAAGGTATTCAGTAGAGTTACTAGAGTAAGTAGAATAACAAAGGCATGTTGCTGGAATTGTTTCTTTGCCATGTAAAAGTGATATGTGATGCAGAATCTATCTTTTATTGTGAATTTTTTTTTAAAAAAAATCCATTTTTAGCTACAAATTAGATAACTATTTCAAATTATATCATGGTTTCAATCTCCTTCTCTTTCCACGTTTTACATTAGTCGTAGGGAGGGACAGTACATTGGTGGGCAAACCTGTGACTTGTCATTTTACTATGAACAGAGTAGTAAATGGGCAAGGATTTTATTTCATATTTTACTTTTTCTTCCACTGACTGCATGAGAAGAAATCTACTAATCCATTCCAAGGTTTCACTGGATGTATATGCAATTTTCTTGTGGTCTTTGGCTATCACGGAGATGGACATTGTCTACACTACAGAGGAACATGAATGTTTTTATTAAACTTGCCCTATCATCAGGAATGTTGTCATTGTCATCATCATCATCACAGGCATCACCAATTCCATCATCATCATAATCTTCTTGTCCAGAATTGGGAAGTTTGGGGCAATTATCCTGTAGAAAAAGATACAGAATTTGTGTCTTTAATTTCACACAAACTAATACTCAGATTACAAAGACAGACCCTTTCTTGATGATTCTTTAATTTAGAGCACTGTCAGCATCACTAAAATCCATGATTTTTGAACAACAACAAGAAATTATTCTGAAACACTTATGCTTACTCAAAATAAGCAGTTAAAAATACATGTGAGTTATGATTAATGTATTTCATTAAATTTGGGTTGTGTCCATGGCAACTAATTTATTTAAATATACTACACTTGCATAGTTAATATGTCCACTATCAGATCTTCATAATATTGTGTCCTTTTGTGCTATCTCCTTTCGGCATGTGATTATTTTCCCCAGAAGTTTGCATCACAAAATTTGGAAAAACTCTGTTTCATCTCAGAAGTTCATTTAAGAAGTATTAATTCAATAAGCTCATATATTAAAATGCTAATCAAACCACTTTCCCCCAGTATTAAAGGATGGAATGGCATATAATCAAGAAATGGGCTTACTTTAATGCAGTGATAAGTAGCATTGGCAACACACTGAAGATCCTCATTTGGCCATCCATCTAAGTCACTGTCTTCTCCACAGATAAGCCCATTGCCGGCATATCCTGGTTTACATTCACAGCGGTACATTGGGTCACTGAAGTGTCCAAGGTAGATGCATTTGGCATATTTGTTGCAGGTGTGAGTTCCATCAGCGCATGGATTACGTGGCTTGCATACCTAAAACAGAATTAAGAATACACTTGCAGAGATGCCTATACCTCATTCTTCTTTTAATGAATCAAGGGAAGAAGCAACACCTGACATTTCTACTGTGTTTTCAAAGCAAGCAGCTATTGATTATGTGTGAATTCTTTTTAAAGAGAATTAGGCATATGGTTTTCTTTATCATGTTTTAGATACCGACTAGGGCTTCAATTCTCAATTGTCACTCTCTTTATACAAAAGAAAGGTCTGCCCAGTGAATTCCACCTACCATTTGTGGCTCTCCATTTGCTTATTTAATGGGTTTCCAGCTTGATTCAAACTGAATTTCTTATATGCAACTGGTTGCCTCTGAACAAAATCACATAGTTGCATGTAATAAAATAAACTGCTACCCAGTATCTTCTTTAATTCTTGGTCATATACAAGACTGTAAAGGCCTTAATTCAAAAGGGACTGAGGTTTCATAAACAGAAAACATTCCTATTTTGACAGTACCTGTTTGTTTGCCATTGCATCTTCCACACCTTGACCAAAGGGCTGTGTTCCTGTGAAGCGGGAAGGACAAGGCAGGCAGTGATAACCAGGTACAGTATTCTCACATTTGTGTACTCCACCAAGTACAAAGCAAGTATCCGGGACCTCTTGGCACTGAAATATGAAGAAGTGGGAGAAAAAATTGGCCATAGATTCATTTACAAACATCTTGAGCATTGACTATATTAATGCATGCAAATTATCTTACTTCATCAATATCCTTGCATCTAATTCCATTTCCTTGATAGCCAACAGGGCATGGACCACATTTCCAGGAACCATCAGGGAAGCTAGTGCATTTACTTCCCGCAAAACAAGGATTAGATAGACATCCATCTAAAAACGACAAGAAAATTGGCACAAATCAAGTTTTATTTTCTTGGCTACTCTCGTCATCAGACAGAATGAGATGGCCACCTTAAAAATACCTGATAGAGTATCAGAAATAGCAACAAGATCATGAAAGTCATAATGCAGTTATTTTCCCAAACTATTTCACATTTCTTTCTTATGAAATTTAAATTGTTGCATTCTCTACTTTGCCATACTCTTCTGAAAATGACACAGCACTCTTACATAAGCTGCTTAATAGTTCATGATAGGCCATTACTCACCGATTGGGCAATCCTGCTTGTTGCATATCTGAGTGGCTGTTGCATCATCAGTGCAATCCTTCCCTCCAAATTTGGGCTCTGGATTATTGCAGAGACGACTGCGTTTCTGAATGCCTCCTCCACACGTAATTGGACAGGCATCCCAAGGTGACCATGGTCCCCAGTTCCCATTAACTGAAAAGAAAAACAAATATTTCTGTATCTTGGAACTGAAGGGGAAAATGCCATTGATATTAGAAATTCAGGTTGATTTGGGATGACTTTTTGAAAAAGTTTTAATAATTTCTGTTCTCAATCTGAAGTGATGAATATTAAAATGCAATCATGTTTCTTGTAGAAAGCCATTTTTGACAGTGAACTTACTTGGGCATGGGCTTTTCTGACAAGGCATGTTTTCTCGTGCCTCTCCTTCACATGTTTTGCCTCCCATCTGAGGAAGTGGAGAATTGCACAGACGGATTCGAGTGATTAACCCACTTCCACAAGTAACAGAGCAGGAAGACCAAGGGGACCAGTGGCTCCAAGCACCATTCTGTCGGACTGCAAGCAGTAAAATGTTGCTTTGTGAGTATCAAAATATTGTAATAGTAGATTAGGAAATCACCATACTGCAGGATTCTTGGAACTCTTTGATTATGCTAGCACTGATGACATTACCTAGTTTCATTACCTGCAGTGGGTAATGAAACATCTGCAAGAAAAGAACCAAATTCAAAGAGCACCAAAGAACCCACAGCTCAACCTGAGATACAAATATTATCTTCTATTAATTACCCCACTGAAAAATTTTTTAGATATTGCTGTCACTTCAGAAAATCATTTTTATAGAAGGTATGGGAAGTTTTAATCATCAATCATCTCATAAATCCTATCACAACCAAATATTTTACACTTAATCTGAAGTCAACCAATGTTTCCCAGTATTAAGTATGGAAGGACAGAGTAAGAACAGATAGCATTTATCTATAATGTAAAGAATTTGAATGCTCACATCTCTTATCGCATTCTTGCATGTTACATATCCGTGTTTGCACTGAGGAGCCTTCACAAAGATGGTTGATTCTGTCACAAGAGCGACCTCTCTGCTGAATCCCATTGCCACAGGTTGTAGAGCAAGTGGTCCATTCAGACCAGGGAGACCAAGCATCATCTGCGGAATCGCTTGCTGTAAAAAGAAGAGAAATAAATATAATAAATATATAATAAAAATAATCACCAGTCTTAGAAATTAGAATAGAATATCTTTATTGTCATTGCATTCCATGAATACAATGAAATTTGAAAGCTACTCCAGCACAGTGCCCCAAACGCCACATTAAAATCACACTATAGAGTATTTCAAAATTAAAATAATTATAATAATAATAGGACTAAATCACAAATGCACTGTTTGATTCAAAACAATTATGTCTTGGAAAACAAACTGTTTCTCAATCTATTAGCCCTCATTTTAAGACACCTATAACAAGTCCCTGATGGTAACAGTTCGAAATATGAATGTCCAGGATGAGAACGATCTGTGGAGATTTTTAGTGTTCTAGAGAAGAGTCTGGTCTTCGCGATCTCATCCAAAGAAGAAAGACAGCAACTGATGATTTTTTTTGTGCTGTGTTTATAACTCTCTGGAGCATCTTCTTATCCACCTCAAAATTACCTCAAAAGGGAGCAGAGATTGCCAAAATAATATCGTGACAGATCCTATATTGCCCTGTAAGTTTCCAGATACTCTGATCTTTGATAACTGAACTATCCAAATTACATATGAATGTAAGAAATATTCAGAACCAGATGACTAAAGTCTCGTGTTTTGGAGATTTATGGGACACCTTGTGCTCACCCAGGAAAAGAAAATAAACACAGATATTCATGCTAACAGTTCCTGAAATCTCCCAAGGGATATGAAAAACCATATTAAGATTTTGCTTTAGTTTTTTCAAACTATGAAACACAACTCAGAATAAACTCATGGGAGTTTAATCATTCTTAACACATTTTTATTCTTGTGTATGCTGTCCTGATTGGATTTGTAGTTCTTTCTTGATTTTATTTATCTTTTAATTTTTGCCTCATTCAAGTTACCTTGGCATAAGACATCTATCTGCAAAACTAAAAAACAATAACAATGATTGCTATTGTGTGCTTTGTTCAAAATCTAATATTTTTAGCTGATCCTGAATGTAGTGGCAATTTCAAAGATGTCTACCTTAGTTTCAGAATCTCAGGCTAGAAACTGTGCTCTCTTCCATATACATTTTTCAAGTTAAATTATACCTTCTAGGTACAGGCATTGAAAGTACAAAAACAAACAAATCCTAAATTCTATCAAATAAGTCAAGGGGATGTAGGTACTTACGCCAACATCGTGGGCAGCATTCACCATCAGGAACTGTGGCATTGGAACAAGGCATAAGTGGACAAGACACTTTATGACACATTACAGCGGAATTCTAAACAGGAAGAAGGAACCCTCATATTAAAAAAAAACAAACCCTACATATGCCTTAATGCTCTACTACAACCAGTCATACTCCATTGTGCAAAGTATTTTTCCCAACAGCTGTTTAACATTTAAAAAGGAGAGACTATAATTAGTATGAGACAAGAGAAAGAGAAATAAACCCATCTCCTTTCCAATTGGAAGCAGTAAGGATACTTTAGGAATTGACCTTAAGACATATCATCAAGTTAGTAATCATGAAGCCAAAAATAGGCTTAAAATGTTACAGTCAGGACTGATTTTTAGTCCAGATTGTAAGTTTTGAAGCGTATTTTTGACTTACAGTCCCATTAAGCTGAATACAATTTTAATAAGTATGCAGGTGATTGCTGCCTGGAATCTGAACAATGGGTAGTTTGGTTTTTGGGTAGTTTGGAGTGTACTGAAGCTTTTTGAAGTCAAAGCAAACTCAAGAATATGAAGCCCTTCAACCAATTGCAACCCTTATTTATTTTTGCATCCCTTTGTTCATTTAATCAACAGCTACTATTAAAATGGGAAAACCAAATCTTGTGGAGTAGCTTTCCAGATCTTGTCTCATTAAGCAAATAAAAATTCTCAAAGTTGCCATTTTGGTTATTTGCCTGAATTTTATTTGATCATCAGAGTCATTAGTAGAATGGATTTAGGAAAGTTGGCTCCACATTCAAACAGTCCATGTTATAGCTTGATGTGTATTTTCATCTTATGCCAAAAAACAAAACAAATGACTGTGCAAAAGAAGGAATGATAACTTTTGCCAATTCTGTCTTTAAAGGACAATATACAACATGATTTGTAGCTTTAGGGGATAACATAAACAAAGACTGAATTAGATGTCAAAGTACAAAGAAATTAGCACAAAGAAAAACACAGAAGCTTTAGCCAAATACAACTGTCTTAAACTGTCAAAAAGGCAGCTCTGATAAGGAAGCAAGTTTAATAGAACTTTCCTTGCTGCAAATATTCATTCACAACATATAGAAGGTGGCAGGTTTAAGTTGAAAAAAATGAATTCAAACTTTCTTATGAAGACAGTAATCGGTATTTGGGTCCCCAATTTCTCTGCATGGGTTACATTTTGCATAATGTATTAACTGGATGCATGATAAAACCTGATTAGCTGTTAAAAATCTCACCTGGCAGGTACATGTGGTACAGGTGTCAGTGGTCCACTCAGCTGTATTTTCATACACAACATTATTGTGGAGACATATTCCTTTCTTTATATTATGTGGGGCAATAAGTTCCTTTACATCAGACATAAAAGGAATAGATAATAATAAAGATTTATAAATCAGTCTGATTCTGACAGATCAAGAAAATTGCTTTTACGCTTACTTAGAAAGGATTATGCTTCCATGTTATAGCTCTAAATACCTACGTAGTATTTAAATGATATAACTAAAATAATACATTTATTTTTCTCCATTTGATTGCTCATCTATGTTAGACCATATGGAGAAGCTTCAGGGGAAGCTGGACTATATACAGATGCAAGTTTTAGCCAGGTGTCTAGGACCATAGAGAAAGTTTAATAAAAATACTGCAAATGACAATAGGAAGACCTCAATTTATGACCATAATTGAATCTACTTGTTAAGTGGGTCATCTTGTGACCCCCCCCACCCAATTTTATGACTTTAAGCAAATGCTTTGTTTGATAAGTAAGCCCATTGTTTGCTATAGGATAGGGTTGTGGTTTTTTTGCTGGAAACTGGAAGCAAATGCCAGTTTCCAGCAAAAGCATGATACATCCCAGTCATGTGACCATGCAAACAATCATGCATGCAGGCTAATTGCCAAGCATCCAAAATGTCATCACATGACCATATGGAGCCGGTTGGCCATTGGAACTTCAAATCTGGGTTGCAAGTAGCTTTTTCATTGTTACTGTGAATGGTTGCTGAGCAACTGATTGTAAGTAGAGGATTACCTGTACAGCAGGATATATCTATTTTTAGGTCAGTTACAAAAACTATTGATATTAGACATGGACTAAATTTAATGTAATGCTATATTGGCCTTGATTTAACATAAGTAGGTGGAGCTAAACATTATATTTCATTCAGCATACTACAACACAGATCTAATCATGGCTTAACATGTATGAAGCATCTTAGGTGGGTTGCTGAGAAGAAAGTAGTAACTTTCTTCTTATGCACAAACATTGCCCAGGCTGGTCACTTAAAAATATTTCTTTCCCACAGTTTCCCATCATTTTGGAATGCAAAATAGTTAGCATTGATGAGTCAAGGAGCCCTTAGGAGGCTTTTGATTCTTTATTGGGTATTTAATATTCACTTACCATGTTGTTGACAGAGATTTCAACCTTTGTAACCAGGGCACGCAGGCTTTGCAGTTCTATAAACATTTTGGTTAGATCATCACAAGAAAAGCCACAGACGTCCTTGGTTTTCTGGCCAATGTAGTTGGTGCGAATGGCTGGACGGGAGCTGTTCATGGGATTGTCTAATTTAATAAGTGTTCCAGTAGCTAATGAAACAAGTAAAACACATACAGATTATCTATAGAAACACTGTCAAAAACTGGCAGAATTCAGCTTAAACAAATGTTAAGTCAATATTTCCTTAAAATACAGTGGTCTGCATTTCATGTTGTGTCTAAATTCATTCATCTCACATAAACAGGAATCTTATAATCAATGGGCCAATACATTTGAAGAAAAAGGTTTCTAACTTACAGATTTGACAGCCTTTATTCCTCAGGATGGTTTCCAGTGTAGTTCCAAACACAAACCGAACATTCTGCAGCATTCCCTGAAAACATAAAGATTGAAAGAATCCATCACTATTGCGAGGGGAATTCTTGACGCATATATGTTTTAAGTGGGCACAACCATCAATTTATATTTTAACTCTCACATTGTTTTTCCCTGTAGTTTATTAGTCAGCTTGGGTTAGGAATGACCTATATTTAATCAGCATGTGTAAGAATTTTCATACCTATATTTAAAGATTTTATTGTTTTAATTTGTAATGCAAGCGTAAAATAATTCTCATTAATTGATAATAAGTCAGTCTTTCACTTCTTTTTCACATCAACAATGATCAAATCTTAACATTGCCTAATTTTTAACCAAAAACTCAAATTCAATTTAAAGCTTAGACCATTGGATACATTTTAACCGTACATGTTAATATTCCAAGTGTCAGTTAAATCCCCTTTGCTGTGGATGGTAGTCAATGATGAGTAGTCGGGGGCAAAATTTTTACGTTCTTGAAACTATCCCCTCCCCAATGGCAAATCAAATTGGCTTCCTTGAATTGGACTCTTGAATTTGTTATTAGAAAGTATCTTACCGGGAAGTTGTCATTCACTCCTCCTTTAGCAATACGGAGTCTGGCTCTGTTGGACAGATCCCGAGTGAAGATGTCCTGGACAGGAATTTCCAGCTCAACATTTGTCATTTTTTCACAGCCCACATAGAGCTGAGCCTGATCCTCTTGCACAAAGAGAGTGATGCTACTCCATCGCGCCAGGGGCAACTTCACCTCCTCCACCGACACCAAACTTTGGTTACCTTCATCAGGAAAGACACTCAGGTCCAAAGTTTTTGCCTTGCCATTGAGCACCAACTTAAAAACGTAGCCAGAATTGTCCTTGCGCTCCACGGCCAAGATGGTGCCAGCGTCCTTCTTTATGGGGCGAAGATTAGCTAACAAGATGAAGCCCTTCTCGGCTTGGATGGCATAAAGAAGGTCTTGAAATTTGTGGTCGGAAACTGCCGGGATACGGTTGGCATCATCTATGCGATAGGCAGGGCTGGAAGTCTCCAGTCCTTTGATGGAATGTACCCCCTGGCCTTTGTGAGCTCCCTTGCGGCCAAAGCCAATTAACTCAAAGAGATCGAAAACACTGTTGTCATCACTAGTCTCTGTCAAAATAAGGGAGAGGAAGAGAGAGGCAGAAAGAGATGGTTATGTTGGGCAGAGATGGGTCTAAACCAGGGGTCTCCAATCTTGGCAACTTTAAGACTTGTGGACTTCAACTCCCAGAATTCCTCAGCCAGCAACGTTGGAGAGCCCTGGTCTAAACAGCTGCTACTGCTGTTGTTATTGGACACTCTCTTTTGTTGATAAGAGGAGTCCCAAGAAATATATGCTGTCAAAAGTTATAGAGAAAAGGGTTTGGATCTTATAGTCCTCTGGTCACACAGCAGTTTTCCATCCCTACAGCTTGGGTTCTGCTGCAGCAAAGCAATGGAGGCAAGCTGCAAAAAATACTTGGCTTCCCAGTTCTTCTTGGATGAGCCAAGAGGATCAAAGAAGAGCGTTTGGCCAAAGGATAAAAGAAAGCAAAGTCCAAGATTCTTCTTGTCATTCCTCTTGCCTCCTCCAGGGACTCTGAAGTTGCAAAGTGGAGAGCAAGACAAAGACATAAAGCAGAGGCTCCCAAGTTATGATCTAGAGTGGCTGTGTGAGGAACAAATCCAAAAGAGGGAGCCCAAAGCAATAGAGGAGGATGGGAAGCCAACTCTGCCCCAAAAGAAGCAGAGCCGAACAGCAGCGGCTCAGTAAAGCTTCAGGGCAGCTAGGTGAAAAAAAATAAATAGCATTGCTAGCTCAACCTAGAAGTCAGGCACAATGCTTTGGATCAGATAGATAGATAGAATTCTTTATGGGCCAAGTGCGATTGGACACACAAGAATCCCCTGAAGCATCAGGGATCTGGTTGAGGCTAAAAGAATAACAGAATTGGAAGGGACCTTAGAGGTCTTCTAGTCCAACCCCCTGCTTAGGCAGGAAACCCTACATCACTTCAGACAAATGAATCTCTTCTTAAAAACTTCCAGTGTTGGAGCGTTTCACAACTTCTGGAGGCAAGTTGTTCCACTGATCAATTGTTCTAATTGTCAGGAAATTTTCTCCTTCGTTCTAAGTTGTTTCTCTCCTTGATTAGTTTTCATCCGTTGCTTCTTGCAATGCACCCCCCACCCCCCACCCCCCCCACCCCACCTCCCGTGACAGAATCCGGCAGCTGGGCTTCCCCTCCGGCTTCCCTCTTTTGCTTTATATATATATAAAAAAACCCACTTCCATACAGAACTATGACAGCCCGCCGACCTGCCCCTTTGCTGTGAGCCTGGTCTGGCTCGGAGCGATCCTGGCACGGTGTCCTGTCCCTAAGCAAGGCGGATGCCAAGGTCAATCGTCCGCTGGGAGCCAGAGCCCAGAAGGAGCCAGAGCTCCTCGAGCCCCCGAGTCCCTTCTCAAATATCAAGCCACAAGCCGGTCGAGCCCGCCCAGCTGGGGAAGCCCCGGGCACAAGAGCCGCTGAAGCAAGAGAAGCGGGACAATCAATTGACCGCGTCGCGGCTCCATCCCTTGGCACAGGCAGCTTCCCAGCCCTGGCTGGTGGCGGACACCGCCTCGCAGGCAAAGTCGCTTGGGCATGAGGGACATCCTTTCAAGGAACGGAGGCTGTTTTTTCAACCTCGGCTCCGTTGGTTGCAACTCCTCGGTGTTGCCCACAGAAGAGAACGAGAGGTATCGAATAGAATAGAAAAACAGAGTTGGAAGGGACTTTGGAGGTCTTCTAGTCCAACCCCCTTGCCTAGGCAGGAAACGCTTCACCACTTCGGATAAATGGTATAAAGTCCAGCTGGAAGGCGCCAGGTTAGCCACTGTACTGGTATTGGTCCATTTTAAGCAGTTTTTGCCAACCCTACCTTGGTGTAACCTTAGACTGTCTATTATTGACCTCACCTCTTTCCTAAGAGGTCTGTAGGGGGCGTGCAAAAGCGCACCAACCTGCCTACCGTCCCTGTCCTATTGTTTCTTTTAGTTTTCTTATATGTATCCATGTATTCATAACTATGTTTTCACTTATACCTATTATCTTATAAGCGATTGACAAACCAAATAAAATAAAATAAATAAATGTAATCTGGACGAGGGTCCTCTGGAGCCTTTCTCCCTTCTCTCTCCCTCGAAACTTCATCCCGATTTCGATCGGAAAGTCTCCCAAATCGGAACAGCCTCCCTTTTTACCCGCGACGCCTCCTCCCTCCCTCTCTGCGATCCCACAATCTGTACCTGGAATCCGGTTCGTTGTGCAGACTCCAAGCATCAGAAAGAGAAAGAGACCACCGGATAGCTCCATGGCAGGAATCTCTCCCCAAAGGACAACCTTCAAGCAAGAAACAAGCCGTCACCGGTCATTCGACGACCTCGGACTCTCGCCCTCGTACCTTCTAAACACAAGCAGCCGGCTCCAAGAAGAAGCGCGCAAGATAGGAAGGAGCGGTGAAGTGGAGGAAGAAGAGGGAGAGATCGTGACTACAGACCGACCGAAGTCTCGAGTGAGCAAGGTAGAAAGAAGGGGAAACAATTGGAAGGAAGGAAGGGAAGAAGGAAGGATGGATGGAAGGAAGGAAGGAAGGAAAGAAAGAACGAAAGAAGGAAGGA
>BLBF01000005.1:43642534-43667394 GCA_015471245.1 Laticauda colubrina | reverse complement strand
GAAGGAAAGAAGGAAGGAAGGAAGGAAGGGCGCTGTAGCTTTTCCCTATTTATCTTGATCGTCTTTTCCAAGCTTAGTTGTAGGAGGAAAAAATGCCTTCAGGACTTACTTTTCGTAGGAGGCGGCGAAGGATCCCCCCGAATCAGATCCTCCTGAGAGCAAATGTGGTTTTTGTAGAGCCTAGTACAAAAATCCTTCCTGGTGTTCTTGGGGCTCTGCGAAGTTTCCCCAGCGTGGGCTGAACACCTTGTACACGTCCGAGCCAGCGGTGGCTTGCCTTGCGGTCCTTGGAGCAGTCCGAGAGCGCGAGGGGTCTTTGCTGAGTGAAACGGATCTGAAACGGATCAAGAGGAGCTCGCCCCTCCCCCCAGGTCTCCCCTGGCGATCACCCTCGCTCTTTGCACTGAAGCGGCGGCAGGAGTTCCCTCGCCTTTAAGGAGGTCGGTTGCTCGCACCCCCGAAACTCCGCCAGCCAATCAGCGGCGGGCGGACAGGAAGCGGGCTGGAACGAATCCAACGAACTCGCAACGAGGCAGAACCCAGGCATGCGCGCACCCAGGCACCCCCATCCCTAAAACGCGGTCCGGGAGAAGTCAGTGATGGGCGGGGGCGGTTGGTGACAGATTCGTTCCGATCAGTGGGACTTTCCCACCCACTCCTTGGCCACCTTGGTGGGGGTGGGGTGGGGTGGGGGGAGGCTGTATTGGCCCCGGAGGCTTGGGGGAAGGGGAGGCTATGCTGTCCCTGGAGCTTTCTCTTATGGCAAGGGATATTTTTCTACATTCCGGGCAGTTGGGAATTCCACATTGTGCACAATGTGCGGGGAAAGTCCTCCTCTCAACAAGGGAGCAAATGCGCTGCTGCGGGATCTGTGCAGCTAAATTGCCCGAAGGACGGCTTCCCCATCCCTGGACCTGCCGAAAACAAAGAGCACCTCAAAGGGAGAACAAATATCGGCGTTTGCTCCTTCCAGGACCTTCTCCTTTTCACCTATGGCTCAGACCTGCATCCAAAGTTCCACTTTGCTACCGTTCAGTCTCAAGAATTTCAGTGGTCAAACAAAGTTTCTTGACAGCCTCCTGCGCCTTTTCTCCTCCTCCTCCTCCTCTCCCTACCTTCCACTTTGGAACCAGACTCTCGTTCCGTTATCTCTACCCAGAGTTAACAAAAGAGGACGGGGGAGAAGGGAGGGGCCGGACAAAGGGTTCTGACCACCCCCCTGCCAGCTAGGAGACTCTAATTTGAACCTGGTCAGGTGTTCTCACGCGCGCGCGTTGATCAAAAGCGTCTGGAAACCGCCTCGTTTGTTTGTTTTTTTCTTTCCCTTTTTAAAAATTATGCTTATTAAAGTCGTCCTGTGAGTAAACAAAGCTAGCTTGTTCTCTATAATCTGCTTTGGACACAACTGAGGGCAATACACGGCGGTCCTCCAGCTCCCTCAGGACCCCGCTATTTCGAATAGCGACTGAGGGTGGGTGGTTTTTTTTTGGCGCGGGGGGGGGGGGATAGTCACGTTTCATTTTTGACCGTCGCGCGCGTCCCCTTTTTGTTCCGATTGGCGCGGGAATGTCCGCTTGGGGGCGCCGGATGAATTCTTTATCTTGCGGGTCAAGCGAGGAAAAAAGGGGTTCCAGTTCAAGAGCGGCATTCCTCGGCTGGGGGAGGGCGACTGGGCTGCTGCCTTTTCCCTTTTATAGAAAATCGGGAAGAGAAACGTCAAACGTCTCTCCCTCCCCCTCCTCTCTTCCCCCCCCCCCCCCTTCCCCCTGTGCGTACTTTCGTAGCACTTGCTCCTGTTTGGACGCGAGCGGGAAGAAACCACCCAGAGGAAGCTGGCTGCCCCCGTCTAACTTCTTACATCGGAAGGAATGAGGTTTGGCTGGCCGGCCCCGGTTCTGCTTCCCTCCCCCTCGGCCCTGCTGCAAGATCTCCCACCTAGACTAAACCGGGATTTAGCGGAGGTGCGATGCTTTCCCCCACCCCCGCTTTTTTTTTTGGGGGGGGGGGAGAGGAAGCAGCTTCGCGTAGCGCAGGTTTGGCGGAACCGGCTTGCAGCCCCCTCGTTGCGAGCGTGACTCCGCCGGTCTGGAATCCCATCCAGGGCCTCCACCTCTTAACCTGGAACGGGAGGCAACTCGGGATGGAGGGGCGGGTGGCTGACCTCAAATGTCTGGGCCAGAGGTCTCCAAACTTGGCAACTTTAAGCCTGGTGGACTTCAACTCCCAGCTATGCTGGCTGGAGAATTCTGGGAGTTGAAGTCCACCAGGCTTAAAGTTGCCAAGTTTGGAAAGTTCTGGTCTGGGCGAAGCTGCTCTTTGCGCTTCGTTGCCCTTGTGACTGTTAAAATAAGCAAACAAACACCAGGTAATCCTGGTTCTCTTCCAAGCAAGAAGGGAATGGGGAATACCTTCCATTCCCTGACCGCTGCTCTTGGCTATCCCGCTTAAAAACAAAAAAACAAAAAGCAGAGCCAGGCTCCCTGAGAACCAAGTGGGGTGGGGTGATGTCCAACTCTTGAAAAGACCATTATTATGCCCAAAAAGGCCCGCTGGCTCATTGGAACGATTAATCGATTAATCCCATGGCATCGAATCAAAGTGCTCACATCAGGCGTTTTAATCAGGAAAACAGCGCTAGATAGAGCCCATGCCAAATTATATTAGCTGGAGCAGTTCTGGCCCCACTTTGGGACAGGTGGGGAAAAAAAGAGCTTTCCACAAGATAAACCTTGAGTCTATGTGGATCAGCAAAAGCTAGCCCTTTTTAGTTTGGTTGTAGGTTCTTCCTTTCCATGGGATTGGATCAAGAGTCTTCAGACTTGGCAAGTTTCAGACTTGTGAACTTCAACCTCCAGGATTCCTGAGCTAACATGACTGGAGGAGGAATTCTGGGAGTTGAAGACCACAAGCCTTAAAACTGTCAAGTTTGAAGACCTCTGGATTGGACGATTCATAAGCACAAAGAGAGTAGATTTGGTCTAATGGTTAAGACCCCAGGCTAGAAACCAGGAGATTGTGAGTTGTAGTCCCATTTTAGAAATAAAAGCTGGCTAGATGACCTTGGCCCAACTACTCTCAGCCTAATTCACCTCAGAGAGTTGTTGTTGCGGGGAAAATTGGGGGAGGAATTAGGTATATTTGCTACCTTGAGTTATTTATAAAAGTAATAAAGGAAGGATCTATCTCTCCCCCCCACACCTTTCCTCCCATTATCCACCCATCCTTCCATCACAATTGTTAAGTGGTCTACTGTCCAAGTATAAATAAATGCATATAAAGGGAAACTTTCAAAAGACAAATGATATTTAAAAAAGAAAAAGAAAAGAAAGGTCCTCATCCAATATGAGGAATTTTTTTTAAAAAAATTCCTCAGAGAATTGTGTTTGGACTGAAGCCAAATAAGCAAGATTTTCATCATGTTATAGGCTCTTCATAGATTTCAAGCCTTACATTGAACGATGAAAATAATGGAATCCAATGCATTGTGGTCTCTTAACAATATCAAGTGTTCCCCAATGATCATCTATTTACAGAGGCCCGTGGAAAAACATATTTAGTCAGAATAATCAAGGAAATAAATAGGTCTGATCATTTCTGACTATTAGTCAAGTAGTATTTGGCTTGTTTTGGGGCAGAATGCTTTGTACTTTGAGGATATTCTTTTATCCAGCATTGTCATTACAGATCTAAAGGATCTTGGTGGCTCAGAGCACGTCTTAGGTCATGTTAAACTCATGGCCAGTGGACCAGATTCATCACGCCTACACCTAGCCACGCCCACACCTAGTTTAGTGAAGGGAAAAAAAATCACGATATGTCATGTGACTGCCATGACAATACAAGTTTGACCCCCCTGTCTTAGATTATACTGACATACCAGCTGGAATATATACTTTCCATACTACAAATTATTTAACATTAATTGCCCCATTACTGCAGTGAACTACACATGGTGTACCAATAAATAACTGGGCCTAACTTCTAAAACAATGGGATCCCACTGCTTTGTCATCTGTAAGGACTTCCCATCTTTTTTTCCAAATCTGTTCAAAGTGCTGGTTAACACTAAAGATCTCAAATGAATGGGGCTAGATTATCCTTCAAACTAGAACTTTTAAAATAATCTTTTCAAGCTCTTAGGTGGCTTTGCCCTATAAAGTGCAGTGGTTCACCATTACTGAGAAGGCTTTTTCAAAAGTAACACTCCAATTGTGGGTTGATAAAAATTCTCAGTGCAAAACGTAAATCATCGAACCGGTAGTCATACTTGTTGGATCCCACCCTTGCTGTAGGGTTAATCCCAGTGGCTGCTCTTTTAGCTAGAAATACACAGAGGGACCCCACAAAACAATGGTACCACAATTCCAATGATTTCCCATAATACAAAAGATTCTATGGCTGATTTAGCGCCCACTAATTCCTCAGTTGCTGATAACATCTGAATCTCCAGTCCCACACCTTTGAGCCAGCCAGAAGAGAGAGAGGTACTTCATCATCCAACGAGTGTCAGTCATGGCCTTTCCTATTTTTAAAAGTGTATCTGAGAGAGCATCTTCAGTTATGTGGTTGGTTTGACTGTCCTCAGTCTGATTGTCTCTGGCCATTCCCTGTTTAAGGCTAGATTTTGGCTTCCTTTTGACCCTTATATATGCCTTTGGGAATGAAGTTTCTCCACATTTACTACTTTTATCATAATACATCTAATTATGGCATTGATAAACAGGCAATTTAAGGGAATAGATGCACAATGATAATTGAATGCTGAATATTTCAGCAACTCAGGTTGCAAACCTAATCATTGAGAGTTGACAATTTGGTGCTGTTCCAGTGTTTGGGATTTCCATTGTCATCAAGTATAGATAGCGTAATTGCTGCAAAGTCTAAAATACCTGCAGGACATTAGGTTTCCTATTGCTGCCTGACACACTTTTGGGGCAGAATTCATTTCAACATTGTGAAATTTTCTTCTAAGCAGACATTTACGGGGTAGCATTCCAAATTTTGCACTATCTACTATTCTTGTAGGAGAAAGAGTGCAAAAAGTTACAAAATGTACATTCTGCACAGGAATAACTAAACAAATATAGGAATGTGGAATATAATATTTTGTTTTGATGTATCTTCAATTTGAGCAAAAGGCAATATTTGGAAACAAACATCTCATTTGATCTCGTTTGTCAAAAGAACAGTTGATTTTGTTACTTGGATAGATTTTACTATTTGTTAAATTCTCTTTTATACATCACTTTTAAGTATGCCTTGTTCTGAAACAGTTGTAATTATTGTAATTAAAAAATATAAAGTGTTTCTATGAATTTAAATAAAATGAATCAGTACACAAAAGCATATCTAGCTTTATCATGTGAGCAACTGAAATGATAATAAATAGGAGTGATAAACAATGGGCACAAAAGTTTGCCTGTAATGGTTTCCAATTTCCAAATAATGTTTCCCTTTTTGCCCCATACAGATTTGCTATGGATATGATCGAGTCCAGGGGTGTCAAACTTGCATCATCATTATGTTGTCACATGATGTATTGTGACTTTCCCCCCTTTTCTAAACCAGGCATGGGTGTGGCCAGTGTGTGATGCATCTAGTCCCCAGGCTGCAAGTTTGACAGCCCTATAATCTGTTGTATTGAAGATGTGGTTTCTGATATAATCAGGGGTTGGGATTTCCTGAGATGCTATTAATCACTTACGGCTCCTGTGAGCCTTCCCTCTGCCATTCATGGCCATTTTGACGAAGGTGCAGTCGAGACAGACCCTTGGCTTCCTCAGAGGCATAATATCCGAGTGGCATTTTCTGAAACACTTGTCAAATATTAGGTAGTCCTTTTTAAAGCTCAAGTTGAGCATTCTAGACCTGTATTCAATAAATAGAACTGGTTCTCAAGTGAATATTAAATGGACTGCTTGACATGCATCTAAACATGTCATTCCCATGCCCCATACCAAATTTTGCTCCGCTCACATTATGGAGAATGATTGGTGATTTTCCTGCAAGAAGATGATGCTTAGTGGAAGAAGAGGGGAAAAAAAGCCAGAGGAATGTATGAAATCTATGCTTGTCCCACTTTAAAGGATAGCAAAAACTGGTGTCCTTGTTACTGTGGCAAGGTAAGAATTGGCAACTGGGGTCATAAATGTAATGCTGCTACAGTGTGTATATATATAAGGCTGGCCCAAGCCTTATGGATAGCCCTTTAATGCAACCATTTGGCAGCGCCCTTAGTTAAATATTGAAAGAACTGTTCAACCCCCTTCACCACAAAGGGGAATCTTAGCCTCTTCTCTATGCATCTATAGCCATAACTCTGTACTATTTTCATCACTGTATCCTTCATAATGTGGCCTTTGGATCCTCCTTCCCTCAGGTTAAATATGATTCACAGCATCTAAATTATTGCCTAACCCAACATATATTATTTTAGTTATATAAATTATAATGTATATATTAAATAACAAAAATGCTAGAATAATGGCTCTCCTTCACAGTAACCACATCTGGTTACTATATAATGCTGCAAACTTCAGAATATGCAGAAGAAATCTTAATATAAATCTTAATATAACCTAATAACAAATACAACATGAGCAAAATTATTTGTTTGTGATACTTTAAAAGTAATTGAGTAAATTAGTGAAAGTGTTCACTTTTTTCCTGTGGAAAGAATTATATAAAATCCCTCTTCATCAATGAGTTGTGTTCAGATCAGAGGTGGTATTCAGCAGGTTGTGACCAGTTCTGGAAAACCAGTAGCGGAAATTTTGAGTAGTTCAGAGAACCGGCAAATAGCACCTCTGACTGGAGATTTTACAGTATCCTTCCCCTGCCATGCCCACCAAACCATGCTCACAGAACTGGTAGTAAAAAAATGGTTCATATGTACCACAGCATTAGCAAAAAAAACAAGGCCACACATCTTTTGAGTGTTGAATGGACATTTGTAAAATGCTTTCTAGTGTTTTTGTACAAGAAGTCAGTCCATTCTGATTCTTTTTAAAGTTGGAGTCCGAGTGCCCTATTAGAAGATAAATTACTGGTGTACCTCTGTCAATACTAAGAGCACTATATAAGTAAATATATCATTTGCACATTTATTAATCATCTCAAGCTTAAGGCATGTGGCTAGTTTAGACGGAGAAGTGAGAACCCAATTAGGGCAATGACTCCTCTCTTGCTTTATGACCCTCCGTTCTTCCCAATAGCAACTTAGGGAGACAAGAGAGAACACAGCAAACTGGGGCCAACTGTTTTCCTGAACCATCATTGACTACTATTCCATCTGGCCCTTACATATTTATATTATATCCCACAACAAATGTTTTGGTGCCTGCATTTATTTTCTCTTCTAACATTTTCTGTCTCTCTCTGTGTTGTGTCCCTTAAGTTGTAAATAGCCATTTTGTTTCCTTAAGCATTTAGCAACTCTAATACTCTTCTGGAAGGCACTGGAGACCTGGCTTTGCCAGCGGGCCTGTGTTCTGACCCAACCGGGTTCCAAAGAGCAAACACAGACAAAGGCAGCAGCCCCCACCTTTTAAGGTTTAATAACGAATCCTGTTCTGAAGGCTCCTTTCCACTAATTAGCTTTGACAAGAAAGAGTCTTGCCAAGTTGTTTGTCAAGGCTGCCAAAAACTCAGAGATAAGAACTAATTTACAAGATTCTCCAGGCATGAACTAAGATGTCCACCAGTTGAGCTTAAGAGCTTCTTTGCTGTCTGCAAAGAACACTTTTCTTTATCCTCTTGAGGAAGGGTCCATTACCTTGCAACTTTACTCCTGAGTTGCCTGTGCTGCTGTAATTGTTCTTTTCTCCAAGTAATCCTTTGTGCATGTGCATTTGGCACAGGCTCCTCGGGAACCTCCTTGTCACTGCTGCCAGCTCCCACAATTTCTGAAGGCAGCAGTCCACTCCCTGATGGTCCTGGCCCCTCATCAGAGTCATCGCTCTCCTCAGCCACCTGCATCTGCTGCTGGCTAAACACAACAGTCTGGGGAACCCAGATGGAGCCCAGGAAATGGCTCATCCGATCTGCTGATGCTGGTGCAGGGGGTGGGGGTAATTTTATTATATGATACTATATTAATTTATTTGATTCTTTTCATTAGTTTTATTGTTTTAAATGTGGTTTTATATTCTGTAAGCCACCTTGAGTCACCATGGACGAATAGGCGGCAATATAAATTCAAAAAATAAATAAATAAAATTGGCTGGGAAAACGGCAAGCAGTTTCTTTCTTAATACTCTGCCATCTTCTGTGTGTCATCTCAAGCTTTTTTCCCCTAGGAGCTCTGGAATGGACAAAGAAAAGGATTTCAATGGTGATGAGCAGCATTGGATCCTATTTTTCCCAGCTGCAGAACGGAGCATACAGTCAAGATGAGAACTGCTTGGATGCAAGTAATTTTCAGTCATATTTATGTCGGTAACAATTCAAGGAAGAGTGTCTAACAAGTGTTGTAACTGCATATATGTTTGTAGGGAAAGCAAACATGTGGAAGGAAGGAAATTCCTGGTATTACTTCTGTTTTGTATTTTTATTGCTGATAATTGATAATCATTGCAAGTCAGGAAAAGAAGAAAGAGATTTCGTGTTCATAAAATAACTAGACAAGTGTGGGAAGGGATAATATTTATTCTGTTCATGATATATTTCTGCTGTACCAAACAGTAGTGGGATTCAGATCTTTTTCTTACTGGTTCTATGGGTGTGGCATGGCATGGCTTGGTGGGCGTGGCTTGGTAGGCAGAGCAGGGGAAGATTACTACAAAATCCCATTCCCTCCCCAACCCACTAACCTGCTTTCCAGCTCCGTTCTCCTGTGCAGGGAAACAAAAGAAGATTCAGACAATCAGCTGGTACTCGGGAGGCAGAGAATAGATGGGGGTAGGGCCAGTCAGAAGTGGTATTCCAAACTACTCAAAATTTCCACTACCGGTTCTCTGAACTACTCAAAATTTTCGCTACTGGTTCTTCAGAACTGGTCAGGACCTGCTGAATACCACCTCTGGTGCCAAATTTTCTAATTTCCTGGGAAAATCCAATTGCTGACTCAATAACTGCAGAACTGCGATCTTTTATCAAATTTATTTAATTCAACACTTGACATTTTGTTTAGGTCAACTTTTATTTTTTCCTGTGTAATTTTCTTTTCCTTATAATTTACTTTATGAATTAGGATAAAGTTGCTCACTTTTTCCTTTGTCGTAATGTGCTCTGAATCTTAACATCTTCAATAAAAAATCTGTTGATAGTGTTCTGAAGAAAATAATTTTCCCTGCAACATCATTTAACTAGAACTGTATTTAAATTGCTAAAGTGATCTATGGAAAAGTAGTAATGAAAAAGAATTTTGCTACTACTAAATGTAGTAGCTACTACTACTATACTACTACTATAATGATTACAAGGATAAAGGACTACATCAGACTTTATTCAATTTTGCAATAGTTCTTAAGGATCTGGATTTCTTTTTTATTGTGAATGCAATTTTCATGGTATAATAGGCTTAGTTCAACCACCATATTCTTTCCCTTCCTTTTCTTTATGAAATCTTCAGTTTTAATTAATCAGTTTAGTTCATTAAATTTTTTCTCTGGAAATCCATTCCTACTCCCACACCATTCAAAGGTTGTTCATTCCAAACTGCATAGCTAAAAGTCCATTAGCACTACTCAGGTGATCTTGAGGACATAGGTAAACCTCCAAGTGCTTCAACAACCCTGAAAAAAGGATGCAAATGACCAGTTGTCTGCAAGGAATATAAATTCTTCCATTCTCCACCATCCAATCCAGTGGAACTGAAGAAGAGCTGAAGAACCTTCTTGGACAAGAAGTGAAATGTCTTCAAAGAAAAAGCAAGAAAGTCCAGTTGCCTCTTAAAAAAGCATCTTTGGACTTTACAGTTGTGCATTTTCTTGATCAAGGTTTGGGATGCTTAAAAAGATCACAGTATAGAGATGTATAACAACTATAGGGATGTTTAGAGTGGAGATGGTGTGAGTAGAGGGGGGAAACTGAAAAAGCTTTCTTAAGTGTAACAAAAGATGCTATTTCCACAAAGGATGAACTAATTGATGCATACTACACCATAATTGGATAATTGGATATTTTGTTAAATAATGCTAAACCATAAACAACCACATTATGCCTTAGCATGATGTGAGAATTCAATCAGCAGGGATTTTTCACAGAGAGAGAAAGGGGAGAGAGAGAGAGAGAGAGGGAGAGACAGAGAGAGATTGAGAGAGAGAGAGAGAGAGAGAGAGAATGAACAGCATTTCATTCTCTCCCTACCTCCCAATCTTTGGTAAACTACTGATAAAACCTATAACAGAAATATGTTTTCATTTCCAGCAATTCTTCAGAAATATCATTTATGCTTCTAATTGCTCTGCAGACCAAACAATTTTCCCTCTTTAGCTGATAAGACAATGTTTCAAAAATAGAAGTGATGGCATTTTCCCTCTTAATTTCAACTTTCTGCTCTAGCCAACTCTAAACATGAATATGTGTGTAAATTAAGATCTAAGCTTAACCATTATATGGACTATTCTAATAATACTCTCCCCCCCCCCCAATTGTAGAGTCAAGAAAGGATTTGCTGGTATTAGTGACAAGATTTCCTCTTTTGTGGTTCAATCAGATGCATTAGCAGTTTGACTTAGCTGATGTTCCTCTGATAGGTACCATATTTTTTGGTGTATAAGATGCACTCCCCCCCCCCCCCCCAAGTGGGTGGAAATGTCTGTGTGTCTTATGCAGTGAAGCCTACCCACTGAACCCAACCTTCAGCCTCTGCCTCCCAGCAATTTGCCTCCTGGCAGCAAACAGCAAACAGCAAACAGTCTGGTCAGCTGCCGCACATCCTAATTAGCACAAGCAGCTGATTGTTGGTTGGATCAGCCTCCCATTGATCAGCTGTTTCAGGCTTCAGGGATTGGCATCACCTATTGCTGCCTCCACATGCACCATTTTCAGCCTCTATATGCCCCGTTTTTGGCCTGTTCCGGTCCCTACTGCCTGGAACGGGCTGACAATGAAGTGCACAGAGGCTGAAAATGGGGTACCTGGAAGTGGCAATAGATGATGTCAATCCCTGCAGCCTGAAACAGCTGATCGTCAGGAGGCTGATCCAACCAACAATCAGCTGCTTGTGCTAATCAGGCTGTGCTGACACTGATCAGGCTGTTTGCTGTTTGCTGCAAGGAGGCAAATTGCTGCGAGGCAGAAGCAGAGGCAGATTTGTTTTCTTGTTTTCCTCCTCAAAAGCTAGGTGCATCTTATACTTTGGAGCATCTTATAGTCCGAAAATGATGGGTAATTCTATCATCTTCCATTCCATCAATGTCCTCTGCAATCAATAGCTAAAGTCCCACATCTTATCCTACAGCCCTTTTCAGCATTCCCCCTGCATTATGCCAAAAAAATTGTTTCATAGATTTCAGACACCTTCATTTCCAAGGTTTTATTTCCAGAGTTCTCCTGAGTGTTTTTAAAGATTTCCACTCCATATTTACTCCCTTCCTTCATGTATGCAAATTACTTCCTAATCAGAATCTAAACTAAAGCCTATTCTCAGTTCCTTATATTAGCAAAGCAAATTCACATTTGTTCTGTTTAGATGTCTTCACAGATACAGAAGAGCCAGCAAGAAATTATGGCTGAGAATGAGTTTATCATAATCTTGTTTTGGGGGAACCATTCCCACTGTGGGACTTTGAAACTTGATTTTGGGTGCAATGATTATGAAACTAATTGCAAGATCAAGACAATGCATTTTTGTATGATTAATTTTAATTTCTTCCATACGGTGGGTTTTGGCATCTGATTTTTTTTTTTAAATTCAAAGATCAATTGAACATATCTGAAAAATATGTGTAGATTATTTTACGCATATACTATCTAAGATTTCTATCTATTAGATATGTCCGCTTTTTCAGTGTCCTCATTATAATTCAACTCCCCTCCCTTTTGCTTTCCTATGACAGGGAAGTCTTTGAATGAACAACTTCTCAGACTTTAGGGGTTAATGTCTGAACAAGAAATGGCCAAGCCTTCCAGGGTTACTAATTATAATTTTCTCCTGCAGAACATGTGTTTACTGAAAAGCTTGCTATTTCTGGCTTGTACCACAAGTAATGCTGAAGTAATGTTGTCAAAGAGAAATGTTGAGATGGATGATAGTAATGAAAGCTTATGGTTCTTTTTGGAGGGAGGTTTGAGTAATGTGAGATTTCAAATTACTCAACTAGACAATGGGCCCAGACAATTCATTAAACATTGGCCTATCTAACCAATACTTTGCATATATATTCTGAAAATTGCTTGGTTATATTCTGATTTTCAGCGATATGAATTGTGGCTTTCAGTAAAACATCTCTTTATTTGATATACCTAATTAATAAGCAAAGCATAAAAGTCATTAGACACAATGAACCATTTTTCCCCCTTTAGTTGGATAATACCAATAGAAATGGCAGCCTCAACAAAAATATTTTCATCAACAACATAGATTTCTTTGTACAACTTCTGAGTACCAAAGATTAATTTCTTGCTGTTAGTATATGTACTGTTGCCTTTTTTAAAAATCAAAGGGCAATTAGTTTATGTATCATAAACATATGAAGAACAGTTGGAGCAGGGATGGGATGCAAATATTTTTACTACTGGTTCTGTGGGCGTGGCTTGGTGGGTGTGGCCATGTGACTGGGTGGGCATGGCTTCTTCTTCTTCTTTTTTTTTTTTTGCAGATGGAAACTAATAAAGGAGAGAAGCAACCTGCAATTAAGGAGAAACTTCCTAATAGTGGAACGGCTTGTCTCAGACATTGTGGGTACTTCATCACTGGAAGTTTTTAAGAAGAGATTGGACAATCACTTGTCTGAAATGATATAGAATCTCTGACTTGTGCAGCAGGCTGGACTAGAAGCTCCAAGGTCCCTTCCAGCTCTATTCTGATTGTAAATGTATTCACCTATGAAAGGTAATCAGAGATAATCTGCTGATTGTTCACAATAAGTTGTCAAAATTGTCCCTGTTTCTTGACAGTTTGATTCTCCCAGAATTTCAATGGCTTAAATCCCATTGGAAATAATGTGTTCTTCCTGCTAGGTCAAGGAGCACAGCCTGTTTCTGTTAAAGATACTATAAGTGTAAATAGACAAGGAGGGAAATGTGGTTGATCTCTGAGGTTGCCATTTAAGCAGGAAAAAAGGCATGATCAAATCTTTCATTCACTCATTCTATTGAGTGAATTGTTTGTAGAAAAATGTCACAGATGGATAGGGTTTTTTTCAGATTGCAAAGCCCACAATTTTGTGGTAAGTTTTTGTAAACAATTTGAAAGAGTATTCATGAGCCATCCACCAAAATCTGTATGGCTAATCTGGCAGTAAGACTGGTAAGACTGAAACTGCTTTTTTTTAATTTACGAAAACAAATCCTGGATATTGTTGACATTCCAAATTCAGTGTTATGCGTTAATTGATAACTCCTGTTATCGGCAATATTTATTCACATGAAAAAAAGCGCCATAACTATGAAGCTTTTAAAAAGTGGTTTAAAAGTTGCTACCTTGTACCGCTATATTGTCTCCATATGGGTATGGTATTCCAATCATTCTATTGTCTGTTCTAAACTCACATACATTATAATAATTACCTCCATTATAACAGTTTACCCTATAAAATGAATTCCACTTGACCTTTTCATTTTTGAAAATTTCAACTTATCTCTCTGCTTTGATTTATTTATTTTTTTGCTTCTACCCATATTCAAACCTTGTAATAGTTTATCCATCCATTGATTGTATAACATGATATGGGGAAAGAATGAGGAGCATTCTAATTGAATTTTTCATATACATAAACACTTCCTATTCTCTGTAAAGTTACAGCTACAGGTATGTCCTCATTGTATGAGGATGCATGAGTTTACAGAATGAGGAGAATAACATTTGGTTTGGAGAGATTTGTGACATACACATTCACCGAATTGTTCTGTAAAACTTCAAATATTGAAATCACAAGCTTATATTTCCATTTCATCTTACATGTTCAGTGTCTGGAGTCTCTCATAGACGAAACCTGTGTCAAAAGGTGTCAAAAAGACAGAACAGTGGCATTAAACAATATATACTCAGAATTAAATATTGTTAATTCAGGTATTTGAATTGAGAATCAGCAGTTATTAGGATTTTGATCTGAAATCCAGAATTTAAGAAATGCTGATGAAAATATAAGTCCAAAATTCTTGTGTAGCCATTGCAAATCCATCAGAGATATATTTTTAAGCAGTTTATCTTTTTTTCAGTAATAACTTTTAGTCCAACACCTTTTCTCAGAAACAAAAAACTGGCATTAGAATGTTACTTCAATATTACGGAACGGACATTTTTCTCCATCATTTTCAGAGGTGGTATTCAGCTGATTCTAACCATTTCTGGGAGCAGAAATTTTGACTAGTTCAGAGAATCAACAAGTACCATCTCTGACTGCCCCACCCCCATCTATTCTCTGCCTCCCTAGACCTAGCTGATCGGCTGGGTCTTCTTTTGTTGCCCTGCACAGGAGAATGGAGCTGGAAATTAGGTTAGCGGGATGGAGAGAGAATGGGATTTTGTAGTAACCTTCCCCTGGGAGTGGGGTGGGAATGGAGATTTTACAGTATCCATCCCATGGAGTGGGGTGGGAATGGAGATTTTACAGTATCTTTCCCCTGCCATGCCCACCAAGCCACGTCCACAGAACCGGTAGTAAAAAAAAAAAAATTCAATCCCACCACTTCCTAATAGTTACCAGGGGATGCAGGGTGCATGACATCCTTTCCCCCCAGAGAATTAGTTAGGATAATTGGGAAAATGGTGGAAACAATCTTTCTTCCCTTCAGCTGCTACTCCCAATATCATCTGCCTAAGAAAGTCATCACATTGTCTAATGGAATGTTGGCTCTGATCTTCTCAACCCAGTTATATGTTGAATAGTTTTCTAGTAAGATCACATTTTAATGAATTCATCTTTCACATCTCTTACTACTTTATAAATAAGTTTGATTTAGCACATACATGATAGACTTTCCTGGTATGGATCTATTTTTCAAGATGCCCAAATTGAATTTTATTCAGATTTGTTTAGATTGTTTTTTTAAAACTGTGCTATAATTTAACATTCACAGAGGGTTGTGAGGCAATCACATTTTCAGGATAATTTTGAAACCCAAACTATGTGAACAAATGAGAAAAACAGCACAAGAACAAAGCCAACAAAAGAAACAACATGAAAGAAATAGAATTGTTGTGTAAAACAGCACTTAAACATAATTTTTAAAAATAGCAATGTTGGAGGTTTTTCCCAGATGTTTGTTCTGTTACCTATTAAGTTTAAAGGCCTGGAACTTTTCAACAGAATTATAGTAGAAACAAACAAAAAATCATGGGAAAAACTATTGACATACAGGTGGTCCTCGACCTACGACCACAGTTAAACCCAAAATTTCCATTGCTACACAAGGCAATTGTTAAGTGAGTTGCACCCCATTTTTACCACAGTTGTTGTGCAAATCATATGGTTTTTAAGTGAATCATGTGGTTGTTAAGCAAATCTGCCTTCCCTCATGGCCTTTGCTTGTTCAAAACCAGCTAGAAAGATCATAAGTACATGCCAGTTGCCAAGCCCCTGGTCATGGCGATACTACAATGGTCATAAGTGTGAAAAACAGCCATGAATAGCTTTTTCAGTGTGGCTGTAACTTTAAATGGTTACGAGACAAATAGTTGTACATCAAGGACTGGTCATGTACCTGGTTGCAGACTGAATCTTTAAGACCAGCTAGTGAGAAGCTATTAGGATTCTTCCTGTGGAATCATTGGTGCTTTCTGAGTTGGCTGTTTGCTTGCAGATGTTCAGTGTTATGTATAGCAGTTTGACAATGAAACATCAGCAAGCAAGCAATCAAACTCAGAGAGCACCAAGGACTCCATAGCTCAATCCTAAGCTACACATATTCTCTTTAACTGAGATCTTAGGTGTCCAAGATCTAACTGAGGGGTAGATTGATCCAAGAAAGTGGTAAATGTCTTATTATATTAATGCTGAGTCCTCATTATTTTGAAACTAAAATATTTTGTTCCTCAATAGCATGGTCAAAACCTGTTGAATACCACCTCTGATTAGCTATAACCATTGTAATTGGGTGTTGGCTAGTTATGACAATGTGATAATTCTATTACTCAGGATAAAGACATTGTGATTCTGCTGATTCTACTGGATTTCTCAGGAGCTTTTTATACCATCAAATTCCTGCTGAACTGATTTTCTGAGGGAGCAAAATGTACTGTTCTTCAGTGTTTTTTGTTCCTTCTTTATGATTGATTTCAAAATGCAGCCTTTGGGGTTGACTTCAGGACCAGGGGTGGGATTCTACCAGTTCACACCTATTTGCTAGAACCAGTTGTTAACATTCTAAGCTGTTAGGAGAACTGGTTGTTAGAAGAAATTACTGGCCTAATCCTGTAAGGAAGGCAAGAAGGAAACATTCTGGTGTTGCTTACAGAAACTGCCTCTCCTTTAACCCTTATTACATTCTTGGAAGGACTAGACTTCCTGTCTCAGGAACATCTCTGGAGTTTTTTCCCCTCCTTTGTGGGTACTTTGCTTGTGTGGAGTGACCATTCAAAGTTACAGTGGCACTGAAAAAAGTGGCTTATGACAGTTTTTCACACTTATGACTGTTGCAGCATCCCCAACAGAAAGGCCAGGTGAGGAGATGTGTGCCTTGAAGTGAGTGATGTTGAGTTGGCCACACCCAGCCAATAACATGACCATCAAGCCATGTCCACCCAGTCACACGACCACCAAGCCACGTCCACCACCTAAGCCACGCCCACAGAACCGGTGTCAAAAAATTTGAATCCCACCCCTGTTCAGGACCCCATAGTGGCTAAGCTGAGCTTTAAACTTGCGATTTAACATTTAGACATATGAAGCTACTAGGTTCATATCTTCTAATGATCTTCCATTAATTTGTGACTTGGTGTCCCTGAGGTGTTCATTACATTCAGCTCTTTTTCTTAAATCATCATAGTCAGAAGAGATGCTGTTGGACTAGTGCTCTAGGTTGTGATGGGTTAGATGAAGGAAAACATGACATTATCTAGACTATTTGGCCTGCAAGGCCATGGATCCATAAAGTAGGTTACACTCTAATTCTGCTTGGGATAGCAATGCCTCTAAAGAAGCAGGTTTCCAGCCTCAGTGCAGTGCTGGATATATCACTGATTTCATAAGCCTGAGGGACATCAGAGGGCCAGAGTTCATTTGACGAACTGGGTCTTTCCTGGCATTTGCAACCTTTCCTCAATATCTTGTTTAAATATCTTGGCTCCAGTAGTTCACTTGCTGTTAACGACCCATTTGGATCTTGCAAAATACTCCATGTGAGTACGATGACCTGGAATTCAGATGAGGTAGAAACTGGTAGCAAGAAACACCTTTTGGAATGCACTGAACTCTGGTCTGAAAATAATTGCCTCCTGTAGATCCATATACATTTCAGTGGTGGGATTCAAATATTTTTACCACCTGTTTGGAAGGCATGGCTTGGTGGGTGCACTTTGCGCGCATGCACATACTTTGCATGCATGCATGCGCCAAATGCGCATTTTGTGCAGGCACAGAGGTGTTCTAACTCACCTCCTGCAAGCCTACATGATCCCAATCGCTTCAGCAGCTGCCTCACATCACTCTTCTGTGCCACACAAAGCAGCTGTCCTTCAAATTCAGAGGATAAAGGTGAGTATGGGAGCAGATGGGCCAACAGCAGAGTGGTAAAAAGAACTGGTTCACTCTCCACTGCAGAACTGGGCCAAACTGGTAGAATACCACCACTGATACATTACCAGTTTAACTTTAACATATTACTAATGTTGTTCACATCCCTTAGTAGTTTAACATTCTGATACTATAGAGCAAGATTTCCCAATATTACCAACTTGTTGGCTTTGGAATTCTGGGAATTGAAGTCCAGACACCTTAAATTTGCCAAGATTGGGAATCCTTGCTATAGAGAACAGCTCAGCTAGAATAAGCCTTTCCAAAAGTTAAGACTGACCACAGCAGGGAAAGGCACATTTGGTAATGATATAAGAGAAAGTAATTTCTGTTGTGGTTCTCTTGCATAGCAATGTTATTTTTCTGGAAGCTAAGCAAATGCTGATATTATCTGCCTTTGTGCTTTTGCATTTGAGACTTTGCATCTACAACTTAACCATACCTTTTATCTTTTCAATTTCTCTGTTATAGATGTTTGTTTATTGTCATGTCTTAAGTTATTTATTTATTTTACTTGTTTTTATTGTTTCATCTTTTATGGACTGTACTCCCCACAGGTCTGTCTGCATAGGCTATAAATATTTTAAATAAATAAAATTATGATATATTCATTTGTCATGGAGCTCTTTACTATTTTGGATCAAATCTTGGGCTATTAAATAGTTGACACTAATTTATAGTCCTTGAACAGAGATCTGTTGGAATTGCATAGGTTTGTAATGCAAAAACACATTGTTTCAAGTATCTGCTTTTTATTATTATAACTATGTACAGTTATTATAACAATTACTTGGAGTGGAACCCATGTCATCATGTAAAATCATTAACTATTTCAAAAATCTAATATGAAGTCATTGGATTCTTCCAGAGAAAGGCTTAGCCATAATACTTGTGGGAAATTTGCTCCCTGGTGATCATATGATGTTGTAACCAGAGGATTCCAAATGTAAGCAATTAATATATATCCATGTATGAGAAACACTGAAACTGGAAAATGCCATTTCAAAACAGTAAACATCGCTTCAGAAATGGAACATATTGCTTTGTACTTGAAGGAGTCCTCTGTGCTGACATTGGGAGACGAAGAACTCTTCTTCCTCTTCCTCTTCCTCCTCCTCTACCTACTACTACTGCTACTACTATTACTACTATTTTATTGTAGCATCTTATTGGCATGATGACAAAAGAAAACCAACATGCAGATGTACCAGCACTCCAGAGTTTGGAAATTTGAAGGCAATAGAAGTTTCCTTTCATGGGCAAAAAGTAATATATTCTACTCTGGGAAATATAAGAAAGGATGTGTGTTTCAGCAAGATGGTGTGTGTGTTTAAATATGATTTTGAGGTGTTGGGATGAAAAATTCAATTATTGGTACTAGGAAAGCACTGTCTGGCTGATAGATCTCAACCATACTGACTATCTAGCAGTTCTCTGCCAATATATAAATGTGTAAACATGCAAATAAGCCCATATTCTTTGCATTCAGTGCTAAGCCTCGGTGGCGCAGTGGTTAGAGTGCTATACTGCAGGTCACTTCTGCTGACTATCCCATCAGGCTCAAAGCTGTCTCAGCCTTCCATCCTTCCGAAGTGGGTAAAATGAGGACCCAGATTGTTGGGTGCAATAGGCTGACTCTGTAAAACCGCTTAGAGAGGGCTGTAAAGTATTCTAAAGCAGTATATAAGTCTAAGTGCTATTGCTATTGTTATTCTGGTATCTTAATAGGTCTGACAATTATCCAAAGATCTCAGATCCATTTTGGGTGTGTTTAATCTGAATTTGGAAAGATTAAAACCTTTGGAAGTAGCTAAAATGAATTCAGTACAACAAATGTATTGCTCTTAGTGAGAATGTGTTTTATTGGTTGGACACCACTGACAATAGCAGATAACACAACATTCCCAAATGAAACGTGTTTTTTTAATGTAAGGATTTGGCAAACTTCCTTATATGAAGTTAGGCCTATCCACATAGCACAGTGCTGCATAGTTTTTGGCAGTGGCTTTCCAGGTTTACGATTTTGTTTTTGGTTTATATGTTTACACATATATTTAAAATATATTAGTCTATTAGGTCAACATTATACGAGACAAATAGTACCATTATACAGCTGTAATAGAAACTGAAACCATTGTAATAATATAGTAGTAAATCAGAAGAAAGTTTTACTCATCTTGAAATAGGCTAAACAGTGGTGGGAGTAAAAATTTTTTGCTACCAGTTCTGTGGGTGTGGCTTGGTGGGCATGGTGTGGCTTGGAGGGCATGGCAGGGAAAGTATACTGCAAAATCCCATTCTCTCCCCACCCCATTAAGCTCTGTTCTCCTGTGCAGGGCAACCAAAGAAGACCCAGCCAACCAGCTGGGACTCGGGAGGCAGAGAATAGATGGGGGCAGGGCCAGTCAGAGCTGGTATTTGCCAGTTCTCTGAACTACTCAAAATTTCTGCTTCCGGTTCTCCAAACTTTTCAAAATTTTCACTACCGATTCTCCAGAACTGGTCAGAACCTGCTGAATACCACCTCTTATGCTAAATAGTGCAGTATAACATTCTTGAAGGGGTGAAAAGGCAGTTATTGGTACCAGTTATTTATTGGTATTGAATTTCAACTCAGATTATACTATTTTACTCTGACAATACCTGCCTTGCCATACTTATATAAATAAACCTTTCAAACCATCGAATCAGCTTTCCTATTTTATTTATTTACATACTTGAGAAGCATCCCAATTAAATAGCAAATAGAATAATAGAGTTGGAAGAGACCTGGACCTTGGAGCTCAAACAGGAGACCCCATACCATTTCAGATAAATGATTGTCACTTAAAATTTTACATTTAAAATTAAATTTTCATTTAGAACAATTAGGACTCTTCTAGTTCAAATCTCCTAGGCACTCATGACTGCCATACAGTTAAAAAACTTCTAACTTCAATCCTTCACATCATCTGAACTTTCAGAAGAAAGAGCGGGTAGAAGGTCTAGTAATGGAAGAGCTCCACATTAAATCTTGGAAAACCACAATCATGTTGAGTGCATGGAGCTGGACTAAATGGATCAATCACCTGGTTTCCTATAGCACATCCTTTAGAATATAGCAAATTTGGAATAATAAAACAGGAGAGCATTTTGTAGGTATCTGATTGGCCATATCTGAGACATAATGTATGGTGTGATTGGTTGTTAGTCTCATGCAACAGATTTCATCTGATACTCTTTTCTTAGAATAGTATAAATCATAGCTATTAATCAAAAGCCTGTTAGTCTATCACCAGCAAAAGGTTTTATTATCCAGCAGTATCTTTATTGATCTCACACATGGAAATTCTTAGAAAACATATGCAGTGCAGAGCAATGTTTAAATATATTCTTACCTCACACAACGATAGCTTTTGCAGCAATACTTTGAAAGGTAAATACACACAAAGTTCAATCATAGTAAATTCTTGCTGTTTCCAAAATTGTTCTGCACACTCTATAATGTAGCCTATTGGGAGATGATGTAACTTTAAGTTTCTTAGATTTATTTCTAATATGTCTGTGATCTCCAAAGCCGATTCTGTATAGCTTATTTTGATGGCCTGGATGCATGCCTTCATTTCTGTCTTCCACGTTTGCAAAACAACAGAGCAACATAATCCAGAAAAGAAAAAAATAGAGGCGAGACAAGGTCAGTGACTCTCATGACTAACAGGTTGTTTGTTCAGTTGTTATTGATCTGAATCAAAAAAAGACAGACAGAAGGCTAGAAGGACCCTGAGAGAGAAAAGAAGGGGAATGTGAGAGCTGCAACTGAAATAGTAATGATATTAATATGAAGAAAAATGGAAATGTCTGTGGTTAATTTTGGAAGGATATTATTTGTGGCTTTATTCCTATCTGTGTGGCAGTCTGTATTTTTTCCCCACATTTTTATTCTGCTACTGCCACTGCTAGTGGAAAACAGTCCATGAACCTACCCTACGGTATTCTAGAATATCTTCCAACCTATTGTCATAAATTTGGGGAGTCTTGAGGAAGTGCTGCATATGAATAGAACAAATAAATATTTTTTCCAATTTAAACAATCGAGAAACTCCCCTGTATTAAAACCTCCCTAGGAAAAGTTCATATTATATGAATTGTTGTTTTCATAGAAGACTTATTTTTTTTAATTATCTTGGTCAGGTTATAAATAATGTACAACACAAACTAAAATGGCTTGTGCTGCAAATTCTGGGCAGTGTCTATTTGTTTCTTCTGTTGCCTGTTTTTTTGCTATCTATTATAATCTTTTGCCACCTTCTGTTCTTTGTTTTTATGATTGCATCATTTGATTATATCATTTTTATTGTTTGGGAGCAGTTCACAGTTTATGTGCTAGATATTGGGTGGTGTAAATGAATGAATTAATACATGAATGAATGAATACATTAATAAATCTCCCAATGTCAGTTTTTGCCTTTCCATTCCTCTCCCCAGCTTCTCCTAATAATTACTAAAGCCCTTTGTTTTAGAAACAGGGAAAGAATGTACTTCACAAATGTTGTACTATCTTGATAAACAAAGTTGCCCAGATAATGATTCAACTCAAAATTTTCAGTCATATGAAAAGCTATATGTACTCCGGACCATATAGGAGAGCACTACATGGAGATAAATTCATGACATCATAACCCCCTCTGTGACACCACTGCAGCCTGAGAAGAATGAATTCCTTTGGTCACCTAGCAACACCGGCAACGGATAATCCATCAAAGTTGTATAACAAAGCTATGAAGAGAAGAATTCTTAAAAAGTTTTTCTTTGTCCTTGGCCTGGGATATTGTCAACTGTTGTGTCCTTTGCACTGACAATTTTCAACCTTTTGCAACCCAAGACTCTAAGCATCAACAAAGCAAAACCAACGTCAGCATAAGAATAGTGATGGATATCGGTTTGAATTTATTTTCTTCATATTTGTATAACATTGGTTGGATTCAGACAGATCCATGCCTAAAAGGGTATGTGTCTCAAGGAAAGGCAGAAATATTTTAATATGTTTCATGGTTTAAATCTGAAGAGCAACATTGTGTTTGATTTTCTGCATAGTCGTACACGCACACTAGATTTCAAGAGATTTGATTTAAACAAGCTTAGAAAAGTTATAGTTGGGATCTCATGGACAGAAATATGTCAAAGGAATCACAATAGAGTTGAGAATGTCAAAATAAGCTACTGAATGTCCAACTGCATATTCTTCTTCCAGTTCTCATGCTGATGGGGTAGGAACCAGGGTGGTTTAAGAAACTGTTGTGGATGCATGTGCAACTGCTGAGTAATCTAAGAGTTAAATAAAATCTGAACAGAAAATAAAATAGATATAGTCATCAAGGAAGCATGGCAACAAGTAGGTAATATATGCAGAAATAAAATCAGAAATACTAAAGGTCAAAAAGGATTTAGAAATGGAAGGAAAAGCGTAATGAAGAAAAAAAGGGGAAGGGAGGAAGGGGTTAAATCCATTGCTTGGAGAAGATGATAACATATGCTGGAGACAAGGAATTTTCCTGAACTGGTTGTTTGCTTCCATTTTCTCCACAAGAGTTTGGAATTTGGATCTAACCATAACAATTGATATAAGGAGTAAGTAAAGTAAGTAAAAATGGTTTCAGAGCACCTAACTACCATGAATTAGTTTAAGTCTCCAGCAGCAGATCAGTTACATTTGAGAGCTTTGAATAAGTTTTATGAAGGTTATCTTTGAGTCTCTTTCTGCAATTTTTGAAAAATCATAGGAGAAAGATACAGAACCAGAGAACTACAGGACAGTTTTTGTTCCTGTGTTTAAAACAGGAAAAGAAAGGATTTAAATATAATGATAATGTTTGACATCAATATCAGGCAAAACTCTAAGACATTTAATTAAGCAGTTTGTGAACATTTTAGAAAGGAATGTGTTGTTTGGAAAGAGCCAACATGGCTTGGCCAGGCCAAACCAATTTGATGTACTATTACAGGTAGTCCTCAACTTAGAACAATTCAATTAGTGATTGTTCAGTTACAATGGCACTGAAAAATGTGACTTATGACTATTTTTCAAAGTTATGACCTTGATAGCATTCCCATGATCATGTGATCAAAATTCAGGTGCTTGGGGTCATGTAATCACCTTTTGTGAGCCTCTGACAAAGTCAATGGGGAAGCCAGATTCACTTAACTACTAGGTTATTAATTTATCAATTGCAGTGATTCACTTAACAACTGTGGCAAGAAAGATCATAAAATGGGGTAAAATTCACAAATGTCTGACTTAACCACAGAAATGTTAAGCTCAGTTGTAATTGTAAGACAAGGATTATCTGTACTTATAGATTTGGATAAGGGATTAGAAAATACCATTCTAATCATGTAACTGTAAATAACATAAAGCTAAAAGGGATCACAAATACCCAAGATGACAACATTCAGGAGAATCTTGATAGTCTGGAATGGCAGGAAGAAACCAGAATGATGAAATTCAGAGGAGAAAAAATTTAGCAACCAAATTTCCTTGAAGGAAAAAAAAACATATGAGGAATAGTTGGAGATACCAAGACATGTTTTCATATGCTGGACTCGCTGTTAAATGTATCATGTTTGTAGTGGACTTTTCAGACAATGTTTACTGAGGGGAATTAGGAGATATCATTTGTTTCCTTTCCACCGAAGAATGCAACATGTGGAAGGCAAATGATCAACCTCCTCCAAGTGAAAGAAGAAGATAATAGATAGATAGCAATAGCACTTAGACTTATATACTGTTTCACAGTGCTTCGCAGCCCTCTCTAAGCAGTTTACATAGCATATTGCCCCCAACAATCTGGGTCCATATATTACAGAACTTGGAAGGATGGAAAGTTAAGTCGGCGAGAATTGAACTGCTGGCAGATGACAGAATTAGCCTGCAATGCTGCGTTCTAACTATTGTGCCACCATGGCTCTTCAGGTAGATGAAAGATAGATAGATAGATAGATAGATAGATAGATAGATAGATAGATAGATAGATAGATAGATAG
>BLBF01000005.1:43615961-43642524 GCA_015471245.1 Laticauda colubrina | reverse complement strand
CCTTCCTTCCTTCCTTCCTTCCTTCCTTCCTTCCTTCCTTCCTTCCTTCCTTCCTTCCTTCCTTCCTTCCTTCCATCCATCCATCCATCCATCCATGGAGTATTGATTCCAATGCACAATCAAAATTCAGCATTGAAAGTTCCTATGCTGGATGAGAAACAACAGATGGGATCTTATGAAACATTCATATATTTATACCATAAATATATGAGATGTCATATATTTGAGATTAAGCAAATTAAAAGAAAAAATAATCTTACCATGAAAATATATCTGACATGGATTATAAAAAGAAATAATACTTATAGCAAATTATGAGTTTTTATAATATGGCAAAATTACAAAATAGGAAAGTTTGCACTGAGGAATGAAGCACATGCTGTAAACATTTGGCACTAATTATTCTTTGTGTGCTGCCAAAGAGGCCAAATAGTTATCTAATATGAGATCTGTTTCAATCTAACCTTCTGATGTGGTTTTAGGCTGTTAACACTAATTCTTTTAAAATTATTAATTGAAAGATTTGGACAAATCTCCATAAAGTTATTTCCCCCTTCTAGTTGTTTTTGTTTTTTTACAAATTTATGATGCAAATCATACTTTCCACCCACACATATGAAATCATTTGTATGGCGTTTCTGTGAAGTATGTCTACTTCATACTGATGATCGAGAAGATCATCAGATGATCTATCCGTAAGATGATCTATTAATAAGAATGTCTATTGGTCAATACTACTCTGAGCCCAGCTGTGAAACCTTATGGTGGCAAGATGTGTGATTCTGGGATGGATGAAGAATGCCCAGAGTATATGCCATGAATAAAATTGCGGCATTTATCCAAGGTCATTGTACATTATTGCAGTTGCCTAGCTAAGACAAGAGGGACCTACACTGAGCTGTAGTGATACAGGAAGATGTTGGAGATAGAAGAATCTACTTTCTTTAGAGTCAAAAGCAGTCAATAGTTTCATATTGTATAGCACAGGTGCCAAACTTGCAGCGTCACATTGCCATCACATGACTTATTGCAACATTTACCCCCTTTGTGGAGCTGGAGTGGGCATGGCCTCCGCATGATGCCTTTGCCTTGCAGGCCATCAGTTTGATGCCCCTGCTGTATAGAAAGGGTGATTGTGAACTATTTTCTTATTTTATCAAAAAAACCACATGGATGGACCATACCTTTAACAGACAAAGCAACCAGCCTTAAAATAGAGAATTAAAATTTATTGAAGTGCTAGATAGCCTCTGGCTTTTAGGATCAAGCATCACCAATAAAAAATATACAGTAAACTGGCACTTGGTAACAATGAATGCTTTGGAAAAAGTACTAAGATGCTGGGGTGTCATTATGCTTACAAAGATCAGAATTGTGCAGTCAATAGTTTTGTTTGTGATACTCTATAGAAGTAAAAGTTGGACTTTGAAGAATCAAGATAGAAAAAAAATATTGGTTCTTAAGAAAAGGAGCCCTGATGGCGCAGTGGTTAGAACGCAGTATTGCAGGTTGATTCTGTCCACTGCCAGGAGTTTGATCCTGATCAGCTCAAGATTGATTCAGCCTTCCATCCTTCTGAGATTGGTAGAATGAGGGCCCAGATTGTTGGGGACAATATGCTGACTCTGTAAACTGCCCACTGTGGGGTAGTATTTGAATCTAAGAACTATTGCTATATTCATATAACTGAATAAACAAATAGATAATCAAACTAACCACTCCAGAATTCTCATTCAAGTCTCATTCATGATTTAGCTCAAATTATCATACTTTGGACATATTATGTGAAAGCCTTGCTCTCTGGAGAAGTCTATAGTTCTGGGAAAGATGAAATAATAATAATAAGAAGGTGGATAAATAAAATTGTACAGGAGATGAACGCATTCTGGGAAGACTTTTTTTAAAGTCACCAAATAGTTTTTATTAATCCATTTTCAAACATACATATGGTTAAAAGTAAACAATTCACCATAAACAAAAATTTAAAAAGATGTATAAATAAATATATAAAACAAACAAAAATTACAACTGTACCCCATTTCTCCTGGTTTTTAAGTCTTTAAAATAGGGGTGTCAAACTCAAGGCCCACAGGCCGGATCTGGCCCATGGGTACTTAGATCTGGCTCGCAGGGCCTCCCCATGTCCCCCTCCCCCACCCTGCTCCCTGAGGACAATTACAATGCTGATCTGGCCCTTAAAGAAATCCAGTTTAGCTTAAAAAGGAAAAACTAAAGCCCCTGTCACACTGCACCAACGGATGCAAAGAGGATGTAAAACAGACAAAAAAGCTTGCCATCCATTGGTTAACGCAATGTACTCACTGCCTCCGTTTTGCTTCCTCTCTATCCGTCCAGCATCCATTTATTGACGTTTCATCCGCTCAGAAAGTTTTGAGCTGCTCAAAACCTTTGCGTGGAAAATGTATCCAATTTGTCCGTTCTGCATCCGCTACGCATCCGCTACACATCCGTTCTGCATCCATTACACATCCACTATATCTGCTAGGCATCTGTTCCGCATCCACGCAACTTGCATCCGCTCGGACGCAGGGAGGAAGCAGAACGGACGCAGAACAGATGCAGAACGGATGCAGAACGGATGCAGAACGGATGCAGAACGGATGCAGCACGGAAACAAAGCGTTTAAAACGGAAAAAACGTTCGCAGAGGGGACCTATCTCGTATATTAAGGATGTCTAGAGGATGCCTAGAGGATGCAAAGGGACACCAATTCTGCCTATAAAAAGAGGGAGCAACTCACCTGCATCTCACTTTCAGACCAGCAGCCTAGCTGTGCATACCTCTGCAGCCTTCATCTGACTCTTGCTTTTCCACAGCATCCAGTCATGTCCACCGTGGATCGTATCACAGTCCTTTTGGCAGCCACCATCCTTTTGCAAGAGTGCGAAGCCATCTACAGGCTCTGTGAACTCTACTATGGGAAGAAAAAGAGGCGGCCAAGAAGCGTCTGGGTACGAAGATGGATCGGGAGAAGAGCAGAGTACAGACTGTACAACAAGCTGATAGTGGAGCTCAGGAACGAAGACACTCGTGCATTCCAGAACTTCATGAGGATGCCTCCAGCCATGTTTGACGAAGTTGTGCAGCGGCTGACATCCAGGTTGACCAAGGCAAACACCAACTTCCGGCCCAGCCTGGAACCTGGGATCAAGGTGGCACTCACTCTGCGCCACCTGGCCTCAGGGACCACCTACAGGAGCATGCAGTACGGCTGGAGGGTGCCACACAACACCATCAGCATTGTGGTCAGAGAAGTGGTGCAGGCCATCAATTGAAGAATACCTGGAGGAGCTCCTACAGTGCCCCTCCACTGAAGAAGGATGGAAGAAAGTTGCAGAGCAGTGGTATCAGAGGTGGAACTTCCCACACACCATGGGAGCCATTGATGGCAAGCACGTGGCCTGCAAAGCACCATCCAAGTTGGGGTCCACTTATTTCAACTACAAGGGCTTCTTCAGCATCATCCTCTTCACCATGGTCGATGCTGACTACAAGTTCATGTACATCGATGCTGCAGGCAATGGGTCATCTTCAGATGCCCAGGTATACAACGCCAGTGACCCCAAGGAGGGGCTGGAAGGCAACCTCATCATGGGCTTCCCAGATCCAGACCCCCTGCCCAACAACACGCAAGATGTGCCCTACTTCATCATGGGGGATGACGCCTTCTCCCTCAGAACCTACCTAATGAAGCCCTACACTTCCAGATGCCTCACACGTGAAGAGAGGATCTTCAACTACAGGCTGTCCAGGGCAAGGCAGGTGGTGGAGGACGCCTTTGGCATCCTGGCCAACAGGTTCCAGGTACTTCTCACTACCATGCAGCATCGCCCAGAGACCGTGAGGAGGATCGTGGAAGCTTGCTGCATTCTGCACAATCTCATGCGCACCCGCTACCCAGTCTTGCAGAACAGGCTCGTGGACCTCCAGCAAGGCAATGGGGACATGGAGCCTGGGGAATGGAGGCAAGGGCAAAACCTGATAGACACTGAGGATGTGCAAGGCCCCAACAGAGCCTCACATGAAGGGAAGAAGCAGCGCAACCTCCTGAAACACTGGTGCAACTCCCCAGCTGGAGCAGTGGAGTGGCAAGACAGTATGATAGATGATTAATGGGTGCTTCCTTCAGCCTGTCTCATCACATGGATGAGATTGTGCCATGTATGTGGGGTGGGCCTACAATGAACAGGGCGTTTAATAAAGAGTTGTGTTTGTGTTGACATGTGTGGATGATTGTTATTGATAAAAAAGGGTCATAGGTGTGGCACCTGGGAGGGTGGACCATCCAGTCCCACTATGCTTGCACTGGAGGTTTATCTATCCCACAGCTATTACCCATCCCAAAGGTATCCCTGCCCATCCCACTGCTATCTTAACCCATCCCACAAGCATGTAAAGGCTTAAACCAATTCTAAAAGTTTCCACCAAGACTTTATTAAAAAAGAGAAATGAAGCAAGTGTGTGAATGAAAGATAAACTTTATTGAACAACAAGCTGTAAAAGGAAAAAGACCCAAGTCAAGTGTCCAAATAAAGTCCACACCCAGTCTCTGGCAGTCTTCACGGTCACTCGGAGGTGTGCCGAGTCTCAGGGGTGAAGGGTCCAGGTGCTGTGGAGGTGGTTGCTGCTGCAGTTCTGGTCTGAAACCCCACTGGGGTGCCTGGGCCCGAGAGGACAACAGGTGACGGTGTGTTGAGAAAGCTCTCGGATAGCTGGCTCAGACCCGTGATGCCGAGAGGTCCTTCCTCCATGCCATGGGGTGTCAGCCCCAGTTCTGATGAGAGATGTACTGAGGCCGGGCTTGGCTGTGGGGTGGAGGAAGGAGTAGTGTAGTGGGGCTGTCTGGTCTACAGCTGGGTGAGGACTGGCGTGGATGGCATCGCTGTCGTCGGTGGCATCATTGATGTGGATGGCATTGGTGGCATCAGTGGAACTGGTGGCAACGGTGGCACCTGATGACTCTGTGCCTGGACTGGGAAGGGCTGCTGCCTGTGCTGCTGGACCTCCTGGTATCCGTAGCCCTGGGAGGTGAGGGGCTGTGGAAAGCCTTGGAATGGGAGGGACATCACCTGGGGTGGAGGAGCAGACCTGGGCTGGGTGGGAGCAGGTTCCTCTGGATCTGGAGGGTTGTGAAGCAGCTCGATGATCCAGTCCTTCACCACCTGGTACTGGGCTTCCTCCATGTTCCTGAGGGTCTGGTTGACATAGGTGACGAAGGGCTTGCGGTTGGAGGATGAGGCAGCTGAGATAGGAGATCTATGCTGGTGCGGATGGTGTCCCTGATCTCCAGGAGGACAGTGTGGCTCAGCCCCTCCTGCTGTCTGGCTCTCTGCCTTTCTGTGGAGGTGGAGCTGGGGTGGTGGTGGATGCAGCTACGACTGTGGTGGACTCGATGTCTCCTTTCTCCCACCGCACCAGGGAGTCCTCCATGCGCTCCACCACGGTTACAACACCTGTCCGCGGGTTCTCCGCCGTGGCACGCTCCACAGAAACCTGCCTGGAGACAGGGACTCACTCTCGGCCGGAAGAGGACTGGGTCTCAGCAGGCTGCCGGAGAGAGAGGGTTGTGAGAGGGGCTCCTGGTGCTCCTCGGTGGCGGATCTCACCCTCCAGGAAGCTGCACCTGGCCATGATGTAGGTCTCTCTGTCCGTCAGCTTAACCATGGCCTGGCCAGATTTCTTCAGGTGCAGCTGCCCGTACCAGGTGTGCATATGTTTCCACCAGCCGAGGAGCACCTCCAAAGTGTAACCCATACTCTCTGCCCTCTTTCTCCAAGCAGCCTGCTTCCGCTTGGTGTCCCTGTACAGGCGGTGTCCCTTCCGCCACAGATAGTCATTCTCTCTCAGCCACTCCAGCACCTCATCCTCGTGTTCCTCCTCAATGAAGTATTGCCTCCTCTCCCATCCCCGCATACGCCTCTTCCTCCCTTTGGCAGGACCAGATGGGCCCTCATCAGAGGGGCTCCCAGGTGGTAGGGGCTCTCCTCCACACCACCAGCAGCAGCAGCACCAGCAGGATCATCATCATCATCATCATCATCATCATCATCATCATCACCAGCACGATCATAATCATCATCATCAGCAGCAGCAGCAGCAGCAGCAGCAGCAGGATCAGCAGCAGCACCAGTAGGACTAGGAGCACCAGCAGGACCAGGAGCACGAGCAGGACGAGCAAGACCAGGAGCACGAGGAGGACGAGCAGTATGAGCAAGTCCAGGAGCACAAGCAGGACCAGCAGAACCAGCAGGACCAGGAGCATCTTCAGCAGAGTATGCAGCAGCAGAAGCACCACCGCCAGGAGCAGCTTCAGCAGAAGCTCCAGCACCAGAAGAGCGAGCCCGAGCAGCAGAAGCCCCAGCAGAAGCAGAGTGAGGGACAGGGGGTGGGAGGGTGGCCCTGTCCCTCTTGGCAGGGATGGCGGCAGGTTGCTGAGGTTTTCACTTCTTCCCCATGGTTGTGGGGTTGCTGGCTGGCAGAGAGGCTGGCAGGCACCAAGGCTGGCAGGAAGGCTGGCAGAAAGCCTGGCAGGAAGGCTGGCAGGAAGCCTGGCAGGAAGGCAGGCAGGCAGGCAGGCAGGCACCAAGGCTGGCAGGCAGACTGGCTGGCAGGGAGGCTGGCCAGGAGGCTGGCCAGGAGGCTTGGAGAAAGGCTGGCAGCAAGGCAGGGCAGGCAAGGACTCGATGTGTCCAGCAGCAGGTCTTTCCTCCGAATGCTGGCCACGTGCGAGCTGCTTCCCTTTATATCCACGTGGCTTATGCAATGCATCCCCCCCGCATGCACAATTAACGCTCAACATCCATTAGGCTTCCGCTGTGCATCCGCTAGGCTTCCGCTCTGCATCCGCTTCATCCGCTGTGCATCCACTGTGCATCCGCTTCATCCGCTCAGCGTCCACTGTGCATCCGCTCTTTCCATTCTGCGTCCACTTTGCTGAGGCCCCCCGGAAGCCTAGCGGATGTGCCATCTGTTCTGATCCACTTCCATCCGCTGGGCTTCCATCCGCTGGGCTTCCGTTCCGCATCCGCTTTCCATCCACCCTGCGTTCTCCCCCGTCCGTGTTATCTGCTCCGGTTATGCAAATTTTTGCCCCTTTTGAGAGCGGATAACAACGGATGGAACATTTTGCTCGTCCGTTGTGTCTGTTTTGCATCCGTTGGGCAGTGTGACAGGGCCTTAAGCTTTTAATGTTGACCAATCTGTCTAACTATATTTTTCCCAGAGATAGAGATTTCTGATTAATAAAATATCAAACCATGTTAAATTACACATTTCTAAAATCCAATTATTTATGCCAGGAATTGTAATATTTTTCATTATTCTTTTTGCTATCATTAGAGCATGGAAAAATGAAAAGAATCAAATTCCCAGTAATTGGTATACATTTCAGTGTAATATGCATATTTTAAAATCCAGTTTTCTCAATAATTCTATCAATATATTACATAACATTGAGAGCAAGTTTGGTATAATGATTAAGGTATCAGGCTAAAAACCAGGAGATAGTTACTTTTTCTCTCACCATAGGCAAAAATCCAGTTGAGTTATTTTGGGGCAGTCACTTTTTCCCAGCTCTAGGAAGCAGACAATGGCAAACTACTTCTAAAAAACCTTGCCAAGAGAAAATTGCAGAGACTTTTCCAGGAAGTTGTCAGGAATGAAAAACTGGAAGGAACACAAATAAATGAATAAATAAAATTGGATAACACTACTCCAAAAAGGGTGTAAGATAGAACATGTTCATAAGTATCAGTTATATCAACAAGCTGATGCTGAATTCTGACAAGCTGGAAGATAGGCTGTTCTTTTGTCTCAGAATTAGGGAGTTTTATTTGTTTATGTACTGCTATAATCAATGTCAGGTGTGTCTATCCCATTCCCACAACCCATGGGCTGCATATGCCCCCCACAGAGTAATGCAACCCTACAAGATTGTAAACTTTTAATTTTATTATGTGATTTCTATATATTAACTGTGTTATATATTTTATATGCAGCCAAGACAATTCCTTTTCATTTAATGTGCCCTAGGTAACTCAAAAAGTTGGACAACCACGATTCACATGGACCTCTACTGGCTTTCAACAATAAAACCATAAAATTCATATATAAATCCAAAAATATTAAAACAACAGTAGCAGCTTTGGATGGAATAGCATTCTTGTTAAAGAAGTAGGCATTTCATTTGAACATGTCTCAGGGGCAAAGGGTGTCCTTTGCTAGCTCTTTCTTTTCCTGGATAAGTATAATAGGGCTATGGCAAACCAATGGTACTTCAGGGAAATGTCAGACTGGGCTAATTCAATGTGCTACTCTTGGGGATGTTCTTGAACTAGGACTGGAAACGTTAGGTAGATTGCTAAACTGCCTCGATACTCTTGAATTGGCAACCAACCAGAAACAATTCATCCAGAAACCACCCCCAGTCTGCTGCATGGCTGTCAGTTTGCTGCTAAGGAAAGTATTTGTATTGGTGAACAAAACTTTTTATGGTTTCAAATATAGGTAGCTATCAGAATGCCTTTTTTCATACATACCAGTGGTGGTATTCTACTGGTTCAGCCTGGTTCTCCTGAGCCGGTAGCGGCAATGAGCAGCGGAGATCGAATCGGTTGTCTCCGACATTCTGTGTTGGGCCCATCCGCCCACCCGGGCTCCCATACTAACCTTTATTCCCTGAATTTGAAGCGCAGCTGCTTTGCGCAGCACAGAATAATGCTGTGCGGCACCTGCTGAAGCAACTGGGATTGTGCAGGCTTGCAGGAAGTGAGTTAGAACGCCCCTGTGCCTGCGCAAACACCTCTGCGCCTGCACAAGGTGTGCGTTTGGCGTGCGCGTGCACACAAATTGTGTGCATGTGTGTAAAGCGCGCCCACCAAGCCACGCCCATCAAGCCACGCCCACCAAACCAGTGGCAACAATATTTGAATCCCACCTGATGCACTTAATGTTGATGCCATTTGAGAGTTCCACAGCTGTTAGGAATTCAGTATGTAGTGAGAGAAAAGAGCTGCTCTTGTTATGAGGATTCCTCCTGGGAAATTCCCTACTTGTCTATGGCTGACATCAACTTTTAGGCATTGATTTGGGATGTTTATCAGAATCTTGGTTAGTACTGTCACCTTTAAATATGTGCTGTGTAACTTTTTCTTTTTTAAAAAAAAAGAAAGTTTTTTTTTTAATCTTGCTTAAATGGATGATCATTAAGGAAGATATATTTTAATAATGTGCAAGGTTGGTATATCATTTCCTTCCACTGGAAATGGCCTAAAGCAGTATTTGTCAACTTGGTAACTAAGATGTGTGGACCTCAACTCCTCAGCCAGTCATTTCCTAGATTGCCTAGGGAATTCTGGGAGTTGAGGTCCATACATCTTAAAGTTACCAAGTTGAAAAACACTGTCCTAAAGCATAACACTTTTAGCAAATACCTTATTTTTTAAAAAAGAAGTTTTTGGGAACCTTGAAGCATTTTGAGCTTGGTGGACACCTTTGAAATGTTGTGAGCTGTATGCTCCAATTTCATGACTTCTAAGTACAAAACCACTAATAACTTCCCCACTTAACAGAAGGCAAATGAGTTGCCTCTGATTACCCTTTTAACATCACAGTTTTTTCTGGTAGGTACTCACAGACCTTTTTTCTATTGGGGAGCTAAGCCAACCCTGGTGAACAGCTATTCATCATTTTACTTTCTTTATGAATAGCTAAGGGTCTACATAAGTCCCCAAAGCATTCTTGTCAACAGCAATGATGTTGAAGGTCAACAATTTGCTTTGCTTTATATCAGTCCTCAAAGAAGCTGTTGATTCTGCTAAATTAATCCTCCTCTTCCTCTTGCTATTATTTACTTGTATAGTTGTGCAGTTAGTCAGAGGATGTCACTTTTTCAAGATAAACACAAACTTTGATAACCATATTGAAACAAATATCTTGCTGTGCTATATTTAAACAATATAGAGACAGAAACACAGGAAAACCAGCTCTCTTACTTTGAGTTATTTTGGCTGTGTTTATACAACTCATTTTCTGTTTACTGAATTAATCCATTTTGAGGAGGGGGTAGCCCAATGTAGTTAATAATAAATAAATCAAATGGATTGGGATCATGACTATTTTTCAGCTAGTTCATGATTAAAGGGAATAGGAACGAACAAAATAAGCAGTGTTGTATATTTTACTGAATTGTCAAAGAAGGCCTACCTGCTCTGGAGTTTTCTGTAGATTGCAGATGTAATATGAAAATATATTGTGAAATATTTACCTAAAATTTGTAACTGCAACAACACTAAGTAGGAGCTTGTCAGGATTTAGTTTTTATGGAGGATAAATGGTATTTATTGCCATCTGGAGTTCCAAATGTCTTCATTATGGCTTATCTGAGGAAGCCATGTAAGGCAAACAGCTGGGATAAATTCCATCTTATTGTGTCACTGAGGCTCATCTCTTTTTTCAGCTTCCTTTTAAAAAAGAATTGTAAGTAACTTTTGATTCCCCACATTTCTACAGACTCTTTGCATTTTTAATAAAGGGATCTATTCTTTTCTCGATGTGCCAACCTTTTAATGCTTGAAATCTGTTCAAATAAATGTAGGAATTTAAGGAATTTGGATGTGTGAGTGTGTGTTTGGGTGTGTGAATTTGAGAAAGTCTTGTAGACTTTTTAAATTTTTGTTGAATTTCTAAATACGGATGTGAGGGTTAGGTGAAGGGCTGGAGAATATAGATTTGGTTCAAAACTTACAGAGTTAAAAGTAAGGAAATAAAAATGAGAATTTTTCAATATTTTCAGCTTTAGAAGTTTTCATGATATCCCAAGTTGCTATAGCAAAGCTGTAAGATTCAAAATATCTTTACCAAGAGGGTTTTCTTACTGGAAGCTACTTATTGTTTAGCCATAAAGTGAACTTAAAGATCCTATGAGTGGATTCATTATTATGAACACAGTAAGTTCCACAATTGATGATTAGACCAAGATCTATCAGAAGACACTTAGTAGTTTCCTGAGTTCATAAGTTGCTTACTTTGTGATCCAGCTGTGGTCAAATGAATATGTATAAAAAGTCATAAAGAATACATGTATAATAATTAAGAGATGATCAACTCCACGAATGGGACAGAAATGTTTCTCCAAACTACTTATGGATGATTTAGTTCCTGAAAGATCAAGAACATGAATTTTATAGAAACTCCCATCACACCATAAAAGAGACAGAATGACAGAAACCCAATTTCCTCCTTGCTATGGCAATATAATGATCCTAGTTGGTCCCGAATGCTTCAAGAAAGGTGGTATTCAACCTCCTATGCCATTGACGATTCTCTGTTTTGAATCACCCACTGTATGTGTCTTGAGAACAACTTTTCCAAAAACACTTAATTTCCATGCCTGCATATTCTCTTGACCTTGATTAATTGCACATGTAACAAATCAAGTTCAAGAGAATATGCAGGGATGGGAATGGAAACATTTCTTGGACTAATAATAACATTTTACTTTTAGTGAGATGTAACAAAAAACATTCTTATTCTTTAAACAAAGATTGGTATGTGGGAGTTCTGAGGCAATTTCCAAGCTTTCCCGGAGAAGTGTAAGCGTAATGCTAGAATTACCATCTCTTGGTTATGGACAAAAACATAACAACCACAAAGACAATAGTAACACTAATTATGTAATAAAATGAAGTAGCTAAAACAGAGCAGAGATGAAAGAGCATCTTCAAAACAAAAACACCCTGGTGTAGATCTGACCAATCTTTTACTACTGGAGTTAGGTATAACATTAAACAACCCTATAAGAAATTTACATGGTAAACGGGTGTTCCTGCTGCTTGTCATGGCTCCTTTGATCACAATTCCTATCTGTATGTCTTGGAGCTACCTCGCAGGCTACCCTGTCAGCTCCTTTCTTCCTTTGGCCATCCTCTGCCAACCCACATTCCTGTTTCTCTCGGATGCTGAGGAGGATGCTTTTGTGAAGAGAGGAATCCCTGATTCGTGGACATACCTTGCTCCAAGTGCTGTAAGAGCAGTGTCTTCCCTGTCTAAAATTCTGAAACCTTTTAAACCTTTTCCTCCAGGTTCTCTGCTCTGAATGAACCCCACTTTTTCTTTTTGAATCACAGCCATAGTTTCTCTGGTCAGTTGAACCCAACTGTGCTGCTCCACCTTCTTGCTGGATCCATAATAACATAAAACATCCACCTCCACCTACATCCATAATAACATAAAAAAGTGGTGAGCTGTTTCCTGCCCCCCCCTTTTTTTCTTTCTCATTGTACAGTAGTCCTCAGCTTACAATCATTTGTTTTCTGACCGAATTTACAATACCATTGAAAGAAATGACTTATGGCCAGTTTTCAAGTTTATGGCCGTATCAGCATCTCTATAGTCATGTGATCAACATTCAGGCACTTGGCAACTGGCCTGTATTCATGACAGTTGCCCTGTCCCAGCAGAAGTGGTATCCAGCAAGTTCTGACCAGTTCTGGATAACCGGTAACAGAAAAGATGAGTAGTTCGGAGAACCAGCAAAGACCACCTCTGGCTGGCCCCGCCCCCCATCTATTCTCTGCCTCCTGAGTCCCAGCTGATCAGCTGGGGTCTTCTTTTGTTGCCTTGCACAGGAGAACGGAGCTGGAAAGCAGGTTAGTGGGATGGGGAGGGAATGGGATTTTGCAGTAACCTTCCCCCTGGAGTGGGGAAGGAATGGAGATTTTGCAATATCCTTCCCTTGCCATGCCCACCAAGCCATGCCCACAGAACCAGTAGTAAAATTTTTTGAAGCCCACCATTGTCTCAGGGTGATGTGATCACCATTTGGTTTTGTTTTTTTCATTTTTATAATGCTTTATTAAGTTTTTTTTCCACTTATATCTAATATCAATAGTTATTAAACAGTGCTGTGACATTATATATACATTTATGTATCTTATCAAAACTTACAATACACAATACTTTCATATCCTCTTATCTTTTATATACATTATTTACATTTTCTATTCTTATATCTATTATCAATCCAAATAAATCATGTTTCCCATACTGCACTGTATTCTGCGTCTGCTTTCCCTTTTGGTTCCATAATCAATTTATCCATTTCCACACACACTATTTTTTGGGGGGGGATTATTAAGCCTTCAGGTGGTATGGAGTTTTTCTTCCGGTACTGAGTATATGAAATTCTTACTGCTATTAATATATGTAATATAAGATATTTTGTCTTTCTGTTGTAGTTTTTTTATTATTCCCAAAAGGAATAATTCTGGGACAAAATCATTTTTATTTTTAGTTAACTCTTCTAACCACGTTTGAATCATTTTCCAGTATTTTTTCACTTTGAGGCATGTCCACCAAGAATGAAAGAAGGCATCTTGTTGTTGTCCACACTTCCAACAATTTGGTTTTAAATTTGGGTATCTTAGATCTTAGCCAGTATTGAAGGTGCCAAATGCCAATGATAGAACATTTTATGTTGGTTTTCCTTATATGCCACCAATTTTGTTATTTTATAATTCACATTCCAGATCTTTTCCCATTCTTCCAGATCAATAGTATGTCCAACGTTCCTACCCCATGCGGTTATCGTGCCTTTCACAATTTCTTCCGCTCTTTCAAATTCTAATAAATGTTGATATAACTTTGATAATAAATGATCACCATTTGTAACTGACCTAGCCAGCTTCCAATAAGCAAAGTCAAAGGAAGCTAAATTCACTTAATAACCACACAATTCACTTAACAACTGCAGCAATTCACTTAATAATGGTGCCAAAAAGGTCATAAAATGTGACAAAATTCACTTAGCAACTTGCTTAGCAATGGAAATGCTGGGCTAACTTGTGGTTGTAAGTCAAGGGCTATTTGCATGTGCTCTTTGTTTGAGAGGGCATAAAATACACTATAAACAACACACTCTAAATAAATGTCCTGTGTTTCTAATAAAAAGAATACATAAACTTTGTAATTACATGTGGGGCAGGGGAATACCGTAGAATTATAAATCACTACATTTTGATGGAAAGATGGATAAATGGGACCAGAGAAAAATAAACCCAGTTTCAAACAATGAAAATGAATTTCTAAAGTTCCTTTTCCTTTGTTTTGACACCGCTCATTATTGTAACCTAGCCAGGAAAAAACAAAAACAAAAACCAACAACCAAACTTCAAATACATGAGCATTTATATTTTGGAAGATAATCAACCTTGCTACTAGCTATTATTTTCATTAACATAACAGTTGAAGTTTCCATATTTGTTATATATTTCTGCTTTAAGTTTATTGAAAATGAAAGTTATTTTATCCAGCCTTTAAGGATTGAATTCTAATTTATTCTTGTTGTGCAGTGACTAGGATTAAAAAAAAAATACAAAGTGGAACATCTTGTTTTCTTTTGAACGAGTGGTGCTAGATATAATTATGCACAAGCATGGACATAATTAAGGAGCCAAATTTTGGAATAGTTACTCAGGAATCTTATATAACTTTTATGTAGTTTAATAAGTAATTATTAAATAAATAAATTAATTTCAAGATTTCCACTGATTTACCAATCAAACCTCAGGAACATATTTTGATGTGGTCATATGTGAAGTAAAGCTATCATGTGTTAACAAAGAACAGATAGTGATTCCATTTACAATTTTAGACAAATTATCTTTAACATGTTGTTACTTTAACATTATTTTGTTAGCATTGAATGGAATCATGTTGAAAGAACTCCGGAAAGTTGATAATTATCCACCCCATAGGAAAGTAAGACCAAAATCATTCCTCTTTGAGGGAGATGGGTGATTCAGAAATGTGAATGAATTAATCAATCAATCAACTCTTAGATATAGCAGTTTTTTGACAAGTTTAATGCCCAAGCACTAACAAATCAAAAAAGTTTAAATGGAAATACAAGGCCAAACTCTGCAGTTTTAAACAAAAACTATTTAATATGATTAGCATGTACAATACTACCATAATATGATTAGCATGTACAAAACTACCCCTACAGGGATAATCAAATGCCTAAGATTTTGTGGCCATAATTGCATAATTCAATGGTTCCCAATCATGGCAACTTCCAGGTTTGTGGAGTGTTTACTATCCAAAATTCCTCAGCTGGCATGGCCATTGCTGAGAATTCTGGGAGCTAAAATCCAGATCTTGTCAAAATGACCAAGGTTGGGAAGCCTTGCCCTCTATAAGAGGCAGATAAAAAAGGACAGGACTTCAATTGTGCAACTTTTGCTTTCCTAAACCCCATTCCCCTACATAGACACTTTGATAAATGACAACAGTACACACATGTGCAAGGAAAGAAAGGATGGATAGGAACAGTACACAGATGCAATGACAATCCTTGTGGACCTTCTATTTGCGCCTTTGTCTTCTCCTGTTCTCAGAGCCCATATCCATGGATATGAACTCAACTCTCTGATCATCTGTCCACAGCAAGTGAGTTCCAATAGAAGGGATTGCCAAAACTGCTAAAGAAACCATCTGGAAATTCCAGCCAAGCCAGATGTATTTCATTTACTTCTTCAGTGGCTTGTTATGGCTTCCTTAAGTAAAAATAACAAGGTTCAGAGTACAGCATAATTTCCTTTACCCAGGCTTGATAATGCAATTAAGAAACAAAATAATTTTTATTGTACTTACAGGATCTTTAAGCAAAAGTTTTCTTATACATGAAAAAAATACCATGGCGACAAGCCAAACAATTTAAATGTAGAACCAGCCTTCTACTCAGTTAAATACTGTTTTCTCTATCCCTTTCTTACCTCTTTATTTTTCAGTCTCCCAAAATATACTAGCAAGTTGTAAATGCTTTATGGCTCCTTTCTCTAGGAGAAGGAGAAGGGGTCCACCTGGGAGTGGACTTAGCCTGGACAACCATAACTTGGGTGATTGAGAATCTCCATAGACATTGAAAATCTCCATAGATGAATCAGCCTGGAGTAACTGTATAGTTACAAATAAAGTCCAACCCCTCTTGTATTCCACTGACCCTTATCTAGAGGCAAAATAGTGCTAACAATTGGTTGAGTAATTTCCTGTATATAGACATGATCAAGGTAATACTCAATTTAATTGGAACTTCTTGTGTGGTCCTGATCTTTCATGTCAGACAATATCCCAATCTTCTGTATACAGTATATAATTGTTGTACATGTTTTTGAACTTTTCTTTTTTGTACTGATCTATGTATCTTATTCAAATCTTTGAGTGATAATCCAGTGGTTTCCCCCTCTCCCTCTACCCAATTTCAGTGTTGTGAGAGAGAATAGGATAAATTGGAATTGATTTTTAATTATCTGGGAAAAAGTTAATAAGTCTGAACTAGCTCCATACCAGTACAGGACCTCCCTGAATCTTGTTATTTACATTTTTCTGGAATTTTATGATGCTGCAGCATCTGAGGAAGTGAAACTTTTATTTTTTATACAAAACATCACAGCAGGGAGGGAGATATGTCTGTTCTTGGAATGATTGCATCATTGATCTTCCCAGAAAAATCTTTAGTTTTATCATTCACTTTACCTCATTGTCATTCAGAATTTCATCTGAGTGATTGTTGTTGATGTTTGATGAATTGTGTCAGGCAGGAGACTAACTTCTAGTTGATTTTATGGGGGAAAAATTAATCCCTTATATTTTGTCTTCAACACTCAATATTCAGTTCTGCTCAGCTCCACCACATTTAAAACAAAGGGATCATCAAGTCTCTTTTTTTACTTTTTGCACAAAATCTCTTCAGAAATTTGGCCAAATCTGGCCAAAAAGGCCAGATTTGACCTTTCCCATTGCAGATTTAGATTTATCCAGGTGACACAGTGGTTAAACTGCAGAGTTGCAGGCCAATTCTGCCCACACCCTGGAGTTCAATCCTGATGGACCTCAAGATTGACTCACTCTTCCATCCTTCCGAGGTCAGTAAAGTGGGGCCCCAAGTTGTTTGGGGCAATATGCAAATAATACTTCTACATTGTAAACTGATCAGAAAGTGCTGTAAAGTGCTGTAGGGTGATATATAAGCCTAAATGCTAATGCTATCAATGAACAAATTATGCTCCCAAACAGTAAAGTTACAGGTGGTCCTTTTAAAATAAAATAAGTTTTTAAAGGAATGTAATTTGAATTTCTTTCACTCATTTCTATTATAGTTTCTTGTAAATTTCAGTTCATTATGCTGAAAACAAAGCAAAACAGTGAGTGATAGAAGGGAACAACATTCTGGTTTTCTATACAATTGGGTGAGTTATTAAACAACATTAGATCAGAACTAGAGATGAGCAGCAAACAGATTATTTGCAATTGATATAGGCCAGATGATGATAGTTCTGAATCTCCAGATTGGATCATAAATTGAATTGACTTGTCTCTATGCATCTTTATTTTATGCATTAAAAGACACTATTTGCACTGTGATATTTGAAGACATTTGTATATACACAGTATACTGAATATTCATAGATAACTATATCATTAAATGAATAACTGGGTAATAACTATAATTTTGCCAGGCAGGTATCAGAAAATAATTTGCTGATTTTGATAATGGCAAATATCAATAAACAACCACAGCAGAAATTTATCAGGTTTAATATTCCCAAGACACAGTTGAAGAACAAAGGAAGCAGTTCAAAAGATAAATATTGAAAAATGATCTCAGCACATAAGAGTGCACAGAATAAGAAATGGGAAAAAAGTTATTTCTCAAACATTGCATCACTAATCACTATCAAAAGTTAATGTTCTCATCCATTATATTTTATACAGCATATAAACCCCAGTTGAGGTTTAGGAAAAGAACCAAACCTGTGATAATCAATATTGCCTAGTATAGAGGTGCAGAGTTGAGACTAAGCAAAGAGGAATTGCTAGGAGGCATGACTTCCTAATTCCTTGAGGAGCTGGTTGCCAAGGGAGCAAGGCTGCTATGAGGAGGACATACATTATTTTATCCTGTTAAGTCTTGAGAATCCCTTTCCTACTCTATGGAGTTCCAGGGGGAAAAAGAACTCTGAACTTAAAAAAAGTGTACGATTAGTGTCAAATCTCAGCTCTCAGGACTGCCTTTCAAATTGTTTTCCTACTTTAGATGCACAGTGTTCTTCCACCCAAAACTCCTTACAATGGGTTTTTTGTATGTTGCAGTCTAAGGTAGTTCAGAACTTGTCTGTTGAGAATTCTGAGTTTCCTTCAAAAGCATCGGACACAGATAAATGCACTGTATGAGGCATTTTCTACTTCCATCACAAATAATTGTGTCTGTTCTCTCACAGTTCATACCATGGCTTCCTTTCCCTCCTTCTGTGTTGTTGATCATGAAGAGAATGGTATCTCTTTCCTCCAAATGATTGGCCAAAAGCAAATACAAATTTTGAAGTTGAGCGCACCAAAAAAGCACAGTTGCTGATTTTCTTGGTTTTGGGAAAAGCAGAAGAGACAAAATGAACATGAGGAATTGGACAGAATCCTATAAACTGTGGTTAGCGATAGCAGCTACCCGTAAAGGAAACAGAAATTTAAATCAACAATAGCTGGAACATCAAAATATGAAATTAGATACTGTGGTAGGATGAGGAGAAACTTCTGCTTATAGGAGATTAGTCATGCTTTGATACTGAATTGCTGCCAAAAAGAAGTATAAACCAGGAGTAGACAAAGTCTCAACTTGAAGGTTAGTGTTTTGGGAGTTCTGGTTCTTTTGTGTCCCACATTTTTCTATATCTGCATATGACATTAATCAGGGGAAAACCATATACTTGATACAACGCATCTTTTATTCAAACACTTCTTCCTGCTTTGTCACAAAACTGGATGAAAAATAGATTTTGGTTACCCTACTTTTCATAACCGGTTTTTATCTTATAAGAAATGGATTTCAGAAAATGAAAAATCCTTTTTATTCATTTTTTTCCAATAGTTAGAAATTACCAAATTAAAAGTAAAAAATAAATATGTGAAAAAAAGAAATAAAAATCCACAATGTATGCATAAATAAATAATCTTTTGTAGGCATCTATGTATACATAAGTAATCTTAAGAAATATAAACCTTTTAAAAATGTAGTAATTAAGTGTCTTGCATTGCATCAAGATCCTCCAGCACTCTCCCCTTTTGAAGTCCACTTTTATATGTATCTTATTAATTTTATCTTCATTCCTTTAAAAATGTTCTTTCATCTTTTATAAAGTCCTGGCTATTATAGCTAGATTACATTCCTGTTAAAAGGATTCACCTCTGGCTTGAAAACTTTGAGAAGTGCACATGAATAATTCCTCCTCAAACTAAAAAAAGATATTAAGATGCCATTGTTAAAACTCCAATATCTCTTCATTATTTCTATAGTGATATAGATGAGAAGGTGGAAGGAATCTTTTCAGAATCTGAAGGTCAAGTTTGGAATGAGTGATTAATGCTCTTAGAAATTAAATTCAAAGTGAACACTATAGATTTTACAGTGGCTGAAAATACCAGAAGTGAATTTAATTTAACTGAATTTAACAGAGCCCGACACAAAGTTACTCACCTAGAAAAAGAAATTAAATGTAAAGATGTAGGAAGGCAGATACTTAACAATAGAGGTGTGCAAAAAGAATTTCAGAATTATACTTGATTCCAAACTGAATGCAAAGCAACAGAATGTTGTTCTGTATGGAACTTAGTAGGTTCCAAGTCCCTCATTCTGATTGGCCGAAAAGGCCACTTAAGGATTGGTTCACTAAGAACCAATCCGGGAAGCCGCCAAATGGTGGGAAGAGTTAAACAAGAGTCATTGGCCACAAGCTGGCAGGCAAGCCGCTATATAAAGGGCTTGGGCTTTGTTTTGTATCTTTTGCCTTGAGAGTTTAAATAAAATAATTGTTGTTTGGAACCCGGTCTGACACGCTTCTTTCCGGACGGAACACTGGCAACGAAGGTGGGATCATCATAGAAGGTGAGACCGAAGCACGTGGCGATCTGAACCGAGCGAGAGAGATGGCCGGTAACAACACGCCACCCACACCCTTCAATCCTGATGAGGAGGATTGGGAATCGTATGTCGATCGCTTTCTTATGTTTCTAGAAAGCAACGAAATGGAAGAAATCTCAGACCAAAGGAAGAGGGCTGTCTTCCTTACACACTGCGGACCGGCTATATTCAAAATGGCAAAGGTGCTAGCGAAACCCAGAGATGTCAAACAGATGACCTGGTCTGACCTGAACCAAACCACACTACGCACTGGTGGTCTCAAATTTAATCAAAAGGCACGAATTTTACAAGAGGGACCAGAAGGAGGATGAAACCATAGCAGATTTTGTAGCAGCCTTGAGACACATCGGAGAAGCCTGTGAGTTCCAGAACATGGACAAGGCAATGAGAGACTGTGTAGTCCTCAGCCTGAAGAATTCTACCCTTCAGAGCAAACTACTGAATAACCGTGGCTGAGGCCATTGCAGAGGCAACTGCCACCGAAGCAGCAAAGAAGTCAGCAGCCACCATGCAGAAAATGAACGCAGTTCCAGACCTGCCAACCCAAACCAGGGAGAAGAAGGCAGAGGGAGGAAAGAAACAGCCCACAGCGACAACCCACTACGAGGACATCAAAACCCAGAGTGACACCAAAGACGATGACAAAGATGTCCATAAACTCTATTCAGATAGAAAATGGTGTGAAAAGAAGAGAATCGGCAGGAATTTCAATGTGCGGGCTGCGGAGGCAATCACCCGTGGGCTGAATGCAGGTTCCTCGACGCAATATGCCGGGCTTGTAATAAAAGGGGGCACATTGAAAGGGTCTGCTGCAACAAAAAGAGCTATAGTCCAAAAAGACGCAACAGCAACCCCCCCCCCCATACATGATGACAGACAAGCCGGCAGCAGATGGAACCGCAGTAAGAGAACGGGTGACAGGGAAGAAACACATCAGACAGTCAACATCGGCAATGCCAGGGCGGAAAGCGGAAAGAAGGTTCGGATAGAGGTGAGCATTGAGGGGAGACCCTGTGAGATGGAAGTCAACTCAGGGTCATTCCTATCCATGGTATCCTGGAATACCATCCGGCGCCCAATACCGAACATTAAACAGAGAGAACTACAGAAACAAAAACTAGTGTTAAAAGACTATCAGGGAAATTGAATCCCAGTAGTAGGCCTTGGACATTTTCTAATTGAATTTAAACACCACGATGAAATCTTACCTCTGATCATCATCGACCATGACTGCCCTAGCCTATTAGGGATCGAATGGTTCGTGCCCCTGGGAATCGGGATGACCGGGATAAACCACATTGCTACAACCAAGTGGAAGGAGAGCCTGCTCCAAGAATTCTAAGATGTTTTTGACGGGACACTAGGCAAGTACAAGGGGACCCAAATTTCATTTAGCCTAGACCCGAAAATAGCCCCCATCTGTTTTCAGGCCAGACATGTCCCATGCGCTAAAACCAAAAATTGACGAGTAGCTAAATAAGTTAATAGCTCAAGGAGTTTTAGAACCAATCAACCATGCCAGGTGGGAAACCCCTATCGTCACACCGGTGAAGCCAGATGGGTCAGTGCGCATCTGTGGGGACTATAAGGCAACCCTGAACCACGCGCTCCAACAAAGCGCATGCTCAGTGCCAATAGTGCAAAATTTACTGCACTCGCTAGGGGGAGGAAAAATATTCTCAAAGCTCGACCTAGCACAAGCCTATCAACAGCCACCCGTTGATCCCATTACAGCAGAGGCACAGACTATAGTAACACATAGAGGGGCATTCAAATGTAACCGCCTCCAATTTGGTGTTAGCGTTGCCCCAGGCGTGTTCCAAAGCATCATGGAATGCCTGCTAAACGGAATCAAAGGTGTCATTCCATACTTTGACGATGTACTGGTCTCAGCAAAAAATGCCAACCAGCTAGAGACCAGGTTAAGAGAAGTCTTAACAAAATTTAGGAAGTCAGGCCTCAAAGTAAAGAGGGAAAAATGTGAACTGGCCACTAACCGGGTCGAATTTTTGGGCTATTTAATCGATGAACAAGGCATTCACCCCACCGAAAAAAAAGTGAAGGCTATCAAAGACGCTCCCAGCCCCCAAAACAAAACCGATCTCCAGGCATTCCTAGGCCTCATAAATTTTTGCAAAGTGTTCCTGCCACATAAGGCAACAATAGCAGAACCCCTACATCGACTGCTAGATAAAAAAAATGCGTGGACATGGGGCCACTGGGAACAGAAAGCCTTCCAAGGTATCAAGGACCTATTAACATCAGACACCGTTCTCATCCAGTTTAGCAAAACCCTGCCTCTGACGGTCACCTGTGATGTATCACCTTTTGGGGGTAGGTGCCATCCTGAGTCACCAACTCCCAGAGGCCAGAGAGGCGCCGGTCACCTTTTACTCCAAAACGCTCTCCAAGTCGGAACTCAATTACAGCCAACTTGATCGGGAAGCCTTCGCAATCATCGCCAGAGTCAAACTATTCCATGAGTACCTTTACGGGAGACCTTTTTCTATCATAACTGATCACAAGCCTCTTCTTGGAATCCTAGCAGGCAACAAGCCAACCCCGAACATTCTGTCACCTAGAATGACGAGGTGGTCTGAATTCCTTGCTGCCTATTCCTACACGCTGCTCCACTGACCCAGCAAAGCCATTCCACATGCCAACACCCTGAGCCGTTCCCCATTGCCCGTCCAAGAGGACAACCCTGATCCAACTACCTCCACATTTCAGCTTGAGACCTGCCCAGAGCTAACACTGACTGCAGCCGATGTCTCAAGAGCCATAGCCAAAGACCCTTTGACAGCGTGCATACTGAACTGGGTAGGTAAAGGCTGGCCGGAGGAAAACAAAACTGAGACTTTTAAACCTTTCCGTGCCAGATAGACCGAACTGTCTATTGAAAAGGGGTGCATTTTATGGGGTGACAGGGTGGTAATTCTGAGCAACCTCCAAGAAGACGTCCTGGGCATGTTGGATGAGGGTCACCCGGGCATAGTCAAAATGAAAGCCCTGGCCAGGAGTTACGTCTGGTGGCCAGGGCTGGACAAAGACATTGAATGCTGGGTTTCAACATGCCATAACTGTCAAAAAGCGAGGCCTACCCCCCCACAGGCACCAATAAGAGACTGGGAAACTCCCTGGGGTCCATGGTCTAGAATGCATATTGACTTTGCTGGGCCAACGAAGGGGAACACTTTTTTAACTGTGGTTGATGCATATTCGAACTGGTTGGAAGTCATCCTCATGGCTTCCACAACCATTGAGGCTGCTATGAAAAAGCTCGACAATGCATGGGCTACCTGATGTACTGGTTTCGGACAATGGGCCTCAATTTACAGCCTTGCAATTTGAACAATATCTGTCCAGGGTATCTGTCATGCCTTAACTGTGCCAGCCCATCTGGCTGCGAATGGCAGAGCCAAACGCATGGTTCGGTATACGGAAGAGGGCCTGGAGAGAATGGACAAGGGGGACGTGCAGGACAAACTAAACTGACTACTAACCTTGCAACATATTACCCCGAGTAGCACAACAAATAAAAGCCCAGCTGAACTTTTAATGGGTAAGAAACTATGGTCCTACCTGGACAGGTTACACCCCACTTACACCTGGAACACCGACTCCTCCAGCAAATACTGTACCTTCGAAATCGGCAACCTAGTCTATGCCAAGAACCTTAACGGGGACCCTCTATGGCTTCCAGCCACCATCACACAAATCACAGGCCCCAGATCCAACCAACTAATTTTAGATGATGGAAGGGAATGGAAGTAGCACATAGACTAGCTTCGTTCCTGCAACCTCGAACGAAAACCCACCGCAGAACCGAAAATAATAAATTCCAACTATAAAACAACCAAGGGGGGGGGAAAGTACAAATAAATAAAAAAGGGAGAGATGAACCTCCCATAACAAGACAACAAACTCTGCAAAATGACAATCTAACCAAACAAAAAGTGCACTCATGGTTAGATGAACCCCAAGAAAGAAGTCCGGAGCAGGAGAGCGAAGCGAGGCCTTCCTGGAAGGTGGCAGCCAGGCCAGCTCAACCAACCCGGTCAAACCAGGAGGGAGCAGCTGAGCCATCTCAACTGGCCCGAGAGACTCAGGCGGGAGCGGCCTGGCTGACTCACCCTTCCAGGAGATTCCATGGAGAAGGCTGAGAGAAGCAGCGATCCCGTCCAAACCGCTAGAAGACCAAAACAAGACTGAGCCGCGCAGGTCAACTAGGACTAGAAAAAGCCCCACCTACCTGGGTGACTACGTCACCCACATTGGACTGAACTAAAGGGGGAGGGGTGTTCTGTATGGAACTTGGTAGGTTCCAAGTCCCTCATTCTGATTGGCCGAAAAGGCCACTTACGGATTGGTTCACTAAGAACCAATCCGAGAAGCCGCCAAACGGCGGGAAGAGTTAAACAAGTGTCATTGGCCACAAGCCAGCAGGAAAGCCGCTATATAAAAGGCTGCCGCGGCTTGGGCTATATTCCGTATCTTTTGCCTTGTGAGTTTAAATAAAATAGTTGTTGTTTGGAACCCAGTCTCACGTGCTTCTTTCCAGATGGAACAAATGTAATGAGGAAAATGTTAGGAGTATAAGTGTAAACCTAATCTCAGAAAGTATTAGTTCTACATTATTCTGTGGTGGCCAATTTCCTGCCTTGAGCTTATGATTACAATTGCCACTGGTTTCCTCAGAAGGATCCAGATCAGTGGCATTCAGCCTGTGGTCTGTGGACCCCTGGGGGGCTTTGATGTGGTCATAGAGGGTCCATGAAGGCTTGAAGAAATGTTATGATTTAAATCTTGAGTGAAGTCTTGGTGGCTTGTGGCCATGATCTGTGACCACAAAAGGTATTTAAAGGGAGCTTGTGGTGAAGGAAAGGTTGAAAACCAGTGCTCAAGATCAGGGGTCTCCAACCTTGGCAACTTTGAAACTTAAGGACTTCAACTCAAATTTGGAGACCCCTGATCTAAATGAAATGAAATATGTAGTGATGAAGGCAACCCAGAGGACTTGGGGTATGAAAACTACTTCATATGAGGAGGGACTGAGGGAACTGAGTATGTATTGTCCTTAAAAATGATGACAGTGTGAGGCACAGTTATGACTGTGAGGTGGGAGAATAAAATAGTATCTTTAACTCTCTGAAAGGACAGAAAAGAAAGTTAAAACCTGTTATTTCCATCCCAAGACTCAGAATAAATCAAATGAAAGCAGATGCCAGCTAAATGTCAGAAAAGACTTCCTAACAATAAGAATGGAACCTGTAACCAAGAGAAGGATGTGGCCTTCTCTTAATAGAGTGTCTTCAAGCAGAAGCCGAACAGAGATTTTTCAGTGATGCTCTGATTTAATGTTTTTCATTGGATGAGGGTTAGAATCACATGCTTAAATAGTCATTTCCAGCTGTACAATTATGTAACCTCAAAATAACAGTAAAATAAAATTTATACATAGAAACCTTATAACACACTGGGCTGTGATACGTGTGAACAGATGGTATGCGTATGTGAGATGATAACTGTTAGCATACCAGAATAGAATAACAGGGTTGGAAGGCACATTGGAGGTCATCTAGCCCACCCCTCTGCACAAGCAGGAGACAGACCTATGGAACAGCTGTCCTGCCCTACATAAGAGGTACTACAGACAAAATCAGTAAGATACTACACAGACATTACATCAAGACTGCCTTCAAAACAGACAGAAAAATAGCAGCCATCCTTAGAAACGCCAAAGATAAAATTGACCTGGAAAACCAAGGCATGTACGAAGTCCTCTGTGCATCATGCCCAGCCACATACATTGGACAGACCAATAGAAGAATAAGTACCCACCTGGATGAACACAAAAATTCAGTAAAAAAGCTGGAACACACTTCCTCACTAGTCCAACACATGAAACCCACAAGTCATAGCATCAACTTCAATGGCACCAAAACCCTAGCCACTATAGAAAACCCCAGCCACAGAATTATCAGAGAAGCCGTAGAGATTGAAAAAAGACCTGAAAGCATGAATAGAAGAGATGACTCCACCAGACTGTCAATCATTTGGAAGCCTGCACTCTCAAATAGAAAGATCTCCACACCACAAGCCAGGCAAACATCTGGGCACAAACAGACTCCCCCTGATACCTCCAGCTCAAACACACCCCAACCAAGCACCCAGATGAAACCTAGTTTCCTAACAAATGACAGCCGTCCATTTATTCGGAGCCAAGCTGCACTAAAAACCTCCAATATAGGAAACACAATGTTGACAGCCAATCAAGACAAAAAAATGCTACAAAATAGACAGAAGATATTAGAAACACCAATCAAGCAGTACACAGCAAACTCCAAGACCAATAAACACACACCAAGACTCCCAACCAATCAGGATGAAGAAAAAAAACATTCTGGCACAGCAATAGGCCAGCCCCAAATTTAAAACTGAAACAACTGTATGATTCTGACTCACAGACAAACACAATACAGAAGCCTGATGATGGCAGATGAGATTCTGCGGAAACGTTGCTACAACTTTAAAAGCACAACTATAATGACGTGGTAAAATACCCGAACA
>BLBF01000005.1:43564184-43613332 GCA_015471245.1 Laticauda colubrina | reverse complement strand
GGAGCCAAGCTGCACTGAAAGCCTCCAACACAAGAACAGAGTGTTGCCAGCCAATCAAAGCGACAAAACAGACAGAAGAAACCAGAAACACCAATCAATCAAACTCCAAGTCCAATGAATACAGATCCAGGCTCCCAACCAATCAGAATGGACCAGCCTCAAATTTGAAACCAGGAACTAACTCTATACAGAAGCCTGAGGATGGCAGATGAGATTCTGCTGAAACGTTGCTACAACTTTAACAGAACTACAATGACGTGGGATAATACCCGAAGGAAGCTAAACAGCACATATATATGTATATATATATATATATGGTAATTAGGGCAAAGAAGCGCTGTTGAGTTGGCCACACCCATCCAGCCACATTTCCACCATGCCCACCCAGCCTCGCCCACCCAGCCAGTCATGAGGGAAGAGAGCCCCTTGCTAAAACATTTGAAGCCAAACCCTGACTGTAGGGCTAACGCACGGCTCACTCCAGGTGTTCAATCCTGACTGGCTGACTCAGCCTTCCATCCTTTCAAGGTCGGTAAAACAAGAACCCAGATTGTTGGGGGCAAAATGCTGACTCTGTAAACTGCTTACGGTTTACAGGAATTGGGCATGGCTAGTCCAGTGAAGAGAAGGACCAGGGGAGACATGATAGCAGTGTTCCAATATTTGAGGGGCTGCCACATGGAGGAAGGTGTCAAGGTATTTTCTAAATCATCTGAAGGCCAGACAAGGAATAATGGATGGAAACTGAACAAGGAGATATTTAACTTGGAAATAAGGAGAAACTGACAGTGAGAACAATCAACCAATGGAACAGCTTGACCTTGGAGGTTGTGGGAGTGCCATCACTTGAGACTTTCAAGAAGAGATTGGACTCCCATCTGTCAGAAATGGTGTAGGTCTCCTGCTTGGGCAGGGAGTTGGATGAAATGACCTACAAGGTCCCTTCCAACTCTGATCATCTGTTATTACTTAGAGCACGCTGAAAAGCACTGTGATATATAAGTCAAAGTGCTATTGATATTAAATTAAACAATGTTGACCAGGTGATAAAAAAGGTTAAAGGTTCTAGTGAATTAGGGGATTTTCCAAGCCTTGCAAGACTATACAGAAGGTCCTCTGCTCCATCCCAACCATTCAGTCTTGGTCTGAACAAATTTCAGGAAGCAGGCAGGCCTGCAAGGGAGGAGATGAGCTTTTCTAATTGCTCCAGGAAAAGTGTTTATCCAACACTGATGTCAGACAAATATTTTTCCTGTTGATGGGAAAGCATTCGTAAGCACAGAGGAGCATTCCTGACAGCAGGATTCTAACCCGAGCAATGATTAATATGTTATATGACTACAATTGGAAAGAGATTTATTTAAGAAAATATGTGTTAGGGACTTAGCATCTAGTTAACTATGTATATTTTTTTAATTTTTAAAACACCAACTTTATTATTTTTTATTAATAACGCAAGCCAGTGAACATACCTAATACTTCTTCCTCCTCCTTTTTTCCTCTTAAGAACAACTTTGTGAGGTGAGTTGGGCAGAGAGAAAATGACTGATCCAAAGTCACCCAGCCAGCTAAGACAAGACTGGAACTCATAGTCTCTATTCATTTGTGTCTGGCAACATAGAAGTGATCAAAAATCAACACTATCTGGAGCAAAAGAGGGGACACAGAGTAAATTGGTAACTTTCTATGCACATACTGTATTTTTCTGGTAATCAGTAAATAATGAACAGCTGAAATGTCAGTACTGTTGAAGACACACTTAATACTGTACCATTCTGATGCAGAGCGGCACAAATGTGCCTTAATGTAATAAACTGCAATTGTGATAATGTATTATGATATCAGAATAACAGAGTTTGAAGAGATCTTGGATGTCTCCCATCCAATCCCTTGAACAAGCAGGAAACCTTATACCTTATACAAATGGTTGCCGAATCTCTTCTTAAAAACTTCCAGTGAACTTTTGAAGGTAAGCCATTCCACTGATCAATTGTTCTAATTGTCAGGAAATTTCTCCTTAGTTCTAGGTTGGTTCATTCTTTGATTAGTTTCCATCCATTACTTCTTCTGTCTTCAGGTGCTTGGGAGAATAGGTTGTCCCTCTCTTCTTTATGGCAGCCCCTTAGATATTGGAAAACTGCTATCATATCACCCTTAATCCCTCTTTTCATTATACTAGACATACCCAAATCCTTCAACAGATAGTCATATATTTTAGCCTCCAGTGCCCTAATCATCTTTATTGCTCTGGTCTGCACTCTATCTAGAGTCTCAACATCTTTTTTATGTCATGGTGACCAAAACTGGATGCAGTATTCCAAGTGTGGTCTTCTTACCAAGGCATAATAAAGTGGTATTAATATGTCATATGATCTTGATTCTCTCCCTCTGTTAATGCTGTCTAGGGCTGTGTTGGCTTTTTTTGGAAGCTGCAGCATACTTCTGGATCATATTTATGTGATTGTCCCCTAAGACTCCCAGAACTCTCTTGCAGTTACTACTGTTGATCCAGGCACTACGTAGTCTATATAGAACCTTATTTTTCTCACCATTAAATTTCATTTTTTTTAGATAGGACCCAATGCTCAAACCTGTCAGGATCCTTCTGCTCACTGTGGTTCAGAGAAAAGGAAGTTTCTTCACTTTGTAGGGGAAAAAAGTCATTCTAGATAAGTCTAATCAATTATGCAGATTTGAGAGAGATAGGCAATCCAGAAAATGAAAAATAAGTAAATAAAATAGAAATCTGCTTTGTTTCAAACTCTTCAAAACAGGAAGAAATTGATACCATCTGGTCCTGAATTATAACAGAGAGAGAGGGAGGGAGAAAGAGAGAGAGAGAGAGAGAGAGAGACAGACAGAGAAAGAGAGAAATAATATTAATGAAATAAAGTAAATAAACTGATGTGTATCTGCAGGTACATGGTCAGATCTTTGTAAGACCTGAATTTTACTTCAGGCAGTGTAACTGAGGGAATACTTGGTTCATCAGCCTTGAATGCAATAAAGTGGAGGAATTGGCTTTAAACAATAACAGATGGATGAGCTTCAGACTAGCTTGGCTGCATCTATTATCTTTCTGTGCTCTACTAGACCCAGCACGATCATTTTGGCTTGCTGAAAGCATTTCTACTTATAGTTTTGTAGGCTGCTTTATGTTGGCAATGCAATGCTGTACAACAGTCTGGAAAGAGAAAGGGCATTCTCATTGAAAGATATTAGCAAGCAGAGGGACAAAATGGCAAAAAAGATAAAGGTTTATTCTTCATATTGTTATAAATGGAAGAGATTTAATGGTGGTTATGGTGGAGAAAAGATTATCGTGCCATATGTCACTACTATTCCCATACATATAATGCTTTCAACAATACAAGCAAAGCTTTTTCCAGAGCTTAACTGCGCATCTGTTTAGAAATGGACCACAGAACAAATTACTTGGGGAAGGGACCATTCTGCCACCATGTTACTCCAATGCTCTCTTTATTCTGCAGACTGAAGAAAGTGGCTTCTAATGGGCAGCTGAATTTGGAACAGATGGTTGTTGTGGGTGTGAATTTTGAAAGTTTTCTCTTTCTTCCATTTTAATTCCGAAGAGCCATTTTTGGGGTAGTGTTCCAGAAAGATGTATGCTAGTTTTACTCATCTAAGATTTTGAATCAGACTGGGTGATGATGGTGATGTTTTTCTGAGTGATTGGGTGAGATACTTAGACAGGAACATAAACTGCAAGTATGTTACCATTCTAGAGAAATTTCAGTTTAAATTTAGGCAGTGGAATTAAATTGAGGAAGGAGGGGAGGAAGGAAGAAGGAAGGAACATACAAAACAGATGCAAAATGTTGATGCAGCTCTCAATTGCATGATGCCAATGAAGGTATACATTTAGACTGCACTGTGGAGGAAAATCCAGCCATCTCTGAGCATTTTCTAAATCAGTGTCGGTAATTAAGGAAGGAGGGATTAAAGGGGCATCATTAGAGATATTGTACAAACCACATTAGAAACACATTATTCAGCATCCCTCCAACATTTGACTGACTTCAGTTTGCTTACAGTCCAATCGCTCTATAGAGGATGCTATTTCTTCAATTCTCCATCTGAGCTTGGCACATTTGGAGGAAAGAAACACTCATGTGCAAATGCTGTTTGTTGACTTCAGTTCAGCATTTAATACAATCATTCCACAGCATCTAGTAGACAAACTGGGCCTTTTAGGCTCCTTTGTGCAACTGGGTTTTTGTTTTTTTTATCGATAGGCCCCAATATGTGCGAGTAGGGACTAATATTTCTAACACCATTTTCTTGAGTGAAAGTTCTCCTCAGGGCTGTGTCCTAAGTCTGCTGTTGTTTACTCTGCTGACCTATGACTGCTGTGCTAGGTTTACACTAACCATATTGTGAAGTATGCGGACAATACAACAGTAGTGGTCCTTATTCAAAATGACAACGAGGGTGCTTACTGCACGAAAGTAGAAAGTTTAGTGCAGTGGTGTAACAAAAACAGCCTCATTTTAAATGTAGGAAAAATTAAAGCGATCATTGTTGATTTCAGAAAAGGCAGGCACAGCCAGACACCTCTACGAATAAAAGATTCACTTGTGGACATGGTTAGCAGCATCAAGTTTCTGGATGTGCAGCTAATGAGTAGGCTAGCTTGGTCACTCAACAGCAAGACACTGATGAAGTAGGCACAGCAGCATTTGCATTTTCTGCTTTACATGAGAAAAGTGCATCTTCCTTCCCCAATTCTTACCGCTTTCTATAGAGGGACGATCAAGAGCATCCTGTCATATTGCATTATTATCTGGTTTGGAACATTACTACTTCGGACAGGAAGGCAGTGCAGAGAGTGGTGAGAATAGTAGAATAGATCATTGATAGTTCACTTTCTTCTATCCAGGACATCACATATAAATATTGCTTGAGCAGGGTCCGCAGGATTGTCTGGGATGCTACACATGTTCTTCATGACCTATTTTCCTTGTTATCTTCTGGGAGGAGGCTTCATGGTATCCAAAGCAGAACATTCAATCACAGTATTTTTCCAGATAGCATCAACCTTGGGAACTCTCAAGTTTCCTCTTTCCACTATGTATTCAAAATGGACAGTGATATGTATATATGTATGGTGCAGCTATATATTTGTGTATGTATATACTGTAGCATGTGTATATGTGTGTTATGTATGTCTTTCTCTTGAGAGCAGGCAACAGAATTTCATTTTTTATGTGGACCAGTGTGCTCACAGTAAAAAAATGATGATAAAAATTATCTTATCTTGAAAGCAGAGACAAGATTGTTATCATTATATTTCTTGCTCAAGATCAAGGCCCAGAAAGGTAAATTTAGATTGACTACTATAAGGACAATTCAGCAATGAAACAAATTGATCAGATCAGCTGTGGTATCTCTTTATGCAGAGCTGTTCCAAGGAAATAATCTGGAAATGAATCATTCAGAAATGTTTCGTTCAAGCTTGGCCAATGTGTAACTCACCATGCTAAGCACAATAAACATGTTCCCTGTGGCATGGTGGTTAGGCTGTGTTGCATTTGGCTGTGGAATCAAATCCAAAACTCATATAATGTCCTTGAATCAGTTCTTTTCTCTTGATTTATCCCATTTTGACTGACAGTTAGTGGAGCATCAATGCTGACTTTTTTCAAGCTCTTTACCCCCCCAAAAAAAAGGAAATATAAACATGCAGTATCAAGTACTTGATAATTCCAAGATCCTTGGGAACTTACTCATAAGTAGATTTGGCAGTAGAAAGTCTTTTAAAATAGTTGTTTCCTTTCCAAAGAATTTTCTTCCTCATAAGAAGCCTTTAGTCAAGCCTTAATGAAAAACATCATCATTTTTCCTGAGACTTTACATCGAAGAAGTAAATAAACTTGGTGTAAGAATTTGCCAGGTGCACTCCTCATAGAGTGTTATCCATCACTTGACTAATTGACATTTTGTTCAGGGCCTCAGAGAATTGTTTGCAGTGGCATTCCTTCTATTCAAAAGCAAGCAGTAGCTTGCAAAAAGTAAATTTAAAAACCCACTGGTCTATTGCCAAGGAAATTTTGCTCTTGCCCTTACATGAAAGGGTATGACTCTGGCATAAAAGAATATCAAATAGAACAACTTTTTTTAAAATGTCTGCAGTTTTTATTTTTCCAGCAAACAATTGGCCTACACATTTGTCTGAAAGATGGAGATGCTTAGTTTGTGCAATCATGCTTGGCTGATAGGAGATTTCCTGTGAAATCTGTAAAGCATTAAGATTCAAGTTTTAAAAAGGAGAAGAAGCTGTTTGTTGAAATTGTTGACATAAAATGTGTTTATTCTTGTTACAGCTCCTCATTGATAACCTATGCTTAAACATCCACCTCTGTTGATCAAAAACCAGATGTGCTATGGCTGTTGGGCTGGATTGAATTTTATCCGTTGAAGAAATCCTTACAGGCAGAGAGAATGGCTATTAAGTCTGCAATGGCTTGTTTGTCTCCTCTGATTCATAGCCCTCTTTGTATGGGCTTTTACAATGTGTTGTTTTTTTTCTGTATGGGCTAGTTAAATCTCATTATTTACAAGCTCATTGACTCTCAGAAGAACATGACCTGATGATCCTGGTTTACTGCTAGCTTCACTGTACTGACAGCCCCTAATTGGCATTAGTTGCCAAAACAACAGCTCCGCAGTTCACTGCAGCTAGTGATCGACTTGGGTCAGGGGTCAGTGATCCAGAATCACTCCAAATTCCCATCAAGCATTTCAGGCTGAACCACTTTTCTCTTGCATTTATTTGAAGAGTTGCTCACTGGGTATTCTCTAAGATGGAAGAGGTGGAAGAGGACAAAGTCTCACAGACAAAATAAATGCAATCTGGATTGACAAATTGGTTCACATGTAAAAAAGGAGGCCTATCTTTTACAACTAAAGGGCATTGTTCAGTACTCTGTTAGTCTAAGGCATTTTTCTCTTGGTTTGTGTCAAGGTAAGTTGGATGCCAGGGGTCCCATTTCAAAGTGTATGGTTTTCTATTTCAGACTAGAATCTGTGGATGAATTTTACCAAATGCTTAAGATTTACTTTTTCAGGCAGGCATTTTGTTTGTGCTGATGGTGTTTTGCTGATTACCAGCACTGGTTTTATCCCATATTTTATTCACTATGTTGTTTGAAATGTGATCTATACCTTTAATTTAACACCAAAGACAAGACTAGAACAACCAATATTGAATTAAGAATACTGTGCTATATAGATCTCTAAGGCCTTCTGATGAAGTATTATTTTACACAGGCTACTCTAGGAAAAGTTAGTTTCCCTCTTTCTCTGTTTTTCTCTGTCATATATGAAAGAAACTTCATATGAAAGAAAGGAGAGAGGAAAACAGGGCATAACTGAACTGTAAGCAACCTTGATTCTGAAGAGAGAGTTTTGGATTGGCCAATGGGTTTTCTTCACTTTTAAGGCATCTTTTTTGCACCTGACTTTGATGGATATTCTGCTTACAAATAACAAAGAGAGAGTGGAGAGGCCTTGAATTACTATTCATTAGATCGAGCATTAGAACAGAGAACTTGTTCACAAGCTACTTCATCGTTGCTTTCTATTTAAAATGGAGGACACAGTTCCAATTATACATCTTTTCATATATACTGTTTATATACCATCCATGTCCTCTATTTGATGACACCTTCTTTTTTGGGCAGTAGTCTCTAATTTAACCTAACTGTTTTTTGAGAAATTGGTCCAATTCCCTCAGTTTATGTGTAAGTGGAACAGACTCATAGCTACACAAGTATAGTTACACTCATCATGTCTAGTCTGGCCTTGAGCTAAGATAGAGAACTTTTCAGTTATTTCTGAATCACCAAAGACTGTTCCAGGATCAGGGGACAAAAACTTCTATGTTGATGTCAGTTCCAGCAATTATTTATTTTAAACATATTCGCTTTGTTATAGAGCCAAGATAATGGGATCAGACTATCTGATGGAAGATGTGTGAAAACCACAGGAACGCTGTTAGTTGGATGGTAAAAGAACCATCTGTTGTTTTATATTCACAAAGCACCTCCTTGTAAAAGATCTTGCTTCCCTAATGGCAAAGTGCAAAGAGATGATCAGATAGCACATGGAGAAGGCCAAGGCTAGCTCAAAGTTTTTTGTAACAAGTAATGTTGTGTAAAATCCAAGGAGATGCATTCCAGGTACTTTGCGGGATATCATCTCACCTCGAAATGAGCAGCACCTAAATTAGATAAAGAAATAAATATATTCACAGAATAAATTCCCCAGTAATGTGTACAACTATCCTGGGAACACAGTGTTTGCCTAACACTCTAAAAAATTCTGTTCCAAATCTCTGAATCTTTGTCTCTGTGAAAATTGATTTATTACAAGTTTGAGAAGTATACATGACCAGTTTTCTGTGAAGTTACAGCTTCTGAGAAATGTCCTTCAACAATTATTATGAGTCCTGGACAACTCTTTCATCTTCAGGCATGGATTTGGTTAGACTTCAGAAGAGAATTGAGGAATGGTTTCATTAGGCATGACAATGGGACAGTGACTATATGCAGACAGTCTACAGCTAGTACATTATGTACTGTTTAATCAATAAGTGTTTATGAATGGGAAAGTTCAGTGGTGGGATTCAATTTTTTTTACTACTGTTCTGTGGGTGTGGCTTGGTGGGTGTGGCAGGGGAAGGATATTGTAAAATCTCCAGTCCAAGGTGGTCTTTGCTGGTTCTCCGAACTATTCAAAATTTCTGCTACCAGTTCTCCATAACTGGAGAAAAAGTTTTAACAGAACCTGCTGAATACCACCTCTGGAAAGTTCCTTCCAGCCTCATATTTGACCTCTGTGCAATGATGATTTTTTTAAGACTTAAGTGAATCATGTACATTATTGCAGAATTTATTTGCACAAAGATTATAACAACAGCCAAATACATTGCTCAAAAAAATAAAGGGAACACAAAAATAAGATATCCTAGGTCTGAATGAATGAAATATTCTTATTAAATACTTTGTTCATTACATAGTTGAATGTGCTGACAACAAAAATCACACAAAAATTATCAATGGAAATCAAATTTAGAACCCATGGAGGTCTGGATTTGGAGTTGCATTCAAAATTAAAGTGGAAAAAAACACTACAGGCTGATCCAACTTTGATGTAATGTCCTTAAAACAGGTCAAAATGAGGCTCAATAGTGTGTGTAGCCTCCATGTGCCTGTATGACCTTTTGCCAATCTTGGTGTTCTCTGGCAAATGCCAAAAGTCCTGCACAGTGTTGGGCTGTAAGCACAACCCCCACCTGTGGACATCGGGCCCTCATACTACCCTCATGGAGTCTGTTTCTGGCCGTTTGAACAGCCACATGTACATTTGTGGCCTGCTGGAGGTCATTTTGCAGGGCTTTGACAGTGCTCCTCCTGTCCCTCCTTGCACAAAGGTGGAGGTAACAGTCCTGATGCTGAGTTATTGCTCCCCTATGGCCTTCTTCATATCTCCTGATGTACTGTCCTGTCTCCTGGTAGCGCCTCCATGCTCTGGACACTACACTGACAGACACAGCAAACCTTTTTGCCACAGCTCACATTGATGTGCCATCCTGGATGAGCTGCACTACCTGAACCACTTGTGTGGGTTGTAGACTTCGTCTCATGCTACCACTAGAGTGAAAGCACCGCCAGCATTCAAAAGTGACCAAACCATCAGCCAGAAAGCATGGGAACTGAGAAGTGGTCTGTGGTCACCCCCTGCAGAACCACTTCTTTCTTGGGGATGTCCTGCTAACTGCCTATGTTTTCCACCTGTTGTCTGTTCCATTTGCACAACAGCATGTGAATTGATTGTCAATCAGTGTTGCTACCTAAGTGGACAGTTTGATTTCACAGAAGTGTGATTGACTTGGAGTTACAGTGTGTTGTTTAAGTGTTCCCTTTATTTTTTTGAGCAGTGTATATTACAAAGGGGCTTTTTTAGTACCTTATTTTTCTAAGTTTGTGGGGTGTGGGTTTTTTGTAAATCAGTTAAAATTAATTCATCAAGCTTAGTATCTTTAAAAAAACATTTGTATTAAAACTTTGTGGATTTTACTGTACATTTGTACTTTTCTCTATTATGCTACCTATTTTGCAAAGTGTTCTCCAAAATGTAATGCATTTTTGTACATTTTTATGTGGGCTTTCCCTTAATATGCAAATGTTTAAAATTGGTGAACTGCTTTACAAAAATGTGAATTCTGCATGATAACTAGATTTAATTTTGTGTAATAGTTAGAATTCAATTAGATAAATGTATATTAAAACAATAATAACTTCATTTTCCTGTTTTGCTTATTGCTATGCACCATTTGTAGGACTCCCCTTGCAAATTGTCTAGAAGTTGCAATTGGTGTATGATGTGGCCATTAGGATATGAATGGATACACACTGTAATTATGATAGGCACTGAAAGATCTCCACCAGTTGATGATTCCTTTCAGATTACTATTTAACTTGTTCAATAAAGCTTTAAAGTTTTAAGGGCAGAGGACTTGTGTATGCAAAAGCTGCCTTCCCTTGATATGAACCTACCTAGTTTCCAAAATATAAAGGAAAAGCTCTTTTGAAGATCTGCTATCAGAGACTTATCTTTCTGAAAAAAAGAGAGAGGGGCCTTCTCTTGTGTTGTTCTCACACTCCCTTGCAATACCTCTCTCAGGTTTTAGCAAATCTGTAAGACCCAATTGCCAGGGTCTTAATTATTAAAGGATTATAATCAGCCACTCCAAGTTGCCTGAACTGCAAGATGGGCAGCAAATACATTCGATAAGTAAACTAATCAAATAAATAATACTTACTAATTTTAAGAAGTTTTTAAATTTCCTTAGCTGCTATGGATGCTAGGCAGATAAAAAAGAGTAAATAATAAATGTACAAGCAAACAAAAATTATTTCTGTTACCCAGTAAGGGTTTATACAGTGATTGATCAAGCAGAGGAAGTCAAGCGTGAGGACTAACCCAGGAGCGAAATACCTTTTCTGCATGTAGATTGTTTCCAGATTTATAACATCCACACAGAAGTGTAGTAAATGTCCATAAGTGAGATCTTCCACATGGGTTTGATATTAAAGAGTCAAAAAGGTTACATACTCCACATCTTGTTTCAGCAAAAATGAAAATCTGGACCTTCAATAAAATGAATTCCTCACAGTTAAAATATTGCGCACACTGTATAGTGGACCACCAGTCTTGGTGAGAAGGCATTCTTTTCAGCTCTTAAACCAAATATGATTTATACCATATATGAAAAAGCTTATGTTTTAAATAAGCATGAGGCTTCTCTTCTGAATTTTAACAATGGTGTATCAAAACTAGAACTGTCAACATTGTGTGAAATTGAATTTCCATTATATTGCTGAAAGTAATTACTTCCACTTGTCCAATCTAAAACATATGTCAGGATTAGCAGACTTAGCACTTGTTCTGAATTTCTGAATTGCTGAAAAAAAGATAGAACTATAAGTAGTGGTACATTTCATTTGTATAAAACAGTAGAAAAGTCTTAAACTTGGGCTTGGGCTTATATATTATTTTGATTTAGCTTCATGAATTTACTGATTACTTTGATGGATACTTGAGAAAAATGTTTAGCAAATCTTACTGTAATCCTGTGTTTCAAATTATATGTAATGGTATTTTACCTTCTGTAGTGATCCTATGCTGAATGATATTTCCTGTAGTTAATGAGTTGCTGGTTGTAACCAATTCTCAAATATTTTGGAATAGCTTATTTACCAAAAGCATCATGGTGACATAGAGTGAATTTAGCAAACTCCACTGAATTTGTTGATTCACTGATTTATTTCTCACACACATTTTAATTTTTGAAACCTCATTTTATTCTTTTTTTTTTAACCAGCAGAGGAAAAAAAGTCCTTCCAAAAACTAATTGGCAGATGATTCAACCATCACAAATATATCTTTGCCAAAACTTATCTGTATCTGATGCAGAAGTTTTGAAAACTTGAATCAGTGAGACAAACATAAGTTGAACCAGGATGCCAGATACATAATTTCTCAAGATTTATCATAAACATTTGGACTCTAACTAGCAATGACTTCATTCTTGATCTGAGGCAGCTTTGTTCCACTGCCATCTTTGAAATGGGCAGGAACTACACCTTCCAGAATCACCAGACAGACTATTATGTCTGAAGATAATGGAAACTGTAGTATAACTTCTGGAGGGCACCAAACTGGGGGAGACTAGTGCAGACTTTGTTACATGATCAGTTATAAGAAACTTATTTGCAAGATAGTATTTACGTTTTGTAATAACATAGTCACAATAAGTAATAAGCACATATATTAGCTTCATATTTAATACATTCATATATTCAGACCTAAGAAACTAACAGTTAGTCCAGTTTTAACCTGTGACTTTTAACAACTGAACTAGTCATGGTGTACACATCATCTTAGCCCTTAGAATGGAGTGCAATTGATTGCAATGAGGGTCTTTGGCTTCTGACAAAGGAGACAAATAAGCTGCTATTAGTGGGGCAGACCTGCTGATTGTCTAGGCAGATTGACTTTACCTGGACATCTGTAAAATGAAGGGCTTATCATAACAGATCATCCATAACCCACATATCACCATAGCTATAATTAGAAGAATCCTTCCAAAAATTATTTTCTTTCATTTTGGTTCAGATATCTGATCACATGTGTGGTAAGGAGGAAGGGAGAGAGAGACACATACAGAGAGAAACTTTCATTAAGAAGAAATGCCAGTATCTTTATTTATCATACTGAATCAGCCTTTCTTTCCCTGCTCTGCTCTGAAGTAAACTACTGATAAATATAAACATACAATGAATGGTTGGAGAAAGTGGGCTTGGCTAGTCTAGTGAAGAGAAGGACCAGGGGAGACATGATAGCGGTCTTCCAATATTTGAGGGGCTGCCACAGGGAGGATAGGGTCAAGCTATTTTCTAAAGCACCTGTAGGTCAGACAAGGGATAATGGATGGAAACTGAACAAGGAGATATTTAACCTGGAAATAAGGAGAAACTTTCTGACAGTGAAAACAATCAACCAATGGAACACAAGTTGCCCTTGGAGGTTGTGGGAGTGCCATCACTCGAGACTTTCAAGAAGAGATTGGACTGCCATTTGTCAGAAATGGTGTAGGGCAGGGGTCACCAACCTTTTGGACCTCAGAGACCACCAGACTCACAATTTTAGATCCCAGGGACCACTAACCAGTTCTGTGGGTATGGCCTAATTTGTGGGTGTGGCTTGGTGGTCATGTGACTGGCTGGGCATGACTTGTATGTAAATATTATAAATATTAATAAATATTGATTTTTTTATAAAAAAAGAGCAACTTTTTGCTCTTTGCTTTGCCCAAATCAGGCAAAGCAGGCAGGCAGATTGAGTTGCTCACAGAATCACAGATTCATTCAGAGATCTATCTATCTGCCATTGGCTAGCTCATTCTGTCACATAAAATTTGCTTGCAAGCAAACTCACAAAATTAACTCACAACACACCATGCATGTAAATATTGAATTTTTTTATTTTTAAAAAAGAGCAACTTTTACCCAAAATCAGGCAAAGCAGGCATATTGAATTGCTCACAGAATCATTCAATGATCTATCTATCTGCCATCGGCTACTCAATCTCTCAAATTTGCTTGCCATGAGTCTGCACTGAATTTACTTGCAAGCAAACCTTCAGTCCTAAAGGCCTGGTCCCACTGGCCGATGGATGCAAAACGTATGCATAAAGGACACAGCGGACGAGCAAATTTTCGGGGGTGGCTCCATCCGTTGTCATCCGCTCCCAAAAGTGGTGAAAATTTGCATAAACAGAACGGAAAAGAATGGACGTGGGTAGTATGTAGCGGGGATGTTAAACGGATGTTCATAGGAAGTCTAGCGGATGAAAGCGGATGGAAGCAGATGACACCTCCGAAGGGGTTCCGGGGGATAATTGCGAAGTGTACACAAAGCGGATGAAGTGGATTCATCATGTACGCCTAAAGGAAAGAAAGGTGATGCCGCGCAGATGTATATCGGATGCAAACCGTTCACTGCTCATTCTTTCTATTTCCATGCTACTCATGCTGTGTAGACGTTCCATGTACCTTTTGTTTCCTCCCTCTTTCCATTTTCAGTTGCAGCGGATGTGAGTTGTGAGGATGCCCAGAGGATGTAGAGAGGATACAGCGGACGTTTAACGGATGATAAACGGACATAGAAAGTTTGTTGCTCATATGTCGTGGATATTCATCATACACGGCGGAAAGTTCATCCGTTCACAAAGTTTTGTGCAGCTCAAAACTTCTTGCACGGATGAAATCGCAGTGGATGGATGCTCGACGGATAGAGCGTATGAAACACGTATGCAATGAGTACACAACAGATGCATAGCATTTTCCAATGGATGGCAAGCTTTTTTTAACATTTTACATCCTCTTTGCATCCATAAGTGCAGTGGGACAGGGCCTAAAGGGAAGCAGAGACGAAGATCTCAAGACTAGCTAGAAAGCAAGAAAATCAAACCATTTCCTGTTTCCTAGTTAATCTAAATCTCCCTGCACAGCAGAACAGATGATGGTCGAAAAAAGGAAAAATAGAAATTTAGCGGGCAAGTTTACCGGGTAAGGAATGAGTGGGCAGGGAGGGTTCCTGCAAGCCATGTGGGTAGCGCAGCCTTGTGTTTCTGTGCAGCCTGGATTAATTGCTTTGGGGGGGGTGCTCTGGGGGTGAGATTTCTCTGTGGCCCACCAGAATTTTCTCAAAGCCTACCAGTGGGCTGTGGCCCACTGGTTGGCAACCGCTGGTGTAGGGTTTCCCGCTTGGGTGAGGGGTTGGACTAGATGACCTACAAGGTCCCTTCCAACTCTGATTATCTGTTATCTGTTAACTAGATAAGCATTTTATTGAATGAGCAGCTCTTAATCATTATTCAATTATTATTCTTTATCATTTCTAAAATGAATCTTCTTAGATGAGATGTGAAATGTCTTCAAAGAAAAATAAGAAAGCCCAGTTGCTTCTTGAAAAAGCATCTTTAGGACAAACTATGACCTGGACAACTGAGAATCTCCATAGATATTGAGCTTGCAACTTGTTTATAGCAGCTGTTCTCATCCCTTGGCCATAGTAACTGGGAGAGCTAACAGTCAAGATCCCAAGCTATCTAGAGCAGGGGTGTCAAACTCGCGATGACACATTGTCATCATGTGACATATCACAACTTTGCCCCCATTTGCTAAACTGGGGATGGGCATGGCCAGTGCATGACACATCCAGCCCACGGGCTATGACTTTGACATCCCTGGTCTAGAGGGTATAAATTTGAAGATAAGGTAGACCAAAGGAGTTAAGGTAGATTGATAGAAGTTAAAGTAGGCTAAAAGAGAGGGTGAGTGGGAGGGAGGGAGGGAGAGACACACAGAGAGAAACCCCTTGCACCGCAGTAATAGCTGGAAGAGCTGAAACATTCAATCACCAAATGTCAAACTCAACATGAAAACATGTTTATTCATTTAAGACATGATGACTATCATGTCCAAAAGTGATAAAAGGAAAGGTCCTTCCCTTAGCTTATAATTTTTCATACATTGTACTTACAGGAAATTGTGGTTGGAATTCTTTGGTGGATTTCTCTAGTTCTGCGGTATTGAAACCATGATTCTGGAACCCCAGGGCTCTATGAGAATCATCTAGTGGTTTCACAAGATAATTTTTGTTTATATTGTATGAAATGTACCTCTACAGTGTTAACCACAGCTATTAAATATATGCATTACATGAAATATAATGGGTTCCATATTGCTTTTTCATCCCATCATAACAGGAGACAAGACCTATGTCATGTACTATGTTCCTTTTATTCTGCAGTAGAAGTTCTGAAAACTGCTTCGTCAGCTGGGGATGCACATTAATGAAGTTGGCATCCTGTAGTAGATGACATCCCAATCAATGGTGGGTTTGAGGGGTAAATGTCTTATCTGAATAACTCCTGCATTCTTGGATCCAGGTGGGAATCAATTGCTGTCCTGGCTCTCTGGCAGAGCTTCTTTGGAAACCCCGTTTTTGTTTCCAGGGTAATGGAAGAAAAATCTAACACTGTCTCCTCTTTCCTAGAGTGTGCCTTGGAAGCAAAGTGCCCAAGTTCCTTGCATGTATTCCTCTCACCCCCATTTCTCCTGCCCTTGGATTGAATTATGTTTCCTGTGGGTATTGTTGTGGTTGGGGAAGTCTTTCTTCTATGTTGTTGCTTTTCTCCCTCATTAAAAGTAACATTTTCCTTGCAAAGCACATATATATTTCTTCTGAGGCACCAAGTTGGAGATTGGCTTGAGAGCAGGGGTGGTGGGGAATAAAAGGCTTTTCAATACTTCCTCTGGCTGATTGTCTTCTACCTTCTGTGGTTGAGTTTGGGGGAATAGCATGGATGATGTTCTGTGATTAATTAAACAGATGGAGGTAGTTGAAGAGATCAGGATTGTGGGAGGGAAGGACAATAGAAACAACAGGCAGTCATAATGACTAGGACTTCTTAATTATTTAGATTGGTCCTTGGAACGATGCCAAGCATTCTCCAATCCATGTTTTTGTCCCATTCCTTTCCACACTCTGCTGTCTTTCCAATCAATGGTGAAGGGGCTTAAGATGTCACAATGCCTTACTGATATTAGTCTGGCACAAGACACATAAAATAATAGGGAGGCAGATTCTATATTCTCCAAGGAGTATTTCTGGGATAATCTATCGACAGATCCAGCAACAGACAGATTTGCATCTGGATAAATGTGTGGACAGCCATTGTAGTATGGTAGTTAATGAATTAGATTAGAAGCATGGAAACTGAAATTCAAATTTGGTACCAGCCATATAAGCTTTTTGGATGGCTTTGGGCCAGTTACATAATGTATCAGCCCAATGTAACCCACACGGGGTTTTTTGGGTGGTGGTGGTAAAGGCATGAGATCCTGAACTCTCGGAAGAAAGACAGGATATGAATTGAACAAATATGAATAAATAAATATGTCATGGAGGAAACATATTCCCTGGTTGTTTGCTCATAGAATCAAGCAAAATACACAAGAAAACAAAGTACTAACTAAAATGTTGTTAATTGCCATTTTATAGCAGGGAAAGTTTTGTAAAGATTACTGTGTGCAGATGAAGTTTGTACAATGTTTTTCTGTCTATTTGCTATTATTAAAGAAGCTACAAAAGATTGCAAATCTGTGAGCCAAGCACTTACAATAACCAATCTTAAATACAAGGAATGCAGCATTTTCAGAAAACTTCCTAATTTCATTTCCATTGTAATTGAATGGTGTAACTAATCTGTGGGGTTTTTTTTTAAATCTAAAACATATATTTAAGGAATTGTTGATATTATTGCACAACTTAAAATTCAATTTTTCTAAGATTACTAGAGTGAAGTATTTCTGTACCACATTATGCATTAATGTAGTTGGTCAATGATTATTTTAAGATCAAATTGTTAAGTTCAGAGGATGTCCCAAGTACACATGTTCCTGAAGTCAATGAGTTTCATAAGAATCAGTATAAGTTACAACAATGTGTGGTCAACAGAGAATAGAAATGAATTCACATGTTAAAGCGTTCCAGGAAGCTCAAAGTAGAAACATTGCAAAATCTTGTGGGATATTTTTTCCTGATGTACAGTACATTAATTTAATATGAAATATTTCTGAAAAGTGTCAGTATTATTTCTCTAGATCTGCCTGCCTATGGAACCCATAAGTCTGATGGGACTTTTGGGAATTGTAGTCCCAACCCATCTGGAAGAGAGTGGTTGAGAAAGATTGGACTGGAAACTTTTGTCTTGGAACCTGTACATATATATAAACCTGTTTTCTATTAGTCTCAGTGGAATGTCATCTGCTGTCCATAATAAATCAATAAAACAGGGTGAACAACCTTCTTCTTGCATCTGATGGAAATTATTTAAGGAAAGGTGACACAAATTTTCTGAAGCAATTAGCTATTCAAAATCAGCAACCATGAAGTATGCAATATATCCTGTTTTGGTACTGGCAAAAGAACAAGCATATGCCCTTCTTAATTTATCTTCAATGATGATTCCATTCATATGTAATTGCTGAGCTAGTTAGAAACAGAATTCCTTCTCTTCAAGAATATTAATTCACAATGGTGGCGAATATACATGTCCCAGGATAATGTTGCAGGATCTAGTCTGGGTTGCTCACGGGATCATAGACTGCTAGAGAGAAGTTCCCTGAAGATGAGATCTAACATGAATCCAACAGGTTGGAACATGGTTTCAGTGACCAACCCAGATTGGATTCTGCAATATTAGTGTACTTCCCACAGCCATTTGGTGACTATATCCACCCAGTGGTATACTGAACTTCACTGAAAGATTTCTGCCTCCTTTCATCCACATCTGCTGCAAAAGGTAAGGGGACTACCTGGACCCGATTTATCAAGTTAAGGAAATGAACACAAAGATTGAAAGGAAAAGTACTAGTTGTTTTAATTGTGTTCCTTTCCTTTTTTAAAATTTTGCAAAAATTTCTCATTGGAGATGCATGTAGTCATTCATGGATTTTGATTCACCTATCTCTTTCTGTAACCAAGCATTTTTATTTACAATCCAATGTTTCATTTCATTTTTATTTTATTTTCTCAAGGCTTGGAGGCCACAATCAATAAGATTGCCCTGGCTACTAACAGATAAAGATTCAGTCAGAATCCAATGATTGAAGTGATCTCAAATCTTATTTCAATTGCAAATACATAGAAATACCCACATCTCTGTGAAGTCACTGCTATTGGCCAAGTCCAGAGTCTTGGTGGGAAAACCTCTGAGAAAACTAGAAGGTCATGTAAGCATTCTTTGTGATACCATTTTTTAAAATTTGTATATTACTAGCTCATTTCCATAGGATGAATTTGCACTTTCACACAGATTCATTTTCTCATCTGAATAAAAATATAGAGTATTTCAAACTTCTTATTTTGAAACCTGTGCATTAGAGGCAACTGCAGCATGATAAGTCAACCACAATCACACAATCAAGGCCTTGACTGATTTAATCCCACTGCAGATGCTTCTGCTGAACTCTGTTTTTATTGGGGCATCAGTACTTTTCTTCTTGGAAGAAAGCACAGTTGAAAGAATCATGAGACATTAAGATTAAGTCTCCAAGTCCATTTCTTTTTTTTTCTAATACTCGCTCTGCTCCATTTCATCCACATTTCCAGGCCCAAAGTCATTCATTTTCTAAAATAATCTCATTGAACATCTTTGTTTCGAAACAGTGTGTTCTTTTTCTATTTTCATACATCTCCCATTTAGTCCAAAGCCTGGTTCTACATGTAATACAGTATAATTGGTCAGCTCTTGCTCTTCAATATTTTCTTTGCTTCCCAAGTGCTGCACTCATTTGTTAAAATGCTACAATGAGGAATATTCTTTTTATCTGTGAGATAGTTATTTGGATCTGCTCAAAGCTAGATTCCAACTGGTCAGTTCCAGTTGAAATGCCTGGGGTAAGACCCTGTATGGTTGTTGATTCTGAGAATTTTTTCAATCTTTTAGCTTGGTCACCTGCTTGTCAGATCCAGATTTCTCCCATATGTTTAAAGCTGCCAAGGAGATGATCTCTGGTGTCGAATGCAGGGGAGGCTGTGGTGAGGCTTCATCTCCCCAGGAAGCCATTGCTGATCCTGTACAACTATTGTGTGGTTTCCAATCTTCCCCTTTCAGGGAAAATAGTAGAATGGATGATAAGACTTCAGCTTCAGAGGACCCTGGAGCAAGCTGATTATTTGGACCCATTTCAGTCAAGCTTTAGCCAGGGTTTAATAGGAAGGCAGCATTGTAAGGGTTACATTGTTAGGGGTAGTCTAAAAGTAGCTCCATCTCTATTGGATTTGTCTATTCTGCCATGAATACTGAAGTCCAAGAATTCAACTTGCCTATATCATTTAGTTGCTTCCTTTTAAACATTTCTCAAGCATATGTAAGTGGTTCAAAGATTTCAAACCATTTTGTTGTAGTCAAAGACCAAGAGCTATGTAATAGTCTGTACCCATTGCATTTTCCAAGCATCTGACCAACCAGAAGTGAGATCTTGTGTGTTTTGCTTATGTAAACTCATAAAACTGTTTTGTTGATTTCATCTGTCACTAAATCCACAATTTCTACTCTGCATTTTCACCAGACCTTGAACTTTCCTAGTTATATGGCTTCTTAAACCGCTACAATACCAACTCTCCACCACTGCTTCCCATTCTTTATGTAGCAAGTGCTAAATTACCCAGTCTTCTTTCTTTAACTCTCTAAGTAGTTAGATACATAAATCACATTGAGTCATAATGAGATTTGCTTAGTTTTGGCTTCGGATGTGGTCTTGCTACTGTGGTTTATCTAATAAAATAAGTGATGGCATAGCACAAAGTGTGAAGCCAGCACATATCGAGACTAAGAATGTACTAGAAGTATTTTCAGCAGTACTAAAAAAGTGATAAGACATGTATGTTAAGAATTATAATCTCTAAGCAATTTTCTGAGAGATCTGGCAATGGCATCACCTGCTTGAAATAAAGACTGAAAGGTTATGAGCATGTCCTATTTTTTTTCCTATTACATTTTAGAAGTCGATGTAACTTTTAAAATAACTTTTAAATTATTTTGATGAGTCTTTATTAGAGAGAAGAAAGATCACCCAAGAGTGTTCTTGGCTTACATTTATCACATAAATTGTGTACAAACCAATTTCTTGTAGTTTAAATAATAATAATTATTTGAATTATTGCCAAATCTCAAATGTATTACAGGTTTCGATGCTGAAATCTTTGCCTGGATTTTCCATTCTCCTTACTATATAAAATAATAATAATAATAAAATTCTCAGTAATTAATATGCTAATTACTCAGTCCAGCCAATTACGCCAATATTTTATGTGAAAATAGCCATCTTGTGATGTTATTTCCTAGAAAGTATTTCTAATTTAATTCCAATACAGTTGCTTCTTCCATCATATGTCTGTGTTTGGGTCCATAATACTCAATTATTAAACATTACAATTAAAAAATTAAGAACTAATACAAACTAAAAAAATTAAAAGAATAAGAAGAAAAAAATAGAAAGTACAAAAAAGGAAAAAAAGAAAATAAAGAAAAAATAAAAATGTAGTGAAAAAGAAAAATATATAAAGAAATGACTTCTTCATAATAACAAATACAAACAATTTTAATAATTTATCACTTGTTAAATACAACAAATGATCTCATACCTCAGTTCTGACTATAAACAATTTTTAAAGCCTTGTCATTCAGTCCTGACAAGCAAAAATTCATTAAGGGTTACCAAAGGTAACAACATATTCTATTTTTACTTTGACCAATTAAACTGACATTATATCCTTTTGTTTTTCTTTCTAAAATCTTCCTGTTATTTTTCACAATCCTGATCTTTACTCCTATCATTAATGTCTTAGCACTTCATTTATTTTCATTTTTTTCTTTGTACTTTTTCACAAAATTCTTCAAAATGTTAATAAATCTCTTTTGTAAATCTAATATAAGCAAGTTACTCATATCACTTTTGGATTTGTTAAGATAGTAGCCAGTTTCATTTCTACATCCAATATTATGTCTCTTTTCATATCCTTCCCATACTCCATCATTTTAAAATCCATTTTCCACTTAGTTTCTTTCTTATCAAGGAACATTTGTTCTTCTTCCATATCATCTTGCAAACACAATGTATCTATAATTGCAGACACTCTTAGAATTAATTTCTGGATCCCTTTTTCACAAATATCCTTTAATATAACCAATATTAAAGTATTTTGCTTTATTCCATGCTAATGAATCAAATGTACTGGTACTGGTTGATATGTATTGATGCTGGTTCATCTCCTTTAATTGCATTCTTAAATTCCTTCTGGTTCTCTATAGTGCAGGGGTTGGCAACCTTTTAGATCTCAGGGACCACCAAACTCATAATTTTAAATCCCACAGACCACTAATACAAATTTTGACTGTCGGTGGCTTGCTGAAATTGATGGGAAAGTCGGTTCCATATTCCAGAGCTGCAGTAGTCACAAGACTGGCCCTTTGGTCATCCCGGAGCAGCTGTTCCTCCACCCGGCTTGCACTGGCCTGCCATAGACTGCAGGAGCTGCTCTGGGATGACCAAAGGGCCAGTCCTGTGACTACTACAGCTCTGGAATACGGGACTGACTTTCCCATCAACATCAGCAAGCCACCCTGGGGCAGACTTCCCTTGCCCACTGTTGGTCTTACTTTCCAGTTCCAGCTCGGGTGGCTCTGCTCAAGGTAAAGTCTGTGCTTGGCTGAAGGGTGGAAGCCAGCAGGTGGGCAGGCCATATGGGCGGCGCAGCCTTGTGTTCCTGTGCAGCCTGTATTCATTGCTTTGGGAGGCACATTTCTCTGTGGACCACCACCATTTTCTCAGGGCCCACCAGTGGTCCCCGGCCCACCAGTTGGCGATCACTCTGCTAGTGTCCAAGCTTCAAAATCCCATCTTATTGTATTTTTAAGTATTCAAAACAACAGCATTTCCCCTCAGGTATGATTCTTATAATTAATTTCAAATTCTTAATTCAAGTCTATGTGGACTCAGTCCATTTATAATTTTCCAAAATCAACATTCTAGTAAACTTTTGATATTTGTTCAAAAATAAACATGGACCTTAAACTTGTATGAAAACTTTTTTCCTCTTAAGTTTTGAAAGAGAGAGCCGGTGTAGTAAAAAGGCCATTTGTCATTTTTTCCTTAGAAGCCTCCTGTTTTTTGTTTGGTTTTGGCTCAACACCCTGTTGCTTACCTAATCAACTATGGTTTATCCAACTAAATATATAACTAAATAACTAAACAATAATTTAGCAATGCATGTATGAATGTATAGCACTTGGAAGATCAGTTTTGTTTTTTAGAAAACATCTCTTCTTAGAACACATGTTTTGCTTAACCAAATTAATCAAAACAATCATGAAACTTCAAAGGAAAAGCTCATATAAAATACCCAACGCATATAAAATGGGCTTATTCGCTCTTTGAAAACTTCTCATAAACATCACCTCATTTCAGTTTTTCTTGAATAATCAAATATACTAAAACATTCTTCCCAAACTGGTGCCTTCCAGATGTATTGGACAAATCCCCAGATTTCCATCTGGAAGTACCCAATTGGAGCATTGTGTTATATATCATCATTAGGTTGAGTTTCATTTACATCCTACAAGGGAATGAATGAATGGAGTACTTTAATGTCACAGTATCAAGAGTAATTCCATGGATTAAGGCAATAAAGTAGTCTGATTTGACAAGCCACATATGCTGTATGTGCTATTTTAAATGTAATGATTTGCAACATGACCCTCCTCCTCCTACGTTTGGCATATAATTTCTCAAATATCAGCATTTGTGAGCAGGGCAGATTATTGTCTATTATTGCCTGTATGCTCAGTCATTAGGTAAATGACTCAGTCAGTTGAGTCAACTCAGTTGACTCAGTCAACTTGGTAAAATTTATGATTTGGTAAAAAGCAATATAGGCTGATACCCCCAAGTGTATTGGGTAGTTTTAAACCCCTCTCTGAAAAATGGAGAGTCCTTAGCTTAGTTGGTACCAGGAAACACATTTTGTATTGGCACCATTGAACTCACGTCCCAGGTATTAAAATTTTGATGTTGTCCTGTGATCACCAGAAAGCAATCTTACAAGAGGGGCTTACTATAAGCTTTCCAAAATAGCCAAAGTAGAGTGGAGAAAGCAAAAGAAACAAAATGTTCTATAAACATCCAAAAAAGTGTGAGGATAAATTCTGAACATGGACCATCAAAATAAAACTTCAGCATTATATGCAGAGAAGCTTTTATGGTGGTCCACAGAGAGCTCTCTCCTCCCCCTTCTGCCTATGGTGACATTATATGCTATGGCTGTAGTGATGCATGAGGAGCAGAAGGAAGAATGGAACAGTAGAAGTAGGAATCATTTCTGTTGTTATTAAAAGTTTTGTAAAAATGCATATCTAATAAGAATGATTAAGGATTGATACATATAAAGTGACTATGGAGGAATGCATATTGGCCTTCTCATGTATTATCACTGGTTATTAAATCATTGCAAATACTTGAAGGCTCAGAAATGATGGGATTTGATTATATATGGCTTTATTATCATATTTAGATGACTTTTTATTCACCAAGAACTCAGTCACAATCCATAACACAAGACATCATTTTTACTCTCTTAGTGTGATTGTATTTTCAGTTTCCAAGTAAGACAAGCAATAGTTTCATTGTTGTTTCAAAACAGACTCATGGTGACACAGTGGTTAGAATGCAGTATTGCAGGCTACTTCTGCTGACTGCCAGATGCCAACAGTTTGGTAGTTCAAGTCTCCCTAGCTCAAAGTTGACTCAGCCTTCTATCCTTCCAAGATCAATAAAATGAGGACCCACACTGTTGGGGGCAATATACAGCACCCAAAGAGTGCTGTAAAGCATTATGAAACTGTATATAAGTCTAAATGCTATTGCTATAATTTCTTATGATATATCCAAACTATGGGCCACAATTGCCTCTTAATTAGAATTAGAAATTCATTTAAAAAGTTTTTAAGGGGATCCTTTGCCATCATTTGCTGATGTGCAAGTCATAGCAAATAACAATTTATGCTGACTGGAAGCTGGAAGTACAATTTAGAAGGGTAGTGGTAGAAGAAAGTATGACAACCTTGATATTTTCCAATTCTTAGGAACAATTAACAATATTTATTTTAATAATGGCACTTGTTGGGAAAATCCACGTTGGCCCATTTCATCATGCAATATGCCAGTAGAAGCAGCAATATGCTAGTAGAAGGGACTTAGAATATCCAAGGTTTTCTTCTATAATTTAAATGAGGAAATTAATAATTATAATATCTAACTATAATAAAATATCAATAAAATGGTTTAGATAATGGTTATGGTAAGTGACAGTAAGAATCATGAAGGTATGTAGGATAGAAAATAAATCCTCAGGGTGGAGGAATATTTTTAGTAAATTAAAAAGTGAAGGAAATAGTCTACCATTGGTTAGTATCTTAAATAATTTCTGAACCCATATGTTTTTTTTTTCAGGGTAGAGACACCCGTGCCTTTAAAAAAAACAGAGTAAACAATCTCCTATTCTTGTTTTTATTTTTCGAATTTCCCTCCTCGTATTTTTGTACAACCATTTAAAAGGTTATTTTAATGTAATAATGGAACAAATTCCATGGATTACAATTTTGTGGTCTCATTTTCTGCCACATGCTTTGCAACATCTGTCAGAGATGTTTCAGCTTGGATTCCTGCTCTGAGTAGCAAATTGGACTCAATAGCCTGAATAGCTGCCTGCCAGTTTTGGAGGTTCTGAGAATATTTGGAAGCACAGAAGAGAGACATTTAGTCAAAGAACAAATGACTCAAGAAAATGAGAGTAGCAAATAAAGATTAGAAGGTGTTAGATTCTAGCCAGAATGGCCAATGACTGTTGCTGAAAATATCTGGACTGTAGCGTATTATTAATCCTATTCTAATGCACAATATTTCCTAAAGATTTCTAATATCCTTAAGCATTTTCTAATATTGTTTTGGTCAAAGGGATAAGTGCTGCTGTCTACATTCTCCTCAGATTTCAATGTCTTTCTCCTTGTGCTGTTGCCAATCATTGCCTAATTATAATGGACCGTGAAATTTGCTGGTGCTAGACTGGTAAAACATCTGGATGAGATTTTCTCTACACATTGGGATGGTATATATTGAAGCTTTGTAAACCAGTCAGCTGGTTATCCATAAGCCAGCTATTCAAATTCAAAGGACTTAAGGCCTTACAATTAAAAACTAATTGAACAGCAGTTGTCCTTTCCCCAAAGCAGGTATCATATCAAATATCTTTATTGCTATCTTTAGCTAGCCTATTCAGTCAAAAGAAAGACAAAACCAAAAGACAATAAAACAAGAGATCCAATTCGAGGTTTTGCACAGGTGTATCTCTTGGTAAAAGTATGTGGCCAGTTGTAAATCTGATTGTCTGGAATGTCATAGGGTTTCCTGCTTGTTCAGGGGGTTGGACTAGAAGACCTCCAAGGTCCCTTCCAACTCTGTTATTCTGTTCTTCAGAGTGCTTTGTATATTTGTCTGCCAGATGTTGTGCAATCCTGGTTGAAACCCTGCTTCCTCAGGGTTAATTATTCTCTCATGTGTTATCTAGGATTAGATAGGTGGTTAATGAGGTGGTTTTTTTTTAAAAAAAAACTTCCTTGCATATAAATGGGTATAAAGGAAGAAAAGGTCAAATAACAAAACAAGAACTAATTTCTGTAATAGACTTCAAATGCAGGAACAATCGCTAGATGGACTTTTGCCTAATTCTTAAATCATGGGAAGGAACAATTATTTGCCTCTCCTTGATTTGTTTTGGGAAAAAAGGATATAGAAGCTTGGAGGCAGCCAGAAGGGGACAAACCAGTTAAATCACTGGTGGCCTCTAGTATTTTATTGTTCAGCAATATTTAATTGCACTAAGTGTTCACTTGTTTTATAAAAATAAGAAAAGGCACAACACATGTTTTTAGGAGACCCTGACTTCTTCTTCAACTAGCATATTTGCCTAATGTCAGGGATAATTAGGCAGTACCTAAATATAAAATGATGTATACAAGATTAGACATGTATGAATAAATATACACATCTGATTTCTAAAAAGGTTCTCACATTGGGATGAATGTTCTTGCCCTTCTTGTTTTGATTCTCCTCTTCCCTCTATGTTGCTCATGAGATATGCAGCCTCCAGGAAGGGACAACATGTACTACTTTGGAACACGGAAAAATGCAAAATCCCATTTTATCCATTGTTCGTTTCCCCATTAGCAACAGCATCATGTACAGTCATCCAGGCTTCATTGTGCCAAAATAACAGTAATGAGGACAGCCTTTATACGGCTTCATCAGAGGCTGGGTGACGCTATGAAGACACCGATGCGGAAGTTCAAAAGCTATTGTGACAGTTTTCCTGTGGAGAATCTCAGAGCTAACCTTGGAAAAACTATGCAGTGGCACTTAGGCATGAGCCAGAAAGAGGGGTGTGAAAAAATCTATAGACCCCTCACGTCCTGGACATCAACTTCTTCCCTCAAGACTTTTGGCTTTGCATGCCAAAACAACTAGATAGAAAAGACGGTCCCACCCACCTCCATGCTATCGCTCTGCTAAACAACTACTTCCCACAACACTGCCTTATGCCCTGGGATGTCAAACTACCCAGTATGGCTGTATTATCCTTATTATTATCCTTCTCATCTGTCCTGTTACCTATTTTCTTAGATTCTTATGACTATAACATGTTGTTGTATCTCATGATTTATGTTGATTGCTTTTATTTGATATCCTATTATTATTTATATTGATTGCTTTAGCATCCTATGACTATCACTGAGTTGTAGCTATGATTTATGATGATTGTATTTTATGATTATGATTTTCACTTGTTGCTTGTATGTACACTGAGAGCTTATGCACTGAAGACAAATTCCTTGTGTGTGTCCAGTCACACATTTACCCAATAAAGAATTCTATGTTCTAGGTTAGAAAAACATGACAGCCCAAGACAGGAAAAGAAAAAAATACCTCAAACTAGTTCAGCTCTAACTTCCTTGTAAGAGAGAAGTAAAGAAAATACTACTAGGCATTCAAGATTTTGTTACTATAGCCCACCCCAATAAAATAGATAAACAATTTCTCTACCAATTTGCTTCTTGACCTAGTCCACTTTGAGGGCTGACAAAGCAGAAAGAGGGCATAATTTGCGTAGAAATCCTTAATGAATTCTGCATGAAAATGATTAGCCTTAGTCTCTGGCTGGGCCCTTCCTTTTAAATAAAATAACCAAATCCAGCACTTGGACTTCACCACCATAGGTATACCTACAAAAAGTCACAATTTCCATTCAAACAGTCCATTATCAAAACTATGTCACTTTAATATCCATTGCTCAAATTTAATTCTTTTTCTCTACATTTTTCCTATTTGTTCTGCATTGTGTTTTAATTATTATTATTTATTTATTCTGGAATGTATGCTCTGAACTTTCTCTCTCTGCAAACAGCCAAGGTAGCTTACCACAGTTTTAGGCTGTAGACAGAATTAGCTGATAGTTCAAAGGCAATTTTAGAAGTTCCTTACACAATTGGTAACTTCCCATGTGCATGACTTGTTAAAAAATTAGTGTATAATTCTGATCTAGCCTGGATTTCCTTTAATATTTTAAACATTACAATTAAATGTTCTTGGAAAAAAGTTCCATTACCTATATTTGTTGCGGGAGAAGTAATAATCATTTATATAATAGTCATTGGCACCCCAAATGTCTTGAAGTACAATACTGAATTTGTGGTGTAGTTCAGTATTTGTTCAACCTCAGTTCATAAACTCAGAGTCTGTTCATCTGGTTCATCAACCTGCAATATTCTATGACAGGAGTGCCAACAAGTTGAGCCTTATTTCAGAGGGCTGAAGAAGTTGCTAAGTCAGAACTGGCCTTTTACAAATGAAGGCCATCATTAGGAACTGTCTGAATTTGTGAAGGTCCATCATTGTGAACCTGGTTGTTAAAGTATTTGTGCATGGGATGACACAGGAGCAGGTTTTGGCCAGTCATTTGTATGGGTTTCGTATCCAGATCTCACAAATAGATTATTTGGACACTCGTCTTTGATGATGAAAAGCAGCAGCAAAGATTGCTAGAATGGACCAACATTTAGAGGTTGCTAGAATGTAATCTTAAGGCAGCTGCAAGGTAGCTGGGCTTTTCAAAAAATAAACTGAAATATTTTATCATTGGTGTGCCTTTCTACATCACTTGTAAAAATCTGATCTTTACCACATGGTGGCAATCACCCTGCAATTGGATTTAAAGACACTTAAATATAGTGGCCTTGGGAGTTGTATTTAAGCAATCATTCTAGTTGAACATGATATACTGCCTCAGGGTATGCAAACTGACCCCCATCCCATTTTCTTTCAGAAAATACCCTATACCTTCCACTTTGATGCACAGAACTGAAAACTCAGTAACTAACCAGAATTAATTTGATTTCTTGATAAATCAAATTAGCTGAAAGGAAACAGTTTTTGTAGACATTTCAAAAGATCTGTCACTTGTAAGTAAATTTATTGTGTGATGTTCAAGTTGACAAATTTTGATGTCCTTTTTCAAAATTATTTAAAATTTATAGAATCCTATTCTTAGGAAAATGTTCCTTTATTAGAAGTGTAATAAGCTCTCTGCGGAAGTCGGACAACAGTAACAAGAAAAACAAGAAAAAGATGGGGCAGGGGAAAAGACTAATTGATCACAGTATCATATTTCAAATTTTATTAAACAAAATAGTGTTGAAGCCTAGAAGAGTCAATAGTAAGCAGAGTTCTTATCTGCTTTACAAATTTCAAAGAACAGATTAATCTGATACTGCCTACAATTTAATACCGCAGGGTTGAAAAACTTGAATGTATCTGAAATTCTAAACCAACCTTACCCAATATGGAAAGGAAAGTGCCTAGATAAATTTAGTATAATCCATCCCACTTGGAACACAAGGTTATTTTTTTCTCTGTTCAACTTTAACAAAGATTGTTTGTAAAGCTGAAAAGGATAACTTTTAGAGAGGGGTGTTTTATTTTTATATTCTCTCCTGAGATGTTTTTTTGGCCTCTATAGACTGTAGGTAGGCTGCCTTTACATTGAAATCCCTACACCAGTTAGATGTAATTTAGTTGACTGCTGTATAGCAAGTACATGCAGCTGCTAAAAACAAAACACAGAACAGACGAATGCTACCTGAGATGGTATTAAAGGCAGTATTAACTGAAATATAATCTTCAGGTCACAGGATGTAATGTTCTACTTGGTCCTGCTTTACTCATGACACTGGGAATTGACAAATGCTCACTTTCAGAGAAGAACAACTGGAGGGATGAAAGAGCAAGAAACCACATCCTATGAGGAACAGCTGAAAAAACTGGGATGTTTAGTCTGCAGAAGATAAGATTAAGGGGAAACCGAGTTGCAGTTTTCAAAATATCTGAAAGTCTCTCAAAAGGGAGATGGAGGAAAATTTCTTGCTGCTCAAAGCAGAATAGCTTGGAAAGCATGACTAGAAGTTGCAGCAGTCTTTATTTTAAATGTGTGGAAAAGTGGGGCCTCTACAAGCAAAATGCCATCATGCTTGAGCTAATTCTTTACTTACTTGTTTATTTAATTTACTTATTTATTATTTATATAATTTATTGGCTGCCCATCTGGATCAAGTATGTTGGTCTCCATGATAAGAAGTTCTTTGCTGGGAAAAATAAATTTTTTAGCTTGGAATATATTTCCAGATGTCATAGAGGCAATAGTATCCCAACCTGTAACTTTCTTGATAATCAATGGTGCTATTTGCAAGCCTACTATACCCAGACACAAAGCACCATCGAAACCTACTTTGTCCTCTCCCTAGCCAACTTGCTCTCATCCAGGCATAATTGTTATTGTAAGAAGATAAGCAAGAGTTGATACAATACTAAACCAATCTAAGTGAAACTGTTCTTTGAATCCATAGAGAAAATTATCCATAGATTATAGTAAGAAAAGAAAAAACAGGAACAATCTTACATATAATACAAAATAAATATTTATGTTTTCTGATAAATTGGTAGATGACAACCAGGGTATATATTTCTGATGTTAAAAAGACAGCAATCTGAATACAAAAAATGTGTGAAATTTATGTTGGACTTATTAACTATTGCTTAAACTTAAATTAATGATAAATATAATGATTCTTCACTCTTTCCTCGTGAATTTCTTTCATTAACAATAACTTCCTAAGAATATTTACCCTCCTTAAAACCTCCTCCAACTCTCCTTCTTTCTCATTAACAGATAACAGATAATCAGAGTTGGAAGGGACCTTGTAGGTCATCTAGTCCAATCCCCCACCCAAGCAGGAGACCCGACACCATTTTTGACAAATGGCTATCCAATCTCTTCTTGGAAGTCTCAAGTGATGGCACTCCCACAACTTATATGAAGACCCTAATTTTTTTCTGTCTAATTGAATTCTGAATTGCATATTCACTATTTTTTAATGTTCTCTGTAAGGAGTATTTCTTAATGCATGAAAGATATGGAAATGAAAACATTTTTATTTAAAATAAAACTACATTTGAGGGGTTATCTCAAATATTTTTGGGGGGAGAGGGGAGATTATCAGTGCACATCTTAGCAAATCTGATGATTCTAGCCCAAAGTGAATTATTTGGTTAGAAATCTTGGCTTAGTCTTTCCAGTATTCTCAATTCTCCAGTGACGTCATATTAAAAGTTTCTCCACGTTCTCTTATAAATTACACATTAGAATGGAAGATGATGTGCAGGAGAGGTACATTCTGTACTTGAGATGAAAATCACGATATTTTTTTTTCAGATTTAGGTTATTTCATAGGTTATTTATTTAGAAATGTTCCTCCTAAGTCTTTCTTCAGATGTTACATATTAAAGAAAGTGCACACCAATATTTCGCAATACCCTATGAATAATATGAAAATATTTTTTATTTTGGATGCCAAGATACATAATTACTGTAACTGTAACAGCATGGCTGAGCTTGGGCAGGCATTATACTTGGCAGATCCAAGGCAGATATAATGTAAACCATAATATAATTCACCCCAATACAAAGGCAATGCTACATACTATTATAAGATCAACATCCAAACTAATAGCCATAGATGGAGCAAACCAATGTGTTTTACCAATTATAAAAATGTTAACTATTAATGTCTTTATGTCCCTGTGGAGGTTATTGATTGATTGATTTACATTTGTATTTACTAGATTTATAAGGCTGCCCAACTCAAACAATGTGACTTGGGGTGGTGTACCAAAGAAAAACAAGCAATAAGCCATCATGGTCATATGACCACAGAAGACCATCATTGGTTGTAAAGTCACAAGTGGTTAAGTGCCTGATATACAGTCACATAACGCAGGGGGTGTTGGTGTAACCATTTACAATGGCCAAATGGTGCTTTACAGATATTCAGAATTTAACATAGATTTTTTTAAAAAAAATCTTGGAGACATCTTCCCAGGGCAGGGAAAAATTGTTTTTTTTTTTTTTAAGACATTGTATAAAATTAGATGAGTCTTCTTGTCCACTGCTATTTTAAGACTATCGTTACTTCAACAAGGCTATGTATTGGAAGATGCAGACTAGCAGATGAATAATTTCACAGGACTGTTTGTTCATAGGGGAAATATGTGAGTGCTAATGTACCCTTGAGAAAAGAAAGTCTCAGTCATAAAAAAGGAGCATCAATATTTAAAAAGGGATTCCGTGTGACAAATCTGGTTTTAAGTATTGTTTATATGACTAACCACTTAGTCTTAGGCTATATATGACTATATGACTAACCACTATAGTAGCATAGATGACCCTGGGAATCCTGAGAAAAGAAAGAAGAATTCAGTTATTGGTTCATCTCCTGTCATTGAACTTTGCATGCTTTCAATATTTGTAGATGATTTGTCGCTATCATTATTAAAATAGACGTCTGGAAATAGTGTTAAAACAGAGACTAATGTGGAAAATGGAAGAGTTCAGGAAAGAGAAAGCAGCAAACTCAATCAAAATCTGTGGAAGCAAATAAACAATATTTCCAGCTTCTGATGAAATGAGGGAAAGTGTATTCCATGGAAAGGAATAATAAAGGCTAGAACAATAGTTAGGGGAGACATCAACATTTCTAAATGGTTTCTGTTTTTGTAAAACAATCTAGGTAGCATTATTTGAGACAGAGTAAAGTTCTTTTTGTTCCAAAGCTACAGTTCCTTCAGTTCATAGACTGATTCATTTTTCTTGCATACACATTAAACATTTGAGCTGTCTGCATTTTAAAGAGAGAATATATTTATTTTGAAATATTCAATAGGTAATTAAAATACCCTGTGATATTCTTCTATTGTTAAAGAACACTTTTTCTCTATCAGCTGAAAGTCCTCCACTTCTTGTAGATTATGCTTCAAAGCTGGGTTGCTATTCTTTGCTTTACAGAAATTTCAAATTACTTATTTTTTTTAAATAACAATTGCTTTAGAAGCAATTCAGAACACACAGGTTATCTCTCTCCTCCCATAAGAATCTGTTGCATCCTTTAAAAGCTTCAGAGGTCAGTGGAACATACATATAGAACCCATCTACAATATTTAGAGCAGGTGCCTTATTTTCCAGGGATCAAATAGGAAGTGCAGAAAATACCACACTGTCTCAGGAAAAGATGCAGCTGCTGTGTGAAGTTGCAGCCAGGTCCTACCATTGCATTACCTGCCACAACTTGCAAACCATTTTTTGTAAACTGAATCTGAACACGGCTGCTTGATTATATTGATTATATTCATATTTATAAAATAAAAATTCTTGCAACTATAACTTGCTTCAGGGTAAATTTATTTCTCTTTCATGAACTTGTTATACATTAACAGGTATCAGGCCTGGTTGGGAGTGGCTCATATTGAAACCCATAGTTGGTTGAATCTATTACACATTCATTCAACATGTTATATTCAGTGTTGCATGATAAATTCTATTTTTGTGATACCTGATACCTTTAATGCCATGATGATTGTTTAACGCTTGCATAGGTTAAGGTTATGTCTGTACCTGTGGTGGATTTCAATATTTTTACCATTGGTTTGTGGGTGTGGCTTGTTGGGCACACTTTGCATGTGTGCAGAAGGTTTGCTATTAACCTTTTCCTGCAATTCTGCACTCTCCCTATGTCTTCAACAGTTGACATGCGGCAATCTGCTGTGCCACGTGAAGCAGCTGAGTTTCAAAACCAGGAAATAAAGGTCAGTATAGAGCTGGGGTGGGCAAGAGCGCCCAGCAGCTGATCGTCAGAGAGAATCGGTTCGCTCACAGATGAGCCTCAGAGCTACCGGTTCAGCAAACTGGGCCAAACTGGTCAAATACCACTGATCTATGCATTTGTGTGTGCTGAAGAAGGCACTGAAAGTTATCTAAAAATTGCAAGCCTGGTCTCAGGTTTCCATCTTAGAATAAGCTTTAAAATAGAAGAAAACAGTGCTTCTTGATGGTTTACTCCTACTGAATCGAACTGGTTGGATTGAAGACAATCTTTTGGAATATCATGAAGTTTAAGTTTTGTTCATCCCTGCTTTTACTGAAATATGATAATATTACAACTGCTGAACAAAGAAAACTGGCTCCACATCAAAAATTAATGAGCTTCCCATTAAAGCCTGCATTTTTGAAATATTGAAAAATAAATTGAGCATTCTGATGAAGATTTCTTGAAATCTATTCCACAGAAGAACAGATAAATAGAATAAAAATTTGTCAAGAATAAAGATTTTCTTTCCATAGAAATGCCAGTCCATTTCTATTAAAGACATGCCAATAGACTCACTTTGATTTCAACAGGCTATTGTATGTCTCTTAAGCAATCATTTCACTGGTGACTTTTGGGGGAAATGTCAACATTAATTTCACAGAGAGTTCTTCTATTGTGAAATCTTCCTCTTAACTTAAAAATGGGAAAATAGTTTGCATTTTTCCCTTTTTAAAAGATGAACCCCAAACTCTGAAAATCCTCCTCTGTGAATCAGAGGGCCAAAATTGTCAGAAATAGGTTACCCGCAGAAGCACAATAAAATGTCATCAGCATATCAGCTACAGAGGTTTTGGTACTTTGGAGAGAATGTGAACATATTTTGCCATAGCAAAACTTTGTAGGACATGTCTCAGCTTATTCCTGACTGAGAACATATTGTAACAATGAATACACATGTAAAATTCTTTTGGTGAAAGTTTAAATACAAGCCTAAATGGAAAGAAGGGGAAAAGATGAAAATATTTTAGGAGTAAAATCAAATCAACTGTTTTTTCCCCTTAAGTTTCAAAAAGATTGCTCTATTAACCACTTGCCAACTGCATTTAACAGAATTTAGTTATAAATTTAAGGTTGAATTTCAGCATAACTGTCAGGTGAGCTTTTGGAGACTTGGTACTATTACTACAATATTTTTTTCTTCCATTGTCTGATTCTTGAAAACTTCTCAGATTAGTCCTTGCAGTTTTCACAAGTTATTTGTCATTGCTTTCTTCCTAGAGCTAAGAGAAAGTGACTGGCCAAGGTCACCCATCTGGCTTTGTGCCTAAGAACCCATAATCTCTCATTTTCTAGCCTGATTCTTTCACCACTACCCCAGACTGGCTGATGTTATATTACCTGCCCTATTTTATCCATATACAAAATATCTGATCATATTGTTTTATTTACTCAATGCAAAATTGCTGTCCCATAATTCCTAGTTATTTCTTGTCCTACCTGCCATGTCAGGTCTTTTGAGCTTCAATTATAAAACTTTACTATGGAAAAATAATAAAGAAATTATTTTATGCTTATCTATAGGTACCAGCATTTCTATCATTTATGTTTTGCTATATCAATTTGACATATTATTTACTCCCAAATACATTTTTCAGTGAAACACATCTTTATATCAACATAGGTAAAATTAATACTATTACATAGATCTAAGAGGAATGAGCACTGGCCTGCTCTTTTAAACATGCCACCATTCTAGTTAGCTTCCAAATACATTGAGGGAAACAACTATTCATGAAATATTTTCCAGACTGATGCAATTCCAGAAAACAAATTTCTAATTGTAGCAGATGTTTGTCAACCTGATGTGGAAAATCTAAAAGTTCACCTTCCTATAAATCAATTTTATGTCCTAACCCCTAGGTGAATCTTACTTATCATCCCTTCCTTCCTTCCTTCCTTCTTTCAATTTTCACAAGAATTACTGGGAAAAACAATATAGTTGAAAAATGGTAATAAAAGTAAAATACGCCTGCATTTTTTTTAATTAAGAGAGATCATTTAATAACTCAGATTGAAACTAAATATTTTGGTAGGTATGAAAAAGGAAGAGGAACTTTGTCACAGTGCAGTATTATTCTCTAAATTGCTGAGGCTGCTAGTTTAAATCATGCTAGTTTTGGTCACTGAGGAAATGTCTCTGTCTATAGGAGATCCAATGGACATGGAGGGCTCTGAGTCATTGTATGTGTCGTATCTAGCTCAAAATTCAGAATAGACAAATAGCAGTTATTCTTCGGATTCCAGTGTTCTACCTGAAGATGTGGAAGCCTGAATGGGAAAACAGGTCCTCCCTCTCAATTATGAACCTTCTTAATCAGTCTGTAGGATTATTTGGTGAAAGTTCCATGTTTTCCTTAGGAACAGGGTATTCACATCTCCACAGATTGTGATACTTGTACACTTGTGAAGATTTTTGAGTCAACTATCTTTTATTACTGTGGTTTGTGGGTGGCAATTTTGTCTTTTGACAACCACTTTCTCTAGAATTAAGTACCACATTTTGAAAAAGAAGGAAAAGCAAGACAGTGAGGTTATGATATAAATCAAAATGACAGGAGATGAATGAACAAATATCGAGCTTTATTATTATATTATTCATATAATAATATATGATATATATTATCTCCTGTCATCTTGATTTATATCACAGAGGAACAATTTTATTCTTATAAGAAATCTGTTTTATAGAAACAAATAAACAAACAAGCATAGTATATAAATTATAATTTAGGTGCAATCAACTTTTTCTATTAGTTGTTAGCCACTCAGATTTATTTGGTTTGCTGGAACAATCAGAGTTAAAACTTTAAGATAGGCAACCATATACCTTTCTGGAATTAATAAATAAACCAATAATCTCAAACATTTTATAATCCAGGATGGTGGTTAAATCAGGAAATAATGTGTGAATCCCCAGCCTTAAAAGATAATATTACTCTTTCCTATACATAAAGAATTGCCATGTATTTGTTTAAGTGGGGTCTTGTCTCTACTTCTCAGTGTGACTGTGGTGCTCCTCAACAAAATATCCATCACATTGTGTCTGAATATCCATCAAGAGCTTACACCAGCCCAATGTCTGATTTTTTTCAACATGGACCACCCTGTTCTTGAATGGCTTGCTGAACTGGACATTTGAACATTTGAACCACTATAAGTCCATGTATTTGCCAAATGCTAGATAAAATAAATGAACATATAGAGTGCGCTTTAGATAATGTTTTTCTCTCATTTCAAAAAAGGAATGTCTTCCTGCAACCTTCCCAAAATAAATTAGCTTTCCTAATATATTCATTCTGAATATCTCAGATTAAGAAATCCTATTAAATGTGAATTGTGGGTTCCCATTGTATCTAGAGGGAGAAAGGCTGGGAAAATCTACTACAGAAATACAGTTGCTTAGAAAATGAAAATAATTTTAATAAACCCCAGTCTATTTAGTCCTTATTTTAAGGCAAATCTATTATGTTATAGGAAATAGTACTTGCTCTGTTTAAAAACAAGAAGAAAACATCCACAACTCTATAGTCTGACTGTCATCCAAATGCTAATATTAATACCTATTGGCTGGTCTAGCATCTGTTGGCCAAACATATAAATGCAGATTCCATCTCACAAATATTAAAAGCATGGCTTCTAAGAAAGGAATCTAGCTAGTCATATAATGCAATTTTCTCCTTGTGGGAAGAGTAAACATATATTTGCTCTTCAGAACTGTTCAAAGTCAAAATCAGCATAAAATTGCATGCATGAGAAATGAAGAGAGCGAAATGTCTGTGGATCAATCTGATCTTGTTCCCACACTCAAATGACAGTGAGGACCAGACACAGAAAAATATTCTGAGTGTATATGAATATACTCCAAACTTTCCCCTCCCCACTGCCAAATAAAGATTGATTCTCTGGAGGATTTGGCCATTAAAAATGTAAACAATTTTCTGAGCAAAGAGCTAGAGAATCCAAAATATTTTCCAAATGTTTTCAAAATATAGCTGTATCATAGACTGATTTGTCAAAAGCAATTACAATCAGTTACTTTATGGCTCCTGTCCCAATATGCCCATATAGAACAATAATTATTGTTTTTTTAATATCAGTTTTATAAACAAAATCAAAGTAGAATTAGTGTGAGTGAAATAAATGTTAAAAAAAAGAAGCTAAAAAGCACAGGAAGTTGAACAAAAGTGATGCTCCCTTTCTGCAATAAGTAGGGATGAAACAAAATGAAATGAAGGCTACAACATAAATTTTTATTTAATGTTTATTATAAATATAGATCCACCTCAGACCATATTAAGATCATGAATGCTAGGCACCCCATGTGAAGTGAAAAGAAAGTATTTGTCTAAAGAAGAATTACATGAAATGAAAAGATGTTTGTTTAAAAAAGAATTGTTTTGTAGGAATGATTGCTGCAGGAAAAACTATAAATTATGTTACATAATTAACCTTGAGAAGATGTACTACTGGTACCTTGGTCTCTGGAATGGTAAACTGACAGTACATTTAATTTAAGAGGACATTGAACAGTAAAAAGATGTCAGGCAGAGGTCAAAGAGATCACAGAAAATCTATTTGCAAAACAGGGTCAAGAGCAGTTGCATTGATTCATGTGACATGTCATTAATCAGTTTTATTATGGGGTCACGGGACCTTCAGCAAGAAAAGCAGGTGTCAAATATTAGCATTTGCAAGGTCTAATTTAAGGAAGTATTTCTACAAATAGAGAAACTATGTCCCTAGTAGAAGTTGGTAAGGAGTTCATCTAATAATAAAAATTCCATTGTAATCTGATAATTACACTTTGACTGAAAGTAAATAAATGATTTTAAATGGCTTTAATAGGCTTCAAGAACAATTTTGTGTGCAATTATCTAAGTGAAGGTGTATGAAATCAGGGACTTCCTTTCAGTTAAGTTTATATTGGATTAGTCTCATAATAATTGTTTTCAAGGAATTGCCTTAAGCATCTAGACCAGAGGTGTCAAAATTGCATTGTCATGGGATCATCACATGATGTATCGGGACTTTCCCCCCCTTCGCTAAACCAGGTGGCTGTGGGGCCATGGCCAGCATGTGATGCATCTGGCTCACTAGGCGTGGGCCACGAGTTTGACACCCCTGGTCTCGACAAATGTTTCTCAATCTTGACAACTTTAAATGTGTGGACATTAACTCCCAGAATTCCCTGACCAGCCACACAGCCACCATATTTTGCAAACAAGCAATACAGAAATTAATTAGGAAACAAAACTATTCAACTAATGGGGAGGGGAGATTTTGTCTAAAGGAATTTTTCTTTGCATGAAGGAACCTGCAATTATGCAAGAAAAACATACCCTCACTGTTTCACACAGCAGCTGAGTCCTCATCGCAATCTGTAATGCAAATAAAGGCTTGCGATTCTTTGAAATGGGTGCTTCAAATGTACAGGAGCACCTATTTTGAATTATTTAAACAGCCATGTCTTTTCTAGATTTGCACATCTCTTTTTTAATTATAATTATTTATTAAACTTATCCCAAAGGTGTTTTTCAAAAGACAACTCGATTTTTCTTGGTATTTTCCTTCAAAACATTTCACTTCTCATTGAAGAAGCTTCTTCAATTCTGGAACTGAAGAACTGCGAAGAAGCTTCTTGGATGGAAGCAAAATGTTTTCAAGAAAAACACCAAGAAACTCCATTTGCCTTTTTTTGAAAAGCACTTTTGATATAACCATGATCTGAATGATTGAAATCTCCATATATATTAAACTTATCAAAATGTAAAATACAAGTGGAAATGAAGATAATGGGAAAGTGTGGAAAGGAAAGAAAAAGGAGAGAGAGAAATGTGGGGTAAGTAGGAAAAAGAGTTTTAAAAAAGTATCAACTTCCAACTCTTTTTGAATAAATTACAATAAAATAATTACATTGCATCCCTTCTTATTTTTGCATACTTAGTATATACTAGCTATTTTCATAACAAAAAATTAAACTAATCAGCAAGAGTCAAAGTTACATCTTTTTCTGTCTCAAGCACAAATTCTAGAAGCTGCTTCCAAGCAGAAATAAAGTTGGATGTATCCTTTTCTTTGATTAAAGTAGTTAATTTCACCACTTTTCCTGCTAGTTTCATCAGTTCTGCCAGCCATTCTTCCATTTATGTATCTTCCCATTTTTGTGCATAGATAGAGCATTCTCATTGCTGTCAACATGTGTAACAAAAAAGTTTCAGATTTTTTTCAAGTTCCTTGTCCATTAAACCTAAAATAAATATTTCTACTTTGATTCTTTTCTATATTTTGAAAATCTGTATTAATTTTTCTGGATTGCACATCTCTTTTGGCTGCTGGCTATTTCTTTCTGTGAGTTAATGAACAGCTACTTCAAATAATTTTTGTAGCCCTTGCCAATTCACCACATGTTTAATCTCTGAATAAACCAGTGTTGTTCCGTCCGGAAAGAAGCGCGTGAGACCGGGTTCCAAACAACAACTCTTTGTTTCAAACCACTAGGTAAAGAACATAGCCCAAGCCGCGGCAGCACTTCATATAGCGGCTAGCCTGCCGGCTTGTGGCCAATGACAGTTATTTAATTCTTCCCACCATTTGGCGGCTTCCCGGATAGGTTCCTAGCGAACCAATCCGTAAGTGGCCTTTTCGGCCAATCAGAATGAAGAATACTTGGAATCTACCAAGTTCCATAAAGAACACCCCTCGCCCTTTAGTTTAGTCGAACGTGGGTGACGTAGTTGCACAGCTAGGTGGGGCTTTTCCTAGTTCCTAGTTGACCTGCGCAGCTCAGTCTTGTTTTGGTCTTCAAGCAGTTCGGACAGGATCGCTGCTTCTCTCGACCTTCTCCATGGAACCTCCTGGAAGGTTGAGTCAGCCATGCTGCTCCCGCCTGAGTCTCTCGGGCTGGTTGAGATGGCTTTGCCGCTGCCTCTTGATTTGGCCAGGTTGGTTGAGCTGGCCTGGCTGCCACCTTCCAGAAAGGCCTCACTTTGCTCTCCTGCTCCCGGACTTCTTTCTTGGGGTTCATCTAACCATGAGTGCTCTTTTTGTTTGGTTAGATTGTCGTTTTGCAGAGTTTGTTGTCTTGTTATGGGAGGTTCGTTTCTCCCTTTTTTATTTATTTGTACTTCCCCCCCCTTTGGTTGTTTTTTCATCGGAATTTATTATTTTCGGTTCTGCGGCGTTTTTTCTTTCGAGGTTGTGCAAACGAAGCTGGTCTATGTGCCGCTTCCATTCCCTCCCATTGTCTAGCATTAATCGGTAGGACTGGGGGCCTGTGATTTGTGTGATGGTGGCTGGCAGCCATAGAGGGTCCCCAGTAAGGTTCTTGGCATAGACTAGGTCACCGATTTTGAAGGTAGGGTATTTGCTGGAGGATTCGGGAGGCTTGTCCCATGTGTAGGTGGGGTGTAACCTGTCCAGGTAGGACCTTAGTTTCCTACCCATTAACAATTCAGCCAGGCTTTTATATGTAGTGCTACTAGGGGTAATATGTTGCAAGGTTAGTAGTCGGTTGAGTTTGTCCTGCACGTCCCCCTTGTCCATTCTCTCTAGGCCCTCCTTAGTGTACCTAATCATGCGTTTGGCTCTGCCATTTGCAGCTGGATGGGCCAGCGCAATTAAGGCGTGAGGGATACCCTGGACAGCCAGGTATTGTTCGAACTCCAAGGCGGTAAACTGAGGCCCGTTGTCCAAAACCAGTACATCTGGTAGCCCATGCATCGCAAACAGTTTGTCAAATTGTTTCATGACAGCCTTGGTGGTTGTGGAAGCCATGAGGATGACTTCCAATCAGTTCGAATATGCATTGACCACAATCAAAAAGGTGTTCCCCTTTGTTGGCCCAGCGAAGTCAATGTGCACCCTAGACCATGGACCCCGGGGAGTTTCCCAGTCCCATATTGGTTTCTGTGGGGGGGTAGGCCTCACTTTCTGACAGGCGTGGCATGTTGCAACCCAGCGTTCAATGTCTTTGTCCAGCCCTGGCCACCAGACATAACTTCTGGCCAGGACTTTCATCTTAATTATGCCTGGGTGATCCTCATGCAACATGCCTAGGACGGTTTCTTGTAGGCTGCTTGGGATTACCACCCTGTCACCCCATAAGATGCACCCCTTTTCGATAGACAGCTTGTTCTGTCTGGTACGGAAAGGTTTAAAAGTCTCAGTTTTTTTATTTTCCTCCGGCCAGCCTTTACCTACCCAGTTCAATATATGTGCTGTCAAAGGGTCTTTGGCTGTGGCTCTCGCGACATCGGCTGCAGTCAGTGGTAGCTCTGGGCAGGTCTCAAGTTGGAATGTGGAGGTAGTTGGAGCAGGGTCGTCTTCTGTGATGGGCAATGGGGAACGGCTCAGGGCGTCGGTGTGCGAGATGGCTTTGCCAGGTCTGTGGAGTAGCGTGTAGGAGTAGGCAGCGAGGAATTCAAACCACCTCGTCATTCTAGGAGACAGAATGTTCAGGGTTGGCTTGTTTCCTGCTAGGATGCCAAGGAGAGGCTTGTGGTCAGTTATGATAGAAAAAGGTCTACCGTAAAGGTACTCATGGAATCGTTTGACCCCAGTGACGATTGCCAGGGCTTCGCGATCAAGTTGGCTGTAATTTCATTCTGCCTTGGAGAATGTCTTTGAGTAAAAGGCAACCGGTGCCTCTCTGCCATCTGGAAGCTGGTGACTCAGGATGGTACCTACCCCAAAAGGTGAAGCATTGCAGGTGACCGTCAGAGGCAGGGTGTTGCTAAACTGGATAAGAATGGTGTCTGACGTTAATAGGTCCTTAATACTTTGGAAGGCTCTCTGATCCCAGTGGCCCCATGTCCAAGTGGTTTTTTTTATCTAGTAGTCGATGTAGGTGTTCTGCTATTGTCGTCTTATGGGGTAGAAACAAGTTGTAAAAATTTATGAGGCCTAGGAACGCCTGGAGATCAGTTTTGTGTTTTGGTCTGAGAGCGTCTTTGATAGCCTTCACCTTCTTTTCAGTTGGGTGAATACCTTGCTCATTGATTAAATAGCCCAAAAATTCGACCCTGTTAGTGGCCAGTTCACATTTTTCTTTCTTGACTTTTAGGCCTGATTTTCTAAAGCGAGTTGAGACTTCTTTTAACCTGGTCTCTAGCTGGCTGACGTTTTTTGCTGAGACCAGTACATCGTCGAAGTATGGGACGACACCTTTGATTCCTTTTTAATAGGCATTCCATGAGGCTTTGGAAAACGCCTGGAGCAATGCTAACACCAAATTGGAGGCGGTTACATTTGAATGTCCCTCTATGCGTTACTATCGTCTGTGCCTCTGTTGTTATTGGATCAATGGGTAGCTGCTGATAAGTTTGTGCTGGGTCGAGTTTTGCGAATATTTTTCCTCCCCCTCGCAAGTGCAATAAATGTTGCATTACTGGCACTGAGCATGCGCTTTGTTGGAGCGCATGGTTCAGGGTTGCCTTCTAGTCCCCACAGATGCACACTGACCTATCTGGCTTTACCGGTGTGACCATAGGGGTTTCCCACTTGGCGTGGTCGATTGCTTCTAAAATCCCTTGCGCTATCAACTTATTCAGCTGTTCATCAATTTTTGGTTTAAGTGCGAATGGAATGCGTCTGGCCTTTAAACAAATGGGGGCTATTTTGGGATCTAGGCTAAATGAAATTGGGGTCCCCTGGTACTTGCTTAGAGTCCCATCGAATACATCTTGGAGTAGGTTCTCCTCCCAGTTGGTAGTAGCAATGCGGTTGACCCTGGTCATCCTGATTCCCAGAGGCGCGAACCATTCGATTCCTAGCAGACTAGGGCAGTCACGGTCAATGATAGTCAGAGGCAAGACTTCGGCGTGTTGTTTAAATTCAACTAAAAAATGTCCAAGGCCAACTACTGGGACTCGATTTCCCTGATAGTCTTAGCACAAGTTTTCGTTTCTTTAGTTCTTTCTGCTTGATGTTCGGAATTCGGTGCCGGATGGTATTCCAGAATACCATCGATAGGAACGGCCCTGAGTCGACCTTCATCTCGCAGGGTCTCCCCTCGATGCTCACCTCTATGCTACCTCTTTCCGCCCTGGCATTATCGATGGTGACTGTCTGATGTATTTTTTCTCTGTCACCGGTTCTTTTATTGCAATTCCATCGGTTGCTGGCTTGTCTGTCATTGTGTCTGGGTGTGTGTGTGCTGCTGTGTCTTTTTGGGCTATAGCTCTTTTTGTTGAACCTACCAAGTTCCATACAGAACAAGTGTCTTCTCCATGTGACCAAGTCTCCCTCTTATGAAAGAGCTTGTACAAAGAGCTTGTACATAAGTGCTCATTTTCACAAATCTCAACTATAGCCACTGGCATAGCTAATAGTGAAAAGTGCTGGAGACTGTAGGTCAAAAAAATAATCTACCATAATGCAATAGAATGAGAAACTTGTTCATAGCATTCAGATTACCAAATGTGCTATAAGGATGCATCCTTTTATCGTGGGGAAAACAGGGAAAGGGCAGGGGAGTTAAATAAGTCTAAGGAGAGAGCTCTATAAATAGTAGAAAAAAAGCACAAATGTAACATGAATGAAAACTGTACTTTTTAATATCAGCCAGAAACCTCCCAAAAGAAAAATGATCACTAGTTTACAAGCAGTAATAATTCCCTGCAGGTAGTTTCAGGATATTATAATGAACCGAATAAGTTGGAAAAAAATATATTTTTTAGCAAAAGGATCTATTTCTCAAAGAAAAAATATTAGTTTGCACTGCACCAGACTGAAGTTAAAAGCAGGGGATTGTTTTTTTGCAATCAGAAGAATTCACTTTTGGAATCTTTAATTAGCTGTGCAGCAATAAAAGCAATATATGGAACCCAAGAGAAGATCTGGATAACTACTGTGAGTTTAAATGATTGAATGGTCAGAGACAATTTACTATGTTTAGACATTCTGTTAGCCCCCAAAAAACTATCTGGCCACCACAAAATATAATAAACTTTATGGTATGCAGTTGGAAAAAATGGAATCACCACATTTTCTATCTGGAAAGAAACAAATCTTTCAAAGACGTACCATTCTACTCAAGAAAATTCTGATTTGCTTAAATCTTACAATTCTTCTATGGAGCACTCACAACTTCTGAAGGCAAGCCATTCTAGATTGCTTCTCTTCTTGACTAGTTTCCATCATATTTCCACTGCTGCTTGTTCTGCAACCCATTAGATATTGGCATAATGCTATCATGTCACCTTCAGACTTCTTTTCATTAAACTGTTGTTAGTTACAAAGTCATGTCTGACCTATCACGATCTCATGGACAATGTTCTCTAAGCCTTCCTGTTCTCTACCATCTTCTGGAGTCCATTTAAGCTCATGCTTAGTGCTTCAGTGTCTCCATCCAGCCATACCCAATTCCTACAACCATTCGTCATATGTTTTCACCTGCAGTCCCCCTAATCATTTTTGTTGGTCTTTGCACTTTTTTCTAAGTTTTGCAATATTCCAAGTTTGACCTTACCAAGGTATTATAAAGTGGTACTAACACTTCATGTGATCTTAGTTCTATCCCTCTGTTAATGCAGACTAGGACTGCATTGGCTTTTTTGGCAGCTACAGCATACTAATCTAGTGTTTCTCAATTTTGACAATTCTAAAATGTATGGATTTCAACTCCCAGTATTCTCCAGTTATACTTGCTGGCTGAGGAATTCTGGAAATCCCATATTTCTTAAAGTTCTCAAGGTTGAAAAACACTGGACAAATATATACCAATGTTTATTTCATAGAAATGCTCTTCATGGAATATGTAATCTGATTTTCAATTAAGCTTCACTGATTAATATTAATGAATTAAAGTCTAACTCCTAAGTCTCCTCCATAATTTTCATACTATGATTTCTTTTATAATTTTTAGAATAGTCATGGGCAACATTCTATGATTTTTGAATGCAGAGTTTTTCCTATTTGTTCTTTTTCTGTTTCATTCTGCACAGACAAAATCCAGTTGCCTTTTGGAAAAGTACCTTTGGAACAACCATGGCATGGATAATTGAAATTCTCCATAGACAAGACCTTGGGGTATTGTACCCAAAGTTTTGTACACTGCCAATTTCAATTATGACCACTACAGAAGATTGAAAGAGGCATTAGAAGCCTTCTAGGCCAACTCTCTGCAGAGAGCAGAAATCCTCAAACTGTCCTCAACAAATTGCTGTCCAATCTTGGCTTGATAACATTGTGCTAGAAGACCCCAAATTCTCACTGTTAGAAAAAGTTTCCTTGTTCCAAATTTGGATCATTTCTGGTAAAGCTCCCATTGTTGATTCTTCTGTTTATAGGAACTACTGAAAATAAATCTACACCTTTCCTGTGACCACTTTTCAAGTGTTTGAAGGTTTCTATCATTCTTTCCTTAGCTTTCTTTTCTTCAAGATTTAGTATTGCAAGTCTCTCACCATTTTCATTGCTCTTCTCTGTACTCTTATCAGTTCCCCAGTGCCCTTCTTGACTTATGGCAGTTAAAACCAAACAGTTACTTCAGGTGTGATCTGAAAATACAACTATTACAAGCCACATCTGTGTTGATAAATCCCAAGACTGCATCAGCTCTTTTGGCAAAAGCAGCATCCTGCTGGCTCATGATTTCAAAGAAAGAGGGCTTTTCTGTTCTGATTTCATTTCAAAACTTCATGACTCTCAGTCATATTCCCTTGAGTCACAAGTCCTGACTTGGCATTTTCAGAAAGTGTTTTAATCTCTTTATCACCTCAAGTTTTTGAATGTTTCCTCACTTCTTACTTATTTACTGTACTTCAAATGAACAAACAGAGTTGGGCATTGGGTTTCAAAAATGATTGCAACATGGACTAAACATACTTTTCCCTTTTTCTCCCCAGTCACCAATTCTTTTCCCTCCAATTTTGCAAACGAAAGTGACATACATGGTGAAGTTTCCTTAATTGCTTTTATGCTGAGATTATGCTGGGATTTCTTGCTTGGATTGTAACAGCAGGTTCAGAGGCATCAGCTGGAGGAGCTGCAGAGCAAACAATTTGTTGTATATTTGAATATTTGAATATTCCCTTCTGATTAGTCCAGCTGGATGGCAGGAAACTTGAATAGCCATCATTAGCCGCAAGCAGCTGCTATAAAGGAGGCTGCCGCGGCTCCACTGTTGTTCAGTCCAGAGATAGAATTAAAAGCAACTAAACAGTAACTGGTCTCGAGTTGTCTTTCCCACAACATAACACTGGTGACAAGGGTGGGATACTGAGACAAAGGAGACCAGTTGAGCATGTGGCGACGGGAACCGAGCTAAACGAGATGGCCGGCAACAACTCACTACCCGGACCATTCAACCCAGCAATGGAAGACTGGGAATCGTACATCGACCAATTCCTCATGTTTCTAAAAGGGAACGAGCTCCAAGGAATATCCGAAAATAGGAAGATAGCTTTTTTCCTCACCCACTGCAGACCCACGGTCTTCAAAATGGCGAAGGCATTGGCATCACCCCACGTTATAAAGAAGATGGCGTGGTCAGACTTAGACAAGTTACTGTAAACCCATTATACACCAACCATCTCATGCCTTATCAAAAGACATGAATTTTACAAGTGCAACCAAAAGGAAGGTGAAAGCATTGGAGATTTTGTTGCAGCTCTAAGAGACATTGGAGGAGTGTGTGAATTCCTAAACATGGACGAGGCCATGAGGGACCGCGTAGTCCTCAGATTAAGAGGCCTTACACTACAGAGCCGACTACTGACCAGACCCAAAATAACATTGACTGAGGCCATAGAAGAAGCCACTGCAGCAGAAGCAGCACAGAAATCAGCAGCCACCATGCGACAAATGAATAAAGTAACACAAGAAATCCCAAAAGACATTAAACAAACTCAAGACAAGAAGCAAGAGGGAACTCAAAAGCTTACCACCATGACACACCATGAGGATATCAAAACCCTATCCGAAACCAATGAGGAAGAAGAAGTAAATCAAGAAGTAAACTCCGGTCAGAGAAAAGCAGATGGGAGTGAAGGGAAAGAAAGTTGAGATTCCACTGTGCCGGTTGCGGAGGGGACCACCCACATTCCAAATGCCATTTCTTCGATGCTATTTGCAGGCATTGTGAATGGCGGGGACACATAGCTAGGACATGCCAAAACAGAAATAACTATAGTCCTAGAAGAAGAGGAAATACCCCCCTCAGAGAGAGAAAAAGGCAAACAGGGAGCCATTGGAGCCAAGAAAGCAGAAACAGGCGGTGGAAGTAAACCAATAGAAAAGAAGAAACACACCAGACAATAACTATTGGACACTCGAGCACAGTAAATGTGAAGAAGGTACTGGTGCAAGTCACCATAGAATGCCAGCCATGTGAGATGGAGGTGGATTCCGGCTCGTATCTATCAGTGGTATCATGGAACACTCTCAAAAGCCTGATACCTGATATGAAAAGAAAGGAACTAGAAAAACAAAAACTCACACTTAAAGACTACCAGGGAAACAGAATTCCTGTAGTCGGAACCAGACATTTCCAAATTAAATTCAAAAAATATACGAAAGTCCTTCCACTAACCATAGTCGACCGGGATCACCCCAGCCTACTGGGATTCAAATGGTTCAAACCACGTGGAATCGGAGTGACCGGAATAAACAACATCACAGACAGACTGGGAAGAGAACCTGATGAGAGAATTCCAAGATGTCTTCAATGGAGAACTGAGCAAATACCAAGGGTCCCCTATCATGTTTAATTTGAATCCTAATATAGCCCCAATAAGGTTAAAGGCGAGGTGAGTACCTTTTGCGTTAAAACCCAAACTTGATGAACAATTAGATAAACTTATTGCACAGGGGCTGTTAGAACCAATAGACCACGCAAGATGGGAAACCCCAATTGTGACTCCTATCAAACCAGATGGGTCTGTACGCATCTGCGGAGACTACAAGGCCACCCTCAACCATGCGCTACTACAAAGTGCATACCCAGTTCCGGTGGTACAGCAATCTGTTACATTCTTTGGGGGGAGGTAGAATTTTCATGAAATTGGACCTTGTGCAAGCTTATCAACAGTTGCCAGTTGACTCAGAAACCGTGGAAGCACAAACAGTAGTGACTCATAGGGGGGCATTCAAATGCAAAAGACTAAAATTTGGAGTTAGCATGGCC
>BLBF01000005.1:43481882-43564174 GCA_015471245.1 Laticauda colubrina | reverse complement strand
GGGATGTCTTACAAAAATGTAAAGAGGCGAGACTTAAAGTTAAAAGAGAGAAGTGTCAATTAGCCACTAATAAGGTTGAATTCCTGGGATACCTTATAGACAAAGAAGGGATCCATTCCACTGAAAACAAAATCAGAGCAATCAAGGAAGCTCTCAGACCTGAAAATAAAACAGATTTACAAGCCTTCTTGGGACTTATTAATTTTTACAATGTATTTTTGCTGCAGAAGGCAGTGATAGCAGAACCACTACAAAGGTTGCTGGAGAAGAAAGCTACCTGGACCTGGGGGCAATGAGAAGAAACCGCATTCCAGGGAATCAAAGACTTAATTACATCAGACTGTCTACTAATCCAATACAGCGAAACCATGCCACTAACATTAACCTGCGATGCGTCACTGTTCGGCATCGGGGCTATACTCAGCTACATATTACCTGATGGAAGAGAAGCACCGATTGCATTCTATTCAAAAACTCTATCAAAAGCGGAGCAGAACTACAGCCAATTGGATAAAGAAGCATTGGCCGCAATAACAGGAGTTAAACGGTTCCACGAATGCATCTATGGCAGGAAATTTTCACTGGTCACAGATCATAAACCTCTATTAGGAATACTCTCAGGAAACAAACCTACACCCAACATATTGTCACCGCAGATGACAAGGTGGTCCGAATTCCTCGCTGCATACAACTACGAATTAATCTACCAGCCAGGAAAGAACATAACACATGCTGACGCCCTGAGCCATTCTCCCCTACCTGAGTTAGTTGATGATCCTGCACCAACCATATCAACCCTACGCATTGAGATGCTGGCAAACCTACACATAACAGCAACAGACATTGCGAAGGAAACCTCGAGAGACAGAGTCCTGGTGCGGATTTTAAATTGGGTAGGTAAAGGGTGGCTGGAGACCAAAAGTGACGAGACTGTTAAACCATTTTGGAATAGACAAACTGAACTATCTATCTTAAAAGAATATGTACTATGGGGGGATAGAGTGATCATACCAGACATATTGAGGGAACAAATACTTGAACTATTGCATGAAGGTCACCTGGGTATTATCTGAATGAAGGCCCTGGCTAGGAGTTATGTATGGTGGCCAGGGATGGATAAGGGTATTGGGGAATGGGTAGCAACGTGCAAATGATGCCAAGAATCTAGACCTACACCCCCTTCTGTACCTGCACTCGACTGGGAAACACCTAGGGGCCCATGGTCTAGAATACACATTGATTTTGCTGAACTAAAGGACACACATTCTTAAGAGCAGTAGACACTTACTCAAATTGGCTAGAGGTAAGCATTATGACCTCAACCACAACAGAAGCTTTTATTAGACAATTAAGAAAGCTTTTTGCAACACATGGATTGCTGGATTTAGTTGTATCTGACAACGGACCGCAATTCACGACACTAACATTTGAGAGGTTCCTGGCCAAACAAGGGATAAGGCACGTTTTAACAGCACCGGGTCAGCCAGCTACAAATGGCCTGGCAGAATGCATGGTCCGTTATACTAAGGAAACACTACACAAGCTAGAAACTGGAGATATCCAGGAAAAAATATATAAATTACTAACGATACAGCACATTACAAAAAACACCACAACTAATAAAAGCCCAGCAGAACTATTAATGGGAAGAAAACTAAGATCTAGCCTAGATAGACTACACCCCACATATAGCACAGAAAAACCAACTGACTCCTCCAGTAAGTGCTGTCCCTTTAAAACAGGGGACCTGGTTTATGCAAAAAACCTAACAGGGAAACCATTATGGATACCAGCTAAAATAATCCAAGTAACAGGACCCAGGTCATATAGGGTAGAGACAGAGGATGAAAAGAGCTGGAGGAGACATATAGACCAACTCAGATCAAGGGCCCTCTTTAGAAACACTAACAATCAAAGGAAAGAAAGAGAAGAGCCCACACAAACACAGGAACCACTTCAAACATTAAACCAAAATAATAACCAAACCAGAGAGGGGGGAGACCCCTCAAACACAAATAAGAGGGGAGAGGGAGACCCTCCACAAGCACAAGAAATAACAAAACAAACCCTAACAATAACACAACAACCAGTACCACCATTAGCCCCAGGCAGAAATCGAAATCACATACCTGGAAAAGAAGAAAACTTCGGAAGACTGGTGCAGGCGTTGGAAAACCATCATAAAGCCACTCCTGGCAGGAGCAGCCGAGCTGACTCAACCAGCCCAGAAAGGCCAGCCAGTAGCGGCATGGCTGACTCTACCTTCCAGGAAGTTCCACGGAAGAAGACAGGAGGAATAGTGAACCTGTCCGAACAGTCCTAAGACAACACCACAACTGAATTGCGCAGGTCCAGTAGAAACCACAAAAGCCCCACCTATTTACATGACTACGTAACATAGGGAGGCTTGATTGGTTGGACTGGACCACATAGAACACATATGTTCCATTCTGATTGGTCTGGCTGGATGGCGGGAAACTTGAATAGCCGTCATTGGCCAAGAGCCGTGAGCAGCCGCTATAAAGGAGGCTGCCATGGCTCCACTGTTGTTCAGTCCAGAGAGAGAATTAAAAGCAACTAGAGATTAACTGGTCTCGAGTCATCTTTCCCACAACATAACACAATCTATAAACAAAACATTGAATATCAAGATCACATCCCTGATTAATTTCGTTGTTGTACTCACAATAAACTATTGCAACATCACTTTAGAGATAAGACAGCCATTCCTCCCCCATCTCTTTCAGTAAATACATTTTTGCTTTTGGCTCAAAATAAACTCAGCCCATTGACTGCAGCTTTTAGAAAATTGAAAGCTGGAATGTGAAAACCAGAACCTCCCATTTGTATCATCCTAAATATATGGGGTGGTTTTCTGAATCTCATGACTGAACTATAAACGAATCACCTGGTTAGATTCACAAACATAGTTAGCTTGCATTCATTCATTCATTCATTCAATCTACATCTTGCCTTTGTTATTTTTATAAATCATTCAAGATAGCAAACATCTAATACTCTTTCTTTCTCCTAATTTTTCCACAAAAACAACAGTGAATTGAGCTGAGAGAGTGCCACTGGTCTAAAGTAACACAAATTGGCTGCCTGAAACAGTTGGGCTTTAAGAAGTTTTTGAAAAATCTAGCAAAAAGAGATCTAGTCTGATCTCCATATAAGAGGCTGTTCCACAGTGTTGGTGCTGCATCTTAAAAGAATTGCAAATATTGGAGAAAAATTCCAGTGACATATTTTCCTTTCAAGCGGATCAGTGTCATAATTTCTCCTTAAAAATCCATTGTGATTACTATATTTCCTGTTATTTCATTAAATACAAAAAAATCAGTCTGAAAGATGAATAAACAGATATCAGTAAGAAAGCCATTTTAGTTTTTATTCTGAGAACACTGTCATTCAACATTAGAGAAAGATTATATTTTTCAGGCAAGCCCTAAACAGGAAACAATGCAGTTTCTCTTTTTTCTATTTAATAGTTAAAGACAAAGAAAGCAGCCATGATAGAAAAGGTTAGTATAACAAAAAAGAAAAAAAACCTTAGATATTACAGTGTTATGACTAACAAAAAATTATTTAACATAAAAAAAGAAAAGTTCTATATTGATAGCTATATAATTGAATCCCTATAGTTATATGTAATCTATATAAAACAAATTACTTCATCTTCTTGTTTTTGGAACGCAATGATATTTTAGAAATAGATAATAGATTCATATTCTGGATCCATAGCTGAAAAGGGACAGGAAGATTACTTCCAATTATGTAAAATTATCTTCTTTGCCATGTCCCAGACATGATATGGCCATAGCAATTCATGAAATGAGAAAACCCATGTTTTAATAGTTCAACATCTCCTTAAGATTCTTAACTGCGAGATTTCTTCTCAAAATCAAAGTGTAGTTATTTGAAACCAAAACAAGGGACCAGATAGTGGAGCCAGCAGCAGATTTAGACAGTGAGGAGATTGGGGAGGAACATGGGCCAGTCCTGGAGTCTGGGGAAAGCTCTGATGAGTGCTCTGCATTAGAGGCAGAGATGAGGCCAGGGCCATCTGACAGTTATCAGCTGCCTTCAGAATTGGACATCAGTGAAACAAAAGAATAGCTGGAGCCTGTTCTTGGTGTGTGCATGCACAGAGATGCTAGATAAAGGGAACAGCTAAGGAACAAGGGTCAACTTGGAAGTAAAACCACATGGTGAGTGGCCCCTCCTATAGGGAATAAAAGAGGAGCAAGAGGGGAGTAGGGTTTTGCAGGAGACAATTCATTCATTCCTGCATTCTTGCCAAGTATTGTGGCATCTGAAAGATATAGGCCTGGCCACTCTCCAAGCCTGATAAAGGTCTGTAATTGTGAACTATCTTGATTGTTGGCTGGGACTTTGCTGCAGAAGAATTCACTGTTAATTAAATAAAAGGGGTTTATTGGAATGAGGACTCAGCTTTGTACTGTGGGGGAAGTCTAGGTCAAAACACATACAAAATGTAAAGTCTCAGTCTGGACACTGATGGAAAGTTCAAGGAAAGACCATAACTTTGCTTATATGACTCTTTATTTATTTAATTACATATCACAAAATGTTTATACTCATATGCCAAAAATGCTTTCCAATGTGCTTTTAAAAGAGCTACTGTATGGGTGGGTACAGAACAAAATTGGACTTTGTATGGAATTAATACCAAAGTTTAGTATTGCAGTTGTAAAATAGCTGCCTTCTGCCCCTCTCTCCCTCCACCCCGAGACAGCTGACATGGATGGTGGTTGCAAGTTTTCTCATGTCATTTTATGATGTCAGCTCAATACAGTTTTCAGATTTGTCTGCATTCATCTTTGCAACTAGCTATGGGAAAACTTGAAAAGACCAAAGGACAATTAAGTACTCACAATACATTTAATTCTGTTCTGTATAAAATGGTATACTCCAAACTATGCAATCTGATTGGCTAAAAGACTTAGCATTGGATTGGTTCATTAGGAACCAATCCAAAAGAGCCGCTGAAAGGCGGCAAAGTTAAATAGCTGCCATTGGCTACAAGCCGGCAGGCAAGCCTGTATAAAAAGGCTGCCGCAGCTTCAGCCAAACTGTTCCATTACTGTTGCTTACTTGAATAAAGACTTTGTTTGTTGGAACCTGGTCTACCTCGCGTTTTTCCGGATGGAACACTGGCGACGAGGATGGGATCGTCCCAAAAGCAAGACTGAGCACGCGGCAGAAAGAATTCCAGACTAAAGTAATGGCTGGGAATAACGCGCCGCCCACACCCTTCAATCCCAACGAAGAGGATTGGGAGTCATACGTAGACCGTTTCCTGATGTTCTTAGAGAGCAATGAGATGGAAGAGATCTCAGACCAGCGGAAGAGGGCTGTATTCCTAACGCATTGTGGACCAACCGTTTTTAAAATGGCCAAAGCATTGGCGAAGCCCAGAGACGTGAAACAAATGACCTGGTCTGAACTTCACCAAATGTTAAAGGCCCACTACGCACCAGTAGTGTCAAATCTCATCAAGTGGCACGAATTCTACAAAAGGGATCAGAAGGAAGGCAAAACCAATGCTGACTTTGTGGCAGCTCTCCGACAACTGGGGAGAGCTTGCGAATTCCTGAACTTAGATGAAGCCATGCGAGATTGAGTTGTCCTAGGTCTGAGAGACTCTAACTTACAAAGTAAACTACTAAATAAACCCAATATCACAGTGGCTGAAGCGATCGCAGAAGCCACAGCAGCAGAAGCCGCGAAAAAGTCACTGGCCACTATGAAACTAATGAACTCCAAAAACAACGTGATGACCCTACCCAGAGGAAAGAAGCAAGCTCCCACCACAACTCATCACGACGAATTCGACAGTCCATCAGAAATGGAAGATGAGGATGATGAGGTCCATCACCTGTACACCAACAAAAAAAGGCGTGAAAAAAGAAATTAGCAGGAATGCGCTGGCTGCAGGGGAAACCACCCTCGAGCCAATTGCAGATTCCTTGATACCATCTGCCGAGCTTGCAAGAAGAGGGGACACATCGAAAAGGTCTGCAGGAATTGAAAAAATAACAGCCCAAACAGACACAGTAACTCCCCACTACCAGCTGAAGTAAAGCAAGCCGAAAAGAAATGGGAGCGCAACAAACAAACCGGCAACTGAGAAAAGACCCATCAAACTGTCACTATTGGAAGAGCCCAGATAGAAAGCGGAAGAAAAGTCAAAATTGTTGTAAAAATTGAAGGAAGCCCCTGCGAGATGGAAGTCGACTCAGGATCCTTCCTGTCAATGGTGTCTTGCAACACAATCAGACGGCTGGTTCCAAACATCAAATTAAAAGAACTCCAGAAACAAAAATTAACTCTAAAAGACTACCAAGGAAACTAAATCCCTGTGGTAGGTCTAGGACATTTCCGAGTCACATACAAGCAGCACGCTGAAGTCCTGCCTCTAACCATAGTCGACCGGGACCACCCCAGCCTCCTGAGCATTGAATGATTCGCACCATTGGGCATCCGAATGACTGGGGTGAGCCAAGTAGTCACAACCAAGTGGGAAGAGAGCCTGATACAAGTGTTCCAGGACGTCTTCGACGGCACCTTAGGCAGGTACCCGGGGACCCCAATTTCCTTTAGTTTAGACCCTCAGGTAGCACCTAGAAGATTAAAAGCCAGACGAGTCCCCTTTGCCTTAAAGGCCAAAATTGATGAACAGTTAAATAAATTAATTGAGCAAGGGGTCATAGAAACAATTGACCATGCTAGATGGGAGACACCAATAGTAACACCTTTTAAACCTGATGGGTCGGTACGCATCTGCGGAGACTACAAGGCTACCCTGAACCATGCGTTGCAGCAAAGCGCATACCCTGTACCAATCGTGCAACATTTACTGCACTCGCTAGGGGGAGGAAAATTTTTTGCCAAGCTTGATTTAGCCCAGGCATATCAACAGCTTCCAGGAGACCCAATAACGGCTGAGGCACAGACAATAGTAACTCACAGAGGGGCATTCAAATGTAACAGACTTCAATTTGAAGTGAACGTTGCCCAGGCGTTTTCCAAAGCCTTATGGAACACCTACTAAATGGAATTAAAGGGGTCGTACCATATTTTGATGATGTTCTAATTTCGGCTATAAACACGACCCAATTAGAGAAAAGACTGAAAGAAGTGCAAACAAAATTTAGAGAATCCGGCCTGAAAGTCAAAAAAGAAAAATGCTGTTTAATGACTGATCGCATCAAATTTTGGGGGTATTTAATTGACGGTGAGGGTATACACCCTACAGAAAAAAAAGTCAAGGCTATTAGAGACACACCACAGCCAAAAAACAAAACGGAATTACAAGCATTTTTGGGTCTAATAAACTTCTATAGTGTATTCCTCCCTCACAAAGCAATGAGAGCTGAACTGTTATATCGTTTATTGGATAAGAAAACTAGTTGGACTTGGGGGCATAGAGAACAAAAAGAATTTCTAGGCATAAAAAATCTGTTAACCTCAGACACCATTCTTATTCATTTTAGTAACTCACTTCCATTGACAGTCACCTGTGATGCCTCACCATTTGGAGTCGGTGCCATCCTGAGCCACCAATTGCCTGATGGGAGATAGGCACCCGTCGCCTTTTACTCAAAAACACTTTCTAAAGCAGAACGCAACTATAGTCAACTAGACAGAGAAGCCCTGGCAATTGTCGCTGGAGTTAAACATTTTCACAAGTACCTCTATGGGAGAACATTTTCAATCGTAACTGACCATAAACCACTACTAGGAATTTTGGCGGGAAACAAACCCACACTGAACATTTTATCTCCTCGAATGACTAGATGGTCAGAATTCCTAGCAGCATACTCCTACACTTTGATACATCAACCTGGGAAACAGATCTCCCATGCAGATGCATTAAGTTGAACACCGCTGCCAATGACGGAGGAAGACCCGGTGCCAACAATTACCACCACCCTGCAGATAGAAACCTGCCCCGAGCTACCAATATCTGCACATGATGTCGCCAGAGCAACCGCTAAAGACCCAGTGACTGCCCGCATTTTAAATTGGGTAGGTAAAGGTTGGCCGGAAGACCAAAAAACTGAAAACTTTAAACCTTTCTGGACCAGACAGACTGTACTGTCAATACAAAAAGGGTGTTTATTGTGGGGTGATCGGGTGATAATTCCTTCCAAATTACAAACTAGAGTGTTGGGTATGCTTCATGAAGGCCATCCAGGCATTGTGAAAATGAAAAGCCTGGCTAGGAGCTATGTATGGTGGCCTGGTTTAGACAGAGATATTGAGTACTGGGTTGCCACATGCAATAAATGCCAGAAAACCAGGCCATCACCACCACAAGCTCCTATAAGGGATTGGGAGACCCCACGAGGCCCCTGGTCTCAGATCCATATTGACTTTGTGGGTCCGACCAGGGGGCATACGTTCTTGATTGTTGTAGATGCATACTCAAATTGGTTAGAAGTCACAGTAATGTCATCTACAACAACTGACGCCATTATAAAAAAGCTAAACAAGCTATTCACAACCCATGGGTTGCCGGACATCCTAGTGTCCGACAATGGGCCACAACTGACCGCTATACAATTTGAACAATATCTAGCCTCCTTAGGCATACGCCATGCACTAACTGCGCCAGCCCACCCGGCAGTAAATGGTAGGGCTGAGAGAATGGTCAGGTTTACCAAGGAGGGTTTGGAGAAAATGGAACCAGGGGATGTCCAGGACAAAGTGGACTGGTTACTCACCCTCCAACATATCACCCCCAGCACTGTCACTAACAAAAGCCCAGCAGAATTGCTAATGGGGAGGAAACTTAGATCACATTTGGATAGGTTACATCCAAATTACACCTTTGAGAAACCCCCCGACTCCTCCAGCCATTTCCGCACATTTGAAATCGGCAACCTAGTCTTCGCAAAGAACTTTACCGGGGACCCTCTATGGCTTCCAGCCACAATCAAACAAATAACAGGCCCCTGGTCCTACCGTCTGACCATAGACGATGGCAGGGAATGGAAGCGGCACATAGACCAGTTTCGTTCCCAAAATATCGAGCGAAATACAACCGCACAACCTCTAACAATAAAAATCGATGAAAGCAAAACCAAAGGGAGGGGGAATACAAGAAAATAATACTGAAGGGAAAAACGAACTGTTAAAACTAAACCCAGAACATCTAACCAATCAAAAAGAGCAAAAAGAACACTTGCGGTTAGATGAAACTGTCAGAAATAATCCACAGGTAGAGGAACCCGTCCTGGAAGGGGCCAGCAAAGCCAGCTCGACCTGCCCAGGAAAACCAGGAGGGAGCGGCAAAACCACCGGTCTGAGCAACTCAAGCGGTAGCAACCTTGCTGACACACCCTTCCAGGCGGTTCCATGGAGAAGAGCCAGAGAGACAGCGATCCCATCCGAACCGCTCGAAGTCTCCAGCAAGAATGAACCACGCAAGTCAAGTAGAGTCAGAAGAAGCCCCACCTACCTGCACGACTACGTCACCCACGTAGGACTAAACTAAGGGGGGAGGGGTGTTCTGTATAAAATGGTATACTCCAAACTATGCAATCTGATTGGCTAAAAGACTAAGCATTGGATTGGTTCATTAGGAACCAATCCAAAAGAGCCGCTGAAAGGCAGCAAAGTTAAATAGCTGCCATTGGCTACAAGCCGGCAGGCAAGCCTGTATAAAAAGGCTGCCGCGGCTTCAGCCAAACTGTTCCGTTACTGTTCCTTACTTGAATAAAGACTTTGTTTGTTGGAACCCGGTCGACCCTGCATTTTTCTGGATGAAACAAATTCCATGGGCAACTCAATTCTTAAAAGTTAACTTGTTATGCTAACCAAATCTGTGCTAAATTTAAATCCTTCCTAGCCAGAGGGTTTCTTGTAACCATCATTGAATTCCTTGGATTAGAAATTATTTAGCACTACTAAAACTAGGCCTTGTCAATTTTACGTCAATATTTGGTATATCTCCATAGGTCTAATTTATTTATTTATTTATTTTTATTTATTTATTTAATGTATATGCCACCCATCTTGCCAAGAGGTGACTTTGATGGGGATTGAATGCAGTACTACTCGTCTTTTTTGGGACTTTTTATCTTGCTTTTTTGTTCCTTCTGCGAGCAGATCTCACTCAGCTGAAGTCTGTTGAGAAAACACAGTGTTTTTATATTACAATAATAAACTTTAGCCAGAAAAATATTTTCTCCCTTCATCAAGACCCCATCCATTTAGCAAATTTTGTGGTCCTATGCAATTCTTCTATTGAAGTCATGAAAGTCTTTCATTTGATGATGCTTATTGCATTATTCTTGGATATAACCATTTTAATATTTGGAAATCCATAGATTAACAGTATACAGTTAAAAATGGTATGTAATGTTTGTTCACTTTGATCATTTGAAAGAATAGTCTTAATATCAGTTTAAATACAAAACACTACCCCTTTTTCTAGCCTTTATTATAAAGGTATTGTTTTTGAGTATATATGTACCTTTTAATAATCAGATGCTTAAAATCTAAAAGGCAGGTGTTAGTTGGATTAAACTCAGCAGATGGTGAGAATTGGCTGACCTTGTCTGATATGGTCTGATTAGCATATGGATTGGAAACCTCTTAAAAATTTCAGGGTATTGGTTAGAGTAAGAGATTAAAAACAGTTCCCAAAAGACAATCCACTTCATTGTGCTGCCAAGAAAATGAGATGAAACACTATGTCATGAAATCACTAGGAATCAAAAGCCACTTGATGGAGACTTTACTTTTTAGTCAGTGTAGACATTTCTGAATTTGCATCTCAAAAGGATCTAGAGTAAACAAGTCAAGAGTCCTGCCTTATTGTCTAGCATAGTGTTTCTCAACCTTAGTAAATTTGCTGGCTGGAGAATTCTGGGAGTTGAAGTCCAGACATCTTAAAGTTGCTAAGGCTGAAAACCACTGGTCTAGAATACATAACAAAACAAAGGAAAAGTACACATACAATCTTGCCCAATAATATTTTCACATTTTGGTACAGGGATGAGATCCGACAGGGTTAACTATTGGTTCAGTGATTTACGATGTGCTTCCCTGCACACTGCGTGTGTGTGTAAATCTTCGTCAGCTTGCTGCCTGGACAGCTGAAAAGCGTTGTGTTCAGGTGCACAACGTTTGAAAAGCCACTTTTTTCCCTGCTTTTTCAACCTCAGATGTGCCACCCAAAACAGCTGAGGTTGAAAAAGCAGGAAATAAAGGTCAGATAAGAGCCCAGGCGGGCGCGTGGGCCAAACCACAGCAGATAGAATCAGTTCTATGTCTGCTGCTCTTCAGAGCTACCAGTTCTACAGAGCTGGACAGAACCGGTAGAATCGCACCCCTGTTTTGATATTTCATACCATCAAAATATATGACTTGTGTATTCAAGGATCCTCTTGGAATGATTGCCCAAGTACATACTAAGTTATTTTGTAGTATATTATAAAGTATATAAAAGAGCCATTGTAGTGCAGTGGTTAGAATGTAGTACTGCACGCTACTTCTGCTGACTGCTGTTTGCCAGCAGTATGGCAATTCAAATCTCCCCAGGCTCAAGGTTGATACAGCCTTCCATCCTTTTGAGGTCAGTAAAATGAGGACCCAGGTTGTTGGGGGAAATATGCTGACTCTGTAAACTGCTTAGAGCGGGCTGTAAAAGCACTGTGAAGCGGTACATGAGTCTAAGTGCTATTGCTATATCACCACAAAACATGTACAAACCATGGCATTTATTTTGATGCCAAATCACCAAATAACTTAGGATAGTGATACAGTATCTAATTCTGAATATGCATTATGATTTGACATGCATCGGTTTTGGCTTACTTATTGGATCTTGGGGATGCATTTTTCTTAAACATATGCTTATCTTTAAACTCCTGACTACGCCTTTAAGCTTTGTGCAAAGTCATTTGCAATAACCACATCCTCATATTACTTGCTGGCCTGTAGCCAGAGGATTTGGTGACATGCTGATGCTCCTTCAACTGTGCATTAACTCTAATAATACAGACATATGCATTTGCAAATGTTCTTGGACTAAGAAGTTTCTCTTGCTTCAGTTCAATCAGTGATAATCTCTGCTATTTCCAGCATAAAGTTGGACTGGATGTGGATACAAACATTGTGTAACTATTTCAAACGTAAATTAAGAGCCACCCAAGTGATAAGAAAGTGAATATGCTGATATAATGTTTCACAAAGAGATTGTTATGGGATAGTTGGTAGTGTATATTGCATGATTAGTTATTAATGCTAACATAGAGATAAAGTATTTGATAAGAACACTGAAATGTGCCTAGGTTGTGTGCATAGAAATGAAGAATGCTATTTAAAACCAAGAATATCAGACACTCCTTTTAAAAATCTTGCTGAAATCATGTGAGGATGGAAACTGAATGCCAGCAACACTATCACAAAGAGTCAAACAATGAGGCATTGTAGACAAGCTATGCAGTCAAGGTTAACCTGCAAAGAAGCCATCAGTTAAACTCAGCTAAATCCCTTCTGGGTTGCCCAACTGATTTGTTCTTTAAAATGTTCATGCAAGGCATTAATGTAATATTAATTGGGTGAATTAAGGAAACAACAATTTAAGTTTAAAAACTTTTTCAATACTTCATTTTTAGGTATATAGTATTTTTCTTTCTAAAGAAGCCATAATAGAGGATCAGAAGGTATTGGGGTTATGGCCAGCTAGACATGTGGCATTAATTTCTGAGTGTCTACTAAATGAAAACTCTGATATCATGTAAGAGAGTTTTCAACCTGTAAAATGTCACAATATTTTCAAACACTTCTTACGCTATCACTTACTTTTTCTGACATTGCTTCTGTCCCATTGCCTTGCCCTATTGACTTTTTGCCTACCGGTCATTCTGGCCTATCTTGCTGACCATAGATTTTTCTATGGGCAGTAATGGCTGTGATCACTTATTACATAGTCATCTAGATCTTGCATCTTCTGGCAAATCGCTCAGACTGGAGCAACATGATTTTAGGATATTCCAAAGGGCTCTGCAGATCTTAGATAGCTGAGATCCATAGGTGGTATTCAGCAGGTTCTGACCAGTTCTGGAGAACCAGTAGCCAAATTTTGAGTAGTTCAGAGAACCGGCAAATACCACCTCTGACTGTACCTGCCCCCATCTATTCTCTGCCTCCCGAGTCCCAGTTGATTGGCTGGGTCTGCTTTTGTTGCCCTGCTCAGGAGAACAGAGCTGGAAAGCAAGTTAGTGTGGTGGGGAGGGAATGGAGATTTTGTAGTAACTTCCCCCAGGAGTGGGGTGGGAATGCAGATTTTATAGTATCCTTTCTTTGCCATGTCCACCAAGCCATGCCCACAGAACCAGTAGTAAAAATATTTGCATCCCACAACTGCTGAGATCCTCCACTGTTGGGATAATTAGGACCAATTAAGCTTCTTACCAACTAAACTACAACTTCTTTTCTTTTCTGTTCATTCTATTCATTTTCCTGCAATTCATCATCTTACAATCTTTGCACCCTATTGCTGTTGTTTAGTAATTGCTGATTAAGAGTTTAAAAGATTTCTTAAATTCATATTGACACAATGTACTTAGGAGATGGAAATACATGATGCATGGTGAGTCACAAGTTATGTGCAGGTTTACGAGCAATGAGGTCTGAGGAGGCATCCATCACACAAGAAATTTGAAGCAGGACAATCGGCTGCAGCTATATCCCAGAAATATTGGGGAATCAGGATTGAGCAATATTTGACTGAAAATAGACATGACTATATTTGTCCTTTAAAATATTTCTTTTACAAGATTCAGCTGCCCAAACCTTTATGTAAGCAATCAAAATCTGTTATATATTTTCTTCTTCCAATTATAACTTTGGAATGCACCAATTGGTGAAAGATTTAATGCTTTGCTCTGTCTCCCGCCTTCCTCTGCTCCCCAGTATACTAGTGATTCAGTCATTACAACTTCAGTATGATCTTCTTGGTTCATATATTATTGGAGATTTTCCAGTCCAGAAGTCAGTGGGTTTTTTTGTCCTGATGAGTGATGGTATTACTTTCAATGCCACATTACAACATGCTGACTTGGTGACTTGGTGCCAACATAATCGGGAAACTCATAGAATTAGCTGCCAAACTATAACATTAAGCTAATCAATTAATGACTGAATGTAGCAGTCACATATGATCAAAATATCAGTGGTTAGCTTTGCAAAACTATTAACTGGAAAGCAAACATAACTTTGAGCATACCTTCCCAGAATAAAAGTTGTGGATGCCAGCAAAGTTTTATCTTCTTTAAGGACAAAACAGGCAAAAGCCTGTTTCAATGAAGAGATGGGCCTTGTGAGGTTCCCCCATTCCAAATTTTCACCATTGAAACTGCAGTTAATAGGTCCCTAATGCTTATACAATCTTCCTGCAATTTTTTCAACTTTTTTTCCCAATCCTACCTCCACATAAGTTGTCCATCTGATGCTTCTTGATGGATTTGTCAATTGATCTGAGTTATTTTCCATCTTCAAAATTAAGTGATACCCATTTCGGCTGTGATCTTTCAAAATATGTGGACCAAAAATGAAGTAAGATACTTAATGTGACCACTCTTTTCACAGAAAATGTTATGTATTAAAAAAGAAAAAGAATGATGCACCTGTCCTTTGTTTTTCATTTTGTGAATTTAATATAATTTGTTGCAACATTCAAATGGAAAATCCTGATAGATGGAAGAATGCATATCTTCAGAACTTTGGAGGATTTAGCCAAAGCTTCTATTTTTCATTAAATTTCTAGGATGTAGTTCAGTAATTTAATTAAGAACAATAAACTGTAACATTAATACATTAATATGCTCCCTTCTTGGTCTGGAATTAATGGACATATTTTTAGAGGTGTATATGCATGTGTCTAAGGATGTTTTTAAATAATCTAGACAGCCTTCTATTCTGAATGCTCCTCATGTTGGTCATTTATTTTAGGAAGTCCCAGAAAGATTATTTTGACCTTTTATTTGGTTCTTATTCTCTAATTGCATTTTGTTATGCTGGTTAAAATGTTTGTGTAATTTTAAGTACACATATAAATGCAAAACCAGAAAGCACACAAAGCTAGTAAGCCAGTAAAAACAGAGACTTATTTATCAGTTGAGCCTTCTCCATATTTCATCAGATTTTGCTTGTTTGTGATGTATATTGGGTTTTAGCAGATTTATTTCAGAAACTGATAACAATATTGTGTAAATTTGTTTCAGCAGTTTATATGCTGCTGAATTCCAAAATAATTGTGAATGGTCTCTATTGAATAAAATAGAAAGAAAACAACCATTCCCACTCCAAGTGAATGACATCCAATTTCTTAATCACTGATACAAGGAAAACTGTCTTAATAGTAATCATCTCCTATGGCCAGGAAGGGAACACTATTCCATCAGTCTCCAAAATTGTCTGGTCACAGCTGAAAGTGCAAGACCAGAATCATATATAGATCAAAGTACAAATATGCATCATACGGACAAATAATGAAGCACTAGAACTGCTGGTGAGAATAGAGATGAAGATAATTAGTAAAATGTAACTTGAGGGATTAAAACTTTACACAGAGATGAGGAGGAGAATGATCATCACCAAAATAGTCACCAACGTACATGATATACACACCCAGAATTGATAATCATAGCCAAAATATGGCTTTACTTATGATTCTTCTTTTCTTCCCACACTTAAATAAATCCTATTTACATGAATTCTATTTAAATATTGTACAAATGAAAGATTTGAATAAAGAATTGTTTACAAACAGGCAGTCAAAACTTGGAATTGGCAAAAAGACAATTGTGTTTGGAAGTCTGAACATTCACATTAAAAAAAAAAGCAATTATATCTACAAAGTATCCTTCCCAGTTCTCAAAAGACAGACAAACAATTTCTTTCCAGCAATACAGATATAATTTAGGATGTGAAATTAAGTGAGCCAGACAAAATGAAGCAAGAAAACAGATGTTCAGGAAGTCCCTCCAAGCTTCTATATCACGTCTGCAAAAACGTATGATCCAACAATGCAACTTGGGTGCACATTCAAATTCTCCCACTTTTTTTTTTTTTACCATTTCTTGCAAATAGCAGCAAAAGAAAGAGGAATAAGTCTTGGTGCGTGATGACTTTATGACCCTTATATCAAATAAATGGATGGTTAAGAATAAAATATCACATAGATCTGAGAATGAATGAACAAGAAGGAACAAACCGATATGTAGCAAATCATAAAATAAATCATCAAATTAATCAATAAAAATCCACTCCCATTGTGTTGGAACTGGACTGGTAATATTTTACCGATCACTAAGCAGTTTTTAATTTGAAAGGATTCCTGCCCAGCATTGAAACACAAGCTTTTCTATTCTCTGAAGAAAATTATTCTGAAACTTCAAAGTTTTAGAAATATGGCTTGAGATATGTACACTTAGAAGAGAATATTTGTATAAGGTTGAACTGTGGAGTCCTTGATGCTCTTTAAGCTTGGTTCTTTGCTTGCAGATGTTTCATTACCCAACTAGGTAACACCATCAGTGCCAGAGAGTGCCAGAGAAGTTTGCTCTCAACATTGGTGGGAGTGATCTGGGTGGTTCCTTAATTAGGTTGTTGTTTACTGTTGGCTTGTTTGTCTGAATTGGTACTCTGTTCATCAATGGATTTTGGTTTCATCCAAATGCACAATTCAGGAACAAATTCCTAAACAATGCTAATGCATTCAAATGAGCTAGAAGTCCTGAAATTTTCTGGATTTGTTGTGATAGTACTGACAGAGAATGCTGTTGATTACATTGGAACAGACTCAGATGAAGGAAGACTAAATAAAATATACACTGCTCAAAACAATAAAGGGAACACTTAAACAACATATTGTAATTCCAAGTCAATCACACTTCTGTGAAATCAAACTGTCCACTTAGGTAGAAACACTGATTGACAATCAATTTCACATGCTGTTGTACAAATGGAATAGACAACAGGTGGAAAGCAGAGGCAGTTAGCAAGACATCCCCAATAAAGGAGTGGTTCTGTAGATGGTGACCACAGACCACTTCTCAGTTCCTATCCTTTCTGGCTGATGGTTTGGTCACTTTTGAATGCTGGTGGTGCTTTCACTCTAGTGGTAGCATGAGACAGAGTCTACAACCCACACAAGTGGTTCAGGTAGTGCAGCTAATCCAGGATGGCACATCAATGCGAGCTGTAGGAAGAAGGTTTGCTGTGTCTTTCAGCGTAGTGTCCAGAGCATGGAGGCACTACCAGGAGACAGGACAGTACATCAGGAGACATGGAGGAGGCCTTAAGAGGGCAACAACCCAGCATCAAGACCACTACCTCCACCTTTGTGCAAGGAGGGACAGGAGGAACATGACCAGAGCCCTGCAAAATGACCTCCAGTGGGCCACAAATGTGCATGTGACTACTGAAACAGTCAGAAACAAACTCCATGAGGGTGGTATGAGGGCCTGATATTCACAGGTGGGGGTTGTGCTTACAGCCCAACACCGTGCAGGACGTTTGGCATTTGCCAGAGAACACCAAGATTGGCAAATTTGCCACTTCTTCACAGATGAAAGCAGGTTCACACTGAGCACATGTGACAGACGTGACAGGGTCTGGAGACACTGTGGAGAAAGTTCTGCTGCCTGCAACATCCTCCAGCATGACCAGTTTGGCAGTGGGTCAGTAATAGTGTGGGGTGGCATTTCTTTAGGAGGATGCACAGCCCTTCATATGCTCACCAAAGGTAGCCTGACTGCCATTAGGTTGATGAGATCCTCAGACCCCTTGTGAGACCATATGCTGGTGCGGTTGGCCCTGGGTTCCTCCTAATGCAAGACAATGCTAGACCTCATGTGTCTGGAGTGTGTCAGCAGTTCCTGCAAGATGAAGGCATTGATGCTATGGACTGGCCTGCCCATTCCCCAGACCTGAATTGAGCACATCTGGGACATAATGTCTCACTCCATCCACCAACGCCACGTTGTACCACAGACTGTCCAGGAGTTGGGGGATGCTTTAGTCCAGGTGTGGGAGGAGATCCCTCAGGACACCATCCGCCACCTCATCAGGAGCATGCCCAGGTGTTGTAGGGAGGTTATATAGGCACATGGAGGCCACACATACTACTGAGCCTCATTTTGACTTGTTTTAAGGACATTACATCAAAGTTGGATCAGCCTGTAGTGTTTTTTTCCACTTTAATTTTGAGTGTAACTCCAATCCAGACCTACATGGGTTGTTAAATTTGATTTCCATTGATAATTTTTGTGTGATTTTGTTGTCAACACATTCAACTATGTAATGAACCCAGTATTTAATGAGAATATTTCATTCATTCAGATCTAGGATGTCTTATTTTTGTGTTCCCTTTATTTATTTTTTTTGAGCTGTGTATATAATCAAGTCTGTTCTTTTCACTCTTTTCAAGAACATAGTAATATGAGGAAAAAATCTTGAGAAATAAGATGCTTGGTATACAAATAGTCAACTCAGGAAAGTCAGGTGAGCCTTGTTAAGAAGGAGGACTACTGTAAAAGATGTTTTACCTGAATCAACACATTTCCAAGAGAACAGAATTCACTGCTCAATGAAAGGTCAGATTTTGTATTGCATGGCAATTCTATTATTCTTTTCAAAAATTATATCCTATTTTTCCCATAAGTATTCAAATTAATTCAGTATGTATATGAAGGTATCTTCTCTCATTTTATCTTCATGGCATCAACTCTGACAGCTGGATGGAGTTGAGAGATAATAATTGGCCATAAGCCACCCAAAGAGCAACATGGTTGAATATAGATTTGTACCTGGGTCTTTCTAAAGTAGATACATGAGTGTGTCATTTTGTCTGAAATGCATTGTAGACAAGTTCCGGGAATAGGAGTAACCGAAAGGCATGCACATCTGGCCTTCATGCTGGCTTGCCTTCTGATCACTCAGAAATATCCCATTTTGTCATTCAGTCCTAATCCATCTTCTTTAACAATAGCAACAGGCAAGATATTTCAGCAAATCATATATGAGAAAGAGCATGACATACTTTTAATATTATTCCTGGGAAATAGCCATCAAGATATAAATTATATGTTGCTAGTTTAAAACTGGATACAAGAACAGAATGTAATGAAATCAAATGTGTCACCTAGAAGTACAGTGATTATTTCCATATTTATATTTGACTTTTACTGTTTGCTCATTCATGATGATTATAGATGGCCAACAGGAAGGGAGTAGTAATTGGAAGGATTTTGCAAATCAGTCTAACTTAATCTTCCCCAAATTGGTGACCTCCAGCTGTCCTGAACTTCAGCTTTCATAATTCCCAGATAGGAAGTTCGTGTTTAGCACATACTAGACCGAAGATGGTTGCTGTAACTTTGTTTTTCATGAATCAAGTCTAACCTTTTGCAATATCTTTTTACATTATTCAAAAGATGGTATTATTCTAAACTGGATTTGCTTCTAGAATTCCTGATAACTTAGTTTAACTTGAAGCATTGGCTCTCATGCTGCATAAAAACATATGACATCAACACACATTAACAAAAATCCACCAGATTAGTGTGATGGCATGGTACTAATTTAATTTAATTTATCAGCATAATCTTTTTGTGGGTCTATTGAAAAGTAAATCTCACTGAGGAAATAAGTGCAGATAGCAATAGCATTTAGACTTATATACCACTTTATAGTGCTTTACAGCCCCCTATAAGCAGTTTTGCAGAGTCAGCATATTGCACCCAACAAACTTGGTCCTCATTTTACTTACCTTGAATCAACCTTGAGTTGGTGAGATTTGAATTGCCAAACTGCTGGCAATTGGCAGTCAGCAGAATTAGCAGAATTAGCCTGCAGTACTGCATTCCAACCACTGTGCTACCATGGCTCATAATGCATAATTTATGTTTAATCAACCTTTTACTACATTGTGGATTTGGCTATATTGTAGAAGAAAGAACTCTGAAAATCCATGAGATTTTATTCTAAATAGTGCAAAAAGTCTGGGCTGACTGATATAATGAAAATATTTTTTAAAAATGATAGATTGAACATTTATTTTAGTTCTTATTTTATTCAGGTGAAAAAGAGCAATAAAATACATGCAGATGAAATGCAGATGTTTGTTTTGCTTGGTAGGACTGGGCTTCCCTTCCCTTTAGTAGCAACTTACATGATCCTTAACATAAAATAAGAGGCAAAGGACTCATGGAGTGAAGACTTCTATTCTACGTGAGCCTGGCTCTATCAGATATTGAATCAGCCCTTTGTGAACATCACATCACCTGTGAACAATCTTTAATTTTTAATTATCTGTTCCAAGATAGGTGCCTCATTGCCTGCAATAAATGTTGCTTCATATCTTTTCAGTCTAATTATTTTATATGGAAGCGGCAAAATTATACCCTACAGAAATGGAGCTTCACAGGAAGAAAACATTTTTTAACTTTTTAACATTTCTTGTAGTTTGGATGAACTGGGTAACAGCAGGAGACTGTTTTGAGTCATACACTTTCCTGAAATAGGGCAAAAGGCATGGGCTCCATGTTGATACTTCTTCCTTTGAAATCTTACACAACCCTATACAATCTGGCTTTCCCAAAATTTAATAAAAGTTTTAGGGATTGCTTTTGGCCATGCCATTTTACTCTGATATCCTTGTTTGCCAGACCTCATAAGGGCTGTATTATTAAAGATGTGATTGCTTAAAATAATGACTGTGGGTCTCCAGCTTTCAATGTTGTCTGCCCATACTGAATTATCAGTTTTTAATATTCCTTTAATAGATGATTTTAATATGCATTATTCTGTACTTTTAATTGTTTTAATGCACTCTAACTTTATTTGAAGTTAATATGTTGAATAACTTCATGTAAAAATAATAAACTAATTCTGTGATATGGACTACTTGTGAGAAATGATTTTGTACATGTAATTCTATACATGTAACAGTCAGGAATGCTGATTGCTCTAGGGTTCCTATTCATATAGAGAAAGTTCTACACATTTAACAGTGAAGATGTGACTATCAGTGATGAGACCCAGAAACCAAGTCAGTCTGAAATGTCTTGACTGGTGGGTAGGAGAATCTATGTTCAAGTGAATATTCATGTGCTTCCTTGAATCCAGAATGAGTGAAGGGACACACATTGAAGATAATAAAAATATGACATGTTTTAATGTACCTCAGTGCTTGTTATTCTTAATGCAAAAGATTAAAAGGCAATTATTTTGGAAACTGTTGATAAAAATATGATACTGCAGTTTATTTAATTATAAATTTATTTTACAATTTTTGTGACTGAAGGTCTTAAATTTCTGACTCACTGAAGGGAAAATGTCTACTGGTAGGAAGAACAAAATGTTCTTTGTTTCTTATTCCTGTTTATTAGTGCTTGGGCATTCTAGGATGAAGAAGGAAGAGCTTGGCTGAATGCTTAGGAAGGTAGCCATACCCTTGGATTGTCCCAGTAGGACACTGTTTCTCAGTCATGGCAACTTTAAGATGTTTGGGCTTCAACTCCAATGGCTGGTTGGGGAATTGAAGCCCGTGCATCTTAAAAATGCCAAGGTTGGGAAATACTGCACTAGGATGCACATCATAAAATGTGCATCCATACATTAGATTTTTTTTCTCTTTGCACTTATGGACCTTTCTTTAAAATACTCCTAATTATAGTACACTTTTCAGCAGGATGAAATAAGGTCATGGATGGACTCGTTTCTGCTATCATGATTGAGCAATTTGAAGTAAGAAATCCTTGGGGATTTTTTGCAAATACCCCAGAAATATTTCACTGATTCAACTGTATTTTCTGCAAAGTTTTCAATAAAAACACTGTTGATGCTTATGTGGAAAATATTAGTTGCTTTTGTCATGAGAGAAATGTCCTTAAAGAAGCAGTGGGTTAGTTATGAGATGACTGGGAAAGTGTATGTTAACCCCTTGGAAGGGTTTTTCAATAGCACTGTCAGAATCCTTAGTAAAGGGATTATTGCCTTCCATATTTTTTTTTCTTTCTCTTAGCAGAATTTGAAGAAATTTGGTAGCCTTTTGGAAGGCATTGGAGTTTTTAACAGAACAGATTAATGGAGTTGGAAGGGACCTTGGATATCTTCTCGTCCAACTCCCTGCTTAAACATAAGGCCCCATACCATTTCAGACAAGTGCCTGTCTTCTTACACCCACAACTTCTGAAGACAAACTGTTCCACTGATTAATTGTTTTAATTGCCAGGAAATTCTTCTTATTTATAGGTTTGATGAATTTCCATCCATTGCTTCTTGTTCTGCCTTCCGATGTTTCAGAAAGTATGAACTGCTCTTTTTTGTTTTTCTTTCTTTGTATTCTAGCTATTGATGGATGACAGTCTCTAATATGTCTTACCACTGGCTATTTTCCCTGCTGGTGTTAGGAGTTGGAATTTAGCAATATCTGAAGGACCACATGTTCCCAAACCAGCTTTAAAATCATCAGTGGATATAAAAGCAATGAATATGTATTTTGTTTATAGCTCTCCAACAACCTGGATATTTGAGTTGCTTGTTGTCACAACATATCCATGGAACAATATTTAAGAATATTGTTGAAGGTCAGTGGAGAAGAGAATAAGAAATATGGGTTAAAAGGAGGATGTGTAGCAAGTTTATTTACCCATGGCAGAAAAATACATTGGATTGCTGCTTAGTGGAATTTGGAAATTTCATTTAGTGGTCCATACAGTGAGCTGAGTACTAGAGAGGAAAATAGGCAGGAAACACAAGTCACATGACAGATATTAAATTCATGTCATGTCAATGTCTATTCATTCCTGGACTCAATCAAAGTACTGTCTTTTGATTGCTGAAATCCATAATATGTGACTGACTAGGTTCTTCGAGAATAAATTGTCTTCATATGGAAATGTCTGAAAGTTAAGATATACAATGTTAGAAAGGTATCTGGATAGCAATAATTGTATTTTACTTCTATTATGTTTACTTCTCTATTTGAGTTGTAAAGACAGCTGATACATAATTAAATATGGTTCTAAACATAGAACATAGAATCATAGGGCTGGAAAAAATCATGGAGGTCTTAAAATCCAGTGCTCTGCTCAAGGCAGGAGACCTTATGCTAGGGGTATCAAATTCATGTCCTCACAGCATCATCATGTGACATATCGGGACTTTTTCCTCCTTTTTTAAACTGGGCGTGAGTGTGGCCAACATGTGACACATCCAACCCACGGGCTGGGAGTTTGACAGCTCTACCTTATACCATCTGGATCAAATTGTTATCTCGTCCATGTTTGAAAACCTCCAGTGATGGACGATACACAGCTCCAGGAGACGAGCTCTTCAATTGTTTAATTGTTCTCACTGTCAGAAAATTTGTCTTTACTTCTAATTGGGTCTCTTTTTAACAAGCTTCCACTCATTACTTCTTTGTCCTGCTCTTTGGTGCTTTGGAGAATAAGGCAATCCCCTTTTCTTTGTGACAGCCCCTGAAGTACTGGAAGACAATTATCATGTCCTTCCTAATCCTTTTGGTGAAGGATTAGGTGAATAAATGGTAAAAACATTACTATATCAGAGAATTATTTTTATTAATTCATGTAATTAATCAGATGTGCTTTGTAACAACCAAATGCCTTGTCTTTGAAAAATATACACAAGCTTTTTTTTTTGTGTGTGAAGGCTATCGATTGAGCCACATTTAGCTGATCACAGACCCACAGATCTACTGCCTGTAAGAAATTAAGATACTGTATATGAACAATCCCAGTATTCTTCTGTTTGTGCATCTTGTTGCTCATTCTTGAGTCAAAGAACCAATGAGTAAGCAAATAACAAATATCTTTTCAATTGACTACATTATTGTATACACAAATTGTTTAGAGTATAGATATGTATGCATTTGAAAAAAATCTACCTAATATATATATTTGTGTGATGTGAAAATCAGATACAGCCTTCTGTAGAGTTCAATAAATAATAATACAGTTTTTAATTTGTAATGAATCTAACCTTAGCAAACTGAGTAAAAAAGACGGGGTCTGGAAAGTACAGTGAAATTCAATCCATTTTTTAAAGAAATATACTTATTTTAAGAAGGCAATATTAAAAGCAAACATTGTTTACTTTTTTTCTACCAGCCTATTACTACTGGAAAGTCTAAAGTTCAAAATAGTGAAATATTTTAATAGGGAAAGGATAGATCCTAGTCCAATCCTTTCTATAAGTTTCTGCTATATTTAGAAAGTAAGAACCTCAAAACGATAAAAGTTTCCTTTGAGCCGAGCTCAAATCCAAATGACTTCATAAACATATCAGTTGATTTTATTTGGCAGCCATACAAATACCATACAAGTGGTTTGCCACTGTTTTCTTCTGAAATATTTACCAAATACTCAAACCTCACCTAAAGCTCTGGGAATTATGGAGGTGCCTCATCCAAGTACTAATCATGTCCAGTCCTGCTTTCGATCAAAGGGAGATTGACCTTTCCACTTTAGGATGTTGCCAGATTTTCAGAATTGTCTAGACCACATGGAATCTAGGAGGCATTTACTCTGGACAGAAGAAAGAAGATTAGTTCAGGGAAAAAAAATATGAAGGGTGCATGTAGCTTAGGCCTTTCTTCTCCAGAAGAACATACACAGTTGGGCTATCATTTGCAAAAAAAAGTAAAAGAAGAGCAGTCTGACAAAGCATTGAAATACACAAAGGAGAGCCATATTTATCATGTTTGTTTAATTTACAGGTTCTCTCATCTCATATGCATGACTCTGGCCGGCTAACAACTAACAGAATAAGAACATAATAAAAAACAACCATGGATGCCTTACCTTTTCACATTATCTCTTTTGATATTAATGTCACTTCATAGAGAAAATAATTATTTATTTATTTAAAATAAATTCTCAGCCAGTTTTCTAGACGCTCACAGATTTGTAGATACAAGCCAACTAACTTTAAGGTTTGAAGTACTTTAATTTACAAGCAATGAACATCCCATTTGGCAAGAACAGCCAATTTCCGATCTAGGTTAGCTCTGGGAGCATCTGCCTTCCAGTGCTGTTTATAGTGCAACCATGCCTATCTAATCAGGGCTAAAGGCCATGTCACACTGCCCAACGGATGCAAAAAGGACACAATGGACGAGCAAGATGTTCCATCCGTTGTTATCCGCTCTCAAAAGGGGCAAAAATTTCATAAGCAGAGCGGATAAAGCCCCTGTCACACTGCACCAACGGATGCAAAGAGAGTGGAGAGAGCAGATGAGAGAGGAGTAGGAAGGATAGGGCTATGATAAATTGGGGAAGATAAACAAAGGGGATAATTAGAACAGGGCGGAATGCAGGAGTTAAGCCCATGTCACACTGCACCAACGGATGCAAAGAGGATGTAAAACGGACAAAAAACCTTGCCATCCGTTGGAAAATGCGATGTACTCACTGCCTCCGTTTTGCTTCCTCTCTATCCGTCCAGCATCCATTTATTGACGTTTCATCTGCTCCAAATGTTTTGGGCTGCCTAAAACTTTTGCGCGGAAAATGTATCCAATTTGTCCGTTCTGCATCCGCTACGCATCCGCTACGCATCCGCTACGCATCCGTTACGCATCCGCTATATCCACCAGGAATCCGCTGCACATCCGCGCAACTCCATCCGCCCCGACGCAGGGAGGAAGCAGAACGGACACTCAATGGATGCAGAACGGATGCAGAATGGATGCAGCATGGAAACAAAGCATTTAAAACGGAAAAAACGTCCGCAGAGGGGACCTATCTCGGATATTAAGGATGTCTACAGGATGCCTAGAGGATGCCTAGAGGATGTCTAGAGGGTGCCTAGAGGATGCAAAGGGACACCTATACTGCCTATAAAAAGGGAGAGCAACTCATCTGCATCTCACTTTCAGCCCAGCAGCCCAGCTATGTAGACCTCTGCAGCCTTCATCTGACTCTTCCTCTTCCACAGCATCCAGTCATGTCCACCGTGGATTGCGACAAAATCCTTTTGGCAGCCAACATCCTTCTGCAACACTGCGAAACCATCTACACTCTCTGTGAACTCTACAACGGGAAGAAAAGGAGGCACCCAAAAAAAGTCTGGGTCCAAAGATGGTTCACCAGAAGAGCAGAGGACGGACTGCACAACAAGCTGATGGTGGAGCTCAGGAGAGAAGACACTTGGGTGTTCCAGAACTTCATGAGGATGCCTCCAGCCATGTTTGACGAAGTTGTGCAGCGCCTGACACCCAGGTTGACCAAGATAAACACCAACTTCCCGCCCAGCCTGGAACCTGGGCTCAAGGTGGCACTCACTCTGCGCCACCTGGCCTCAGGGACCACATACAAAAGCATGCAGTACGGCTGGAGGGTGCCACACAACACCATCAGCTTTGTGGTCAGAGAAGTGGTGCAGGCCATCATCGAAGAATACAAGGAGGAGCTCCTCCAGTGCCCCTCCACTGAAGAAGGATGGAAGAAAGTTGCAGAGCAGTGGTATCAGAAGTGGAACTTTCCCCACACCATTGGAGCCATCGATGGCAAGCACGTGGCCTGCAAAGCACCAGCCAAGTCGGGGTCCACTTATCACAACTACAAGGGCTTCTTCAGCATCATCCTCTTCGCCATGGTCGATGCTGACTACAAGTTCATGTACATCGATGTTTCAGGCAACGGCTCATCTTCAGATGCCCAGGTATACAACGACAGTCACCTCAAGGAGGGGCTGGAAAGCAACCTCATGGTGAGCTTCCCAGATCCAGACCCGCTGCCCAACGACATGCAAGATGTGCCCTACTTCATCGTGGGGGATGACGCCTTCTCCCTCACAACCTACCTCACTAAGCCCTACACCTCCAAATACCTCACCCGTGAAGAGAGGATCTTCAACTCCAGGCTGTCCAGGGCAAGGTGGGTGGTGGAGAATGCCTTTGGCATCCAGGCCAGCAGGTTCCAGGTACTTCTCACCACCATGCAGCATTGCCCACAGACCATGAGGAGGATCGTGGAAGCTTGCTGCATCCTGCACAATCTCATGTGCACCCGCTACCCAGTCTTGCAGCACAGGCTTGTGGACCTCCAGCAAGGCAATGGGGACATGGAGCCTGGGGAATGGAGGCAAGGGCAAAACCTGATCGACCCTGAGGATGTGCAAGAGCCCAACAGAGCCTCACAGACTTCCTTCAGCCTGTCTCATCACACGGATGAGATTGTCCCATGTATGTTGGGTGTGCCTACAATGAACAGGGCATTTAATAAAGAGTTGTGTTTATGTTGACATGTGTGGATCAATGCTTACATTGTAATTGATAATGAAGGGCCATAGATGTGGCACCTGGGAGGGTGGACCATACAGTCCCACTATGCTTGCACTGGAGGTTTATCTATCCCACAACTATTTCCCATCCCATAGGTATCCCTGCCCATCCCACAGGTATCCCTTCCCATCCCACAGGTATCCCTTCCCATCCCACAGGTATCCCTTCCCATCCCACAGGTATCCCTTCCCATCCCACAGCTATCTTAACCCATCCCAAAGGTATCACTGCCCATCCCACTGCTATCTTAACTCATCCCACAAACATGCAAAGGCTGAACCATTTGTAAAAGTTTCCACCCAGACTTTATAGAAAAAAATTAATGAAGCAAGTGTGTGAAACAAAGATAAACTTTATTAATAACAAGCTGTAAAATAAACATGACCCAAGTCAAGTGTCTAAATAAAGTCCACAAATATCCAGGCAGCCAGTCTCTGGCACTCCTCTTGGTCACTCGGAGGTGTGTGCCCAGTCTAAGGTGTTAGAGTGCAGGTGCTGTGGAGGTGGGTGCTGCTGCAGTGCTGGTCTGAGGTGTTGTTGGAGTGCCTGGCCCTGAGAGGACAACAGGGGACGGTGTGTTGAGGAAGGTGTCGGACAGCTGGCTCAGCCCCGTGATGCTGAGAGGTCTTTTCTCCATGCCATGGGGTGTCAGCCCCAGTACTGAGGACGGATGTACTGAAGCCGGGCTTGGCTGTGGGATGGAGGAAGGAGCAGTGTAGTGGGGCTGCCTGGTCTGCAGCTGGGTGAGGACTGGCGTGGGTGGCATCATTGGCGTGGCTGGCATCGCTGTCGTGGGTGGCATTATTGTCGTGGTTGGCATCGGTGGCATCATTGGAACCAGTGGCAACGGTGTCGCCCAATGACTCTGCCTGCATTTGGAAGGGCTGCTGTCTGTGCTGCTGGACCTCCGTGTAGCTGTAGCCCTGGTAGGTGAGGGGCTGTGGGAAACCTTGGTATGGGAGGGACATCACCTGGGGTGGAGGAGCAGACCTGGACTGGGTGGGAGCAGGTGCCTCTGGGTCTGGAGGGTTGTTAAGCAGCGTGGTGATCCTCTCCTTCACCACCTGGGATCTGCCATCTCCTTGAGGGTCTGGTTGACATAATTGAGGAAGGGCTTGCGGTTGGAGGAGGAGGAGTCGATGGGTACCAGCTGAGAGAGGAGACCTATGCTGGTGCAGATGGTGTCCCTGATCTCCAGCAGGACAGTGTGGCTCTGCCCCTCCTGTCTGGCTCTCTGCCTTTCTGTGGAGGTGGAGCTGGGGTGGTGGTGGATGCGGCTACGGCTGTGGTGGACGCGCCATCTCCTTTCTCTACCACACCAGGGAGTCCTCCTCGCTCTCCACCACGCTTTCAACACCTGCCCGGGGGTTCTCCTCCGTAGCACGCTCCACAGATACCTGCATGGAGACAGGGACATGGGGCGGGAGGATGGCCCTGTCCCTCTTGCCAGGGATGGCGGCAGGTTGCTGAGACTTTCGCTTCTTCCCCATGGTTGTGGGGTTGCTGGCTGGCATGAAGGCTTGCAGGGAGGCTGGCAGACACCAAGGCTGGCAAGAAGCCTGGCAGGAAGCCTGGCAGGAAGCCTGGCAGGAAGGCAGGCACCAAGGCTGACAGACAGACTGGCTGGCAGGGAGGCTGGAAGGCAGGCTGGCAGCAAGGCTGGCAGGGAGGCTGGAAGGCATGCTGGCAGCAAGGCTGGCAGGGAGGCTGGAAGGCAGGCTGCCAGCAAGGCTGGAAGGGAGGCTGGAAGGCAGGCTGGCAGCAAGGCTGGCAGCGAGGCTGGAAGGCAGGCTGGCAGCAAGGCTGGCAGGGAAGCTGCCCAGGAGGCTGGGAGGCAGGCTGGCAGCAAGGCTTGCAGGCTGACATGCAGGCAAGAACTTGAGGTATTCAGCAGCAGGTTTTTCCTCCAAATGCTGGCCACGTGAGAGCTGCTTCCCTTTATATCTGCGTGGCTTGCGCAATGCATCCCCCCCGCATGCACAATTAATGCCAGGCATCCGTTAGGCTTCCGCTGTGCATCCGCTAGTCTTCCGCTGTGCTTCCGCTGTGCATCCGTTCTGCATCCGTTGTTTCCGTTCTGTGTCCGCTTTGCTGAGGCCCCCCGGAGGCCCTGTGGTTGCGCCATCCGCTTCCATCTGCTGGGCTTCCGTTCCGCATCTGCTTTGCATCTGCCCTGCATCCTCCTCGCGTCCGTGTTATCCGCTCCAATTATGCAAATTTTCGCCCCTTTTGAGCACGGATACAACGGATGTAACATTTTTCTCTTCCATTGTGTCCTTTTTGCATCCATTGGGCAGTGTGACACGGCCTTAACATGGAAAGGAACGGACGTGGGGAGGACGCAGAGCGGATGTATAGAGGATGCAGAGTGGATGCATAGAGGATGCGTAGAGGATGCGTAGAGGATGCAGAGCGGATGCGTAGAGGATGCAGAGCGGATGCAGAGCGGATGCAGAGCGGATGAGCTGCATCCGCTTTCATCCTTTCTCCATCTGTGCTACTAACGCTGCGCGTCTGTTCTGCTTCCTCCCTGCGTCCGTTTACCGCTGGAATGGATTTGAGTTGTGTGGATGCACAGCGGATGCCTAGCAGATATAGCAGATGCGTAATGGATGCAGAACGGATGTCCCCCGTATGCCTAGAGGATGCAGAACGGATGCATTGGATACATTTTCCGTGCAAAAGTTTTGGACAGCTCAAAACTTTCTGAGCGGATGAAACGTCAATTTACGGATGCTGGACGGATAGAGAGGAAGCAAAACGGAGGCAGTGAGTACATCGCGTTAACCAACGGATGGCAAACTTTTTTGTCCGTTTTACATCCTCTTTGCATTCGTTGGTGCAGTATGACATGGCTTAACTCCTGCATTCCGCCCTGTTCTAATTATCCCCTTTGTTTATCTTCCCCAATTTATCATAGCCCTATCCTTCCTACTCCTCTCTCATCTGCTCTCTCTACTCTCTCTTATCTAGCCCTGGCCCCTCTCTAATTCCCAAGTCCCCCCCCCATCTGTTTGCAAGAGGGGAAAGCTCTCTGTCATGAGCTGAATCACCCCCAAAGGGCCTGGTGTTGCTGATCGCCAAACAGGGGATCCCTGTTGTTACAACAACATCATCTCCTTCTGGGGATTCCCCACGTGTTCACTGCCTGTCAGCTGATGGTGTGGCTCAGGGCAGCAGGGAGGATCAGATCCTGTCATCACCCTCAATGCTGGCGGGCTCCAAGATTAATATCTGTCATGTTCGGAGCCTGACATAAATAATCTATTTTAAAAACAAAAACAAAGAGATAGGAAGCTTTGTGATATGGGTAGGGAATGGCAAAAGGGTGTCCCCTGGAAGAAGTGAGTCTTGAAAGACCCCAGATTCTAGAGCTGAGGATAATTCATTGGCTTAAAGAGCTATTCTTGGATCAGTCACAAGATTCTTGAAACAACAACACAGTCAGCAACTATTAACCAGGGGAGATCAAGACAATCTGGCAACTTAGCATGAAATTATTATCCAGGGCAGCAACAAGTTTTAGAGGGAAGATGATTGCTAGGTTCTTCAGCCATTTCTGAGCAAGGACTGCCATTAGATTGAAGAAAACTGGTGACCATCTGTTCTGAAGAACTTAAGAGAGCTTAGGCTCTTGTAGGATTCATTTAAAAAAAAAAACTTGGGACATACATCGAGGTATACAATATTGTAAATACCTGAAGTAAAGGATTTATTACATTGGCATTCCTTATTTTCTGTGATTTCACCTTTCAAAATTTTATAGTCATCATCATCACCATCCACTTCCATGCAGCTTTAACAGCTATAAATTAAGTTTTAAACTATTTCCAATATAATTTATTGCCCAAAACTGATTGAACAGAGCCACTGATGATCATTTCACATGTATCGCAGAAAGTAACAAAGAGCTTTTATTCCCACAAAATGAGACCAGGCAATTGCCTTGGAAATGACCAGATGAGACAATATTTCTCTTTCTTGTATTTTCCTGCCTTGAGAAACATGGTGTGAAATTATTTCCTTTTCTTATTTGTTCCAAAATAGCTCTTAATTGCCTTAAAAAGGCTGTACAATTTGGAATAAATCAAATTGAGCTTTGCTTTCATCATTCTTGGAGAGAATGTATACTTATAAGTTGTCCTTTGAGTTGCATAGATCTCAGTGTGGTTAACATGCAGGTAGAGTTGGACCACTCTGTATGCTTTGAGTCTGGATCAGCTTCATGTGGCTTTATTCATAATTCTGCTCAGTATCATTTCCCCATAAATATTAATTCATTTCTAAAAAAGAAAAAAGTAAACATGTTTTAACAGCTTTCTGAATTTATTTTCTGAGAAAATACAAAACAAATGAAAGAAGATATTCTGAAATATTTCTATTTGAATCAGATTTTGGTCACCATGATGTAAAAAAGATGTTGGGACTCTAGAAAGAGTACAGAGAAGAGCAACAAAGATGATTTGGGAACTGGGCACTGAAACATATGAAGAACAGTTGCAGGAACTGGCTATGTCTAGTCTAATGCAAAGAAGAACTAGGGGACACATGATAGCAGTGTTCCAGTATCTCAGGGGCTGCCACAAAGAAGAGGGAGTCAAGTTATTCTCCAAAGCACCTGAGGGCAAGACAAGAAGCAATGGGTGGAAACTAATCAAGGAGAGAAGCAAGTTAGAACTAAAGAGAAATTTCCTGACAGAACAATTAATCAGGAGAACAACTTGCCTCTAGAAGATGTAAATGCTCCAACCACTGGAAGTTTTTAAAAAGATGTTGGATAACAATTTGTCTGAAGTGGCGTAGGGTTTCCTGACTAGGCAGAGAGTTGGACTAGAAAACCTCCAAGGTCCCTTACAACTCTAAAACTATGATTATTATAGATCACTATATTCCACAAATTTTCTGGTCATAGATTTAACAATTCAGACATCACAGCTAATTTGGATGTCCTAAAACTCCTGATCTAAAATACATTAAGATACTTGAAGATTTTTCTTACTTTTCCCCCCTCTAATGCCATTCTAGTTTTCTGCTTTCTTTTTTTTAGAAAAAAAATTCAAATATTTCTTAATAAATAAGTTGTTGTTTTCATTCTCATCTAATTCTATCATCTCCTTGACTAACAGAGAAAAAAGTTCTAAGATTAGGTCAGCCTGCCATAATAATTATTAAGCTCAGCCAGAGCGTTGACATATTTCTTGGACTATGCAGTAGCAATGAGTTTTAAAAAGCAGAAGCAGAAAAACTTATTAGAATTTGTTTTTGTTTTTTTTAATCCCTCTGATAGTTTGAATATGCTTTTCTGTTTCAGCCTGATGGTCATCATTTGTTATGGCCAAAATTCCAAACTAAGTTTTTTAGAACTCTTAGTTGTAATATACTTATTATTTCTTCGGCTGGATTTGCTCACACACTTATTTTAATGTAGTAAGAGCAAGTGCTGAAAGATATTGGAAATGGCAAAATTTAGTAAAAATTACATGTAATCACACACCTGTCTGCAACCTGCCTTGTTGCTGTTTAATTGTACATGTCATGTATCCTTTCACATCCCTCTTTCTTCATTCTCTCTCTTCTTCTGATTTTCTTTTTCACTGATGATAAAACAGAAGTTCAATAGGATTAAATTCAGGAAACAGATTCCAGTTAAGAGGGTGGAAAAAATCTTTCCCAATAAGGTTTCAGAGGATGAAATAAATAGCTGAAGATGTTTTGTTTAAGCTGGAGTTTTTTTAGGAAAAGCTGAATGAATTTTAATGTGGCTTTAAGATGAATAAAGATATAGGAATTCTTCACAAACTATATTTCATCTCAGATTATCTGATGCTCCCACACATGCATTTTAAAAAATAAAGCATAAAAATGGTCTGGCATGTTAGAGGCACATGTTTTACTGTACTCTCTCTCCCACTCTCATTCCATCCCTCCATTTTAAAATCTGTTTGACCACCTTTTGTTAAGTATTCAAATAGATTAGTTCATGAAAAATTGGAAGCATAAATAATTTATTATATGGAATAAATGAATGCTATAATAAGTATATATGTCTATAGAAATTCTCAGCCATCCAGGTCAGGGTTGTCGCAAAGGTGCTTTTTTTTTCAAGAGGCAACTGGACTTTCTGGTTTTTCTTTGAAAACATTTTGCTTCTCATCCAAGAAGCTTCTTTAGCTCTGACTGGATAGTGGAGAATGGAAGGATTTATATACCTTGCAGACAGCTGGTCATTTGCATCCTTTTAGAAATGGTGAGGCCATTTGGAGGTTTATCTGTGTTCTCAAGGTCATCTGAGTAGTGTAAATGGATATGGAGCCTTCTTTGTCCAAAATGTGGGCATCCCTTCTTGGGGATGACCATTGGTTTGAAAGAGGGTCAAACAGATCATTTATATCAAAATTGAACAGCCCTCTCTCAACTGAGGGGGAGGGATACAACACCAACTATCTCCAGTCTACAACACAGTCTTTTCGACAATTCCAAGAAGGCTTCACACTCATTTGCACTACTCAGGTAACCCTGAGGACACAGATAAACCTCCAAATGGTCTCAACAGCTCTCTAAAAGAATGTAAATGACCAGCTGTCTGCAAGGAATATAAATCTTTCTATTCCCCAGTCAGAGTTGAGGAAGCTTCTTGGATGAGAAGCAAAACGTCTTCAAAGAAAAACAAGGAAGTCCAGTCACCTCCTGAAATAGCATCTTTGGGATAATAACTTTATAATTACATGTAATCATTTCCCATGGTAATCCATGGTTTATTTCTGAGGAAAGTAAGTGTTTGCAATTTCTGTCCAGAAATTAGTAATTCAACTGGCTTAATAATAGAAGAGATGATATCAACAAACTTTCTTTGTTGATTTGTTAAACCATAAAGAATGCGTGAGAACCATCTAAACATCTATTATTATAAACAACTGGTAATGCTACATTCGGTAAATATTTTTAGCATATTTCCATGGATATAGAAGGATAAAAATCTCAGTCTTTGATATTCTATATATTTGTAGTTTCATTTATTGTTGTTTTTAGCAACTCTTGTAAATGCTAGTAACCTTACTAAAGAATTATGATACTGTACTAGACCACAGTTATAGAACTTCAAAGGAAGCTTCAAATAACTTCATTTCTCAGACTTAGAATTTCCTGGGTATATATATATTCCATCTTCAGCCATTACAGAGATATGCAACCTGGTATTCTCCAGATGTTGTAGAATTTCATCCCTATAATCTCTGGCCACTGGCTATCGTAAACATATTTATGGAAACTTTAGTTCAATACATTTAGAAGTTTGAAAAAATGCCTCTCCTTGCAGGCATTGGTAATGTGGATTAACTCTCAAAAGATTAAACACTTATGATTATCCAAATATTTTTTAATTTAAATTTTTCAATTAAGAAAAAAAAATATTCAGAAGAACAGAAATTGACTTTGGCTTTTCAGCCTGCAAGTAATTGTGGAAAGTTTATCAAACTTATCCTCTTTTGTAGCTGCATTTAAAAAAAACCAAAATGTTTAACAAGATTTCTTGCAGTTCTTTTGGATTACCTTTTAGGTAATCGTAACCACATGTAAGTCCCTCTGAATTCAATCATATTTAATATTTAATTTAATCATATTTAACTCTGGTTAAAGTTAAAGGTTTAATTCTTTTTCTAAAAAACACCAAACACTCCAGCAGGAAAGTCAATTACAAACATTACCTAATCTGAAAATTCCAACAACTAAAATAAGAAATAAAATGGTAGAACTGCTGTTTAGTTTATAAAATGAATTCTATTAGTGTTCCTTTGAAAATAAATTAAGATGAATGAAAATATTTTGATTTAGGCTCAATAAAATTTGCAGACAAAAGATTCACAATAATCTGAAAAATCAAAAGTTATTATTTTTCTTCCAAATTATTATTTCTTCTTAGTTGGAAAGTTTAAGGACAAAAATGCATCCATTCTTAAGGCCCTGTCACACTGCCCAACGGATGCAAAACGTTAGTAAAAAGGACACAATGGACGACCAAAATGTTCCATCCGTTGTTATCCGCTCTCAAAAGGGGCAAAAATTTGCATAACTGGAGCGGATAACACGGAAAGAAACAGACGCGGGGAGGACGCAGGGCAGATGGAAAGCGGATATGGAACGGAAGCCCAGCGGATGGAAGCGGATGGGAGCAGATGGCACATCCGCTAGGCTTCCGGGGGACCTCAGCAAAGTGGACGCGGAACGGATACAGCGGATGCACAGTGGATGCACAGCAGATGAAGCGGATACAGAGCGGAAGCCTAGTGGATGCACAGCGGAAGCCGAGCGGATGCCTTGCGTTAATTGTGCATGCGGGGGGGATTTATTGCATCAGCCCCGCGGATATAAAGGGAAGCAGCTCGCACGTGGCCAGCATTCAGAGGAAAGACCTGCTGCCGGATACATCGAGTCCTTGCCTGCCCTGCCTGCATGCCTGCCTGCAAGCCTTGCTGCAAGCCTTCCTGCCAGCCTGCCTCCCAGCCTGCCTCCCAGCCTCCTGACCAGCCTCCCTGCCAGCCTTGCTCTCTGCCTGCCTGCCAGCCTTGCTGCCAGCCTGCCTTCCAGCCTCCCTGCCAGCCAGTCTGCCAGGCTTCCTGCCAGCCTTGGTGCCTGCCTGCCTGCCAGCCTTCGTGCCTGGCTCCCTGCAAGGCTTCCTGCCAGCCTTGGTGCCAGCCTTCCTGCCAGCCTTGGTGCTTGCAAGACTCCCTGCCAGCCTCCCTGCCAGCCAGAAACCCCACAACCATGGGGAAGAAGCGAAAGCCTCAGCAACCTGCCGCTATCCCTGGCAAGAGGGACAGGGCCACCCTCCCACCCCCTGTCCCTGACTCTGCTTCTGCTGGGGCTTCTGCTGCTCGGGCTCGCTCTTCTGGTGCTGGAGCTTCTTCTGAAGCTGTTCCTGGCAGTGGTGCTTCTGAGGTGCTTACTCTGCTGAAGCTGCTCCTGGCGGTGGTGCTTCTGCTGGTGCTTACTCTGCTGAAGCTGCTCCTGGTCCTGCTGGTCCTGCTGGTCCTGCTCGTGCTCCTGGACTTGCTCGTACTGCTCGTACTGCTCATGCTCCTGGTCTTGCTCGTCCTGCTCATCCTGCTCGTGCTCCTGGTCCTGCTGGTGCTGCTGGTGCTGCTGCTGATCCTGCTGGTGCTGCTGGTGCTGCTGCTGCTGCTGCTGCTGCTGATGATCCGGCTGGTAATGATGATGATGATGATGATGATGATGATGATGATGATGATCCTGCTGGTGCTGCTGCTGGTGGTGGTGTGGAGGAGCAGCCCCTACTACCTGGGAGCCCCTCTGATGAGGGCCCATCTGGTCCTGCCAAAGGGAGGAAGAGGCGTATGCGACAATGGGAGAGGAGGCAATACTATATTGAGGAGAAACACGAGGATGAGGTGCTGGAGTGGCTGAGAGAGAATGACTATCTGTGGCGGAAGGGACACCGGCTGTACAGGGACACCAAAAGGAAGCAGGCTGCTTGGACAGAGAAGGCGGAGAGTATGGGCTACACTTCGGAGGTGCTCCTTGGCTGGTGGAAGCACATGCACACCTGGTACGGGAAGCTGCACCTGAAGAAATCTGGCCAGGCCACGGTTAAGCTGACGGACAGAGAGACCTACGTCATGGCCAGGTGCAGCTTCCTGGAGGGTGAGATCTGCCACCAAGGAGCACCAGGACCCCTCTCACAACCCTCTCCCTCTGGCAGCCTGCTGAGAGCCAGTCCTCTTCCGGCCGAGAGTCAGCTCCTGTCTCCAGGCAGGTTTCTGTGGAACGTGCCATGGAGGAGAACCCGCGGACAGGTGTTGTAACCGTGGTGGAGCACGTGGAGGACTCCCTGGTGCGGTGGGAGAAAGGAGATGGCGCGTCCACCACAGCCGTAGCTGCATCCACTACCCCCCAGCTCCACCTCCACAGAAAGGCAGAGAGCCAGACAGGAGGGGCAGAGCCACACTGTCCTGCTGGAGATCAGGGACACCATCCGCACCAGCATAGATGTCCTCTCTCAGCTGGTACCCATCGACTCCTCATCCTCCAACCGCAAGCCCTTCCTCACCTATGTCAACCAGACCCTCAGGAACATGGAGGAACCCCAGTACCAGATGGTGAAGGACCAGATCACCGATCTGCTTCAAAACCCTCCAAATTCAGAGGAACCTGCTCCCACCCAGTCCAGGTCTGCTCCTCCACCCCAGGTGATGTCCCTCCCATTCCAAGGCTTTCCACAGGCCCTCACCTACCAGGGCTATGGCTAACAGGAGGTCCAGCAGCACAGGCAGCAGCCCTTCCCAGTCCAGGCACAGAGTCATCGGGTGACACCGTTGCTACTGGTTCCACTGATGCCACCGATGCCACCCATGCCAATGATGCCACCGACGACAGCGATGCCACCCACACCAGTCCTCACCCAGCTGCAGAGCAGACAGCCCCACTACATTACTCCTTCCTCCACCCCACAGCCAAGCCCAGCCTCAGTACATCTGTCATCAGTACTGGGGCTGACACCCCATGGCATGGAGGAAGGACCTCTCAGCATCACGGGTCTGAGCCAGCTGTCCGAGAGCTTTCTCAACACACCGTCACCTGTTGTCCTCTCGGGGCCAGGCACCCCAGTGGTGCTTCAGACCAGCACTGCAGCAGCACCCACCTCCACAGCACCTGGACCCTTCACCCCTGAGACTCGGCACACCTCCGAGTGACCAAGAGGAATGCCAGAGACTGGCTGGCTGGCTACCTGTGGACTTTATTTGGACACTTGACTTGGGTCATTTTTCTTTTACAGCTTGTTGTTCAATAAAGTCTATCTTTGATTCACACACTTGCTTCATTTATTTTTTTAAATAAAGTCTTGGTGGAAACTTTTAGAAATGGTTTAAGCCTTTGCATGCTTGTGGGATGGCTTAAGATAGCAGTGGGGTGGGCAAGGATACCTGTGGAATGAGCAGGGATACCTTTGGGATGGCTAATAGCTGTGGGGATAAATAAACCTCCAGTGCAAGCATAGTGGGACTGTATGGTCCACCCTCCCAGGTGCCACACCTATGGCCCTTTATTATCAATAACAATGTAATAATCATCCACACATGTCAACACAAACACAACTCTTTATTAAATGCCCTGATCATTGTAAGCCCACCCAATATACATGGCCCAATCTCATCAGTGTGATGAGACAGGCTGAAGGAAGCATCCATTAATCATCTATCATCCTGTCTTGACACTCCACCGCTCCAGCTGGGGAGTTGCACCAGTGTTTCAGCAGGTTGCGCTGCTTCTTCCCTTCATGTGAGGCTCTGTTGGGACCTTGCACATCCTCAGTGTCTATCAGGTTTCGCCCTGGCCTCCATTCCCCAGGCTCCATGTCCCCATTGCCTTGTTGGAGGTCCACGAGCCTGTTCTGCAAGACTGGGTAGCGGGTGCGCATGAGATTGTGCAGGATGCAGCAAGCTTCCACGATCCTCCTCACGGTCTCTGGGCGATGCTGCATGGTGGTGAGAAGTACCTGGAACCTGTTGGCCAGGATGCCAAAGGCATTCTCCACCACCCGCCTTGCCCTGGACAGCCTGTAGTTGAAGATCCTCTCTTCACGGGTGAGGCATCTGGTGGTGTAGGGTTTCATGAGGTAGGTTCTGAGGGAGAAGGCGTCACCCCCACGATGAAGTAGGGCAAATCTTGCGTGTCGTTGGGCAGGGGGTCTGGATCTGGGAAGCCCATGATGAGGTTGCGTTCCAGCCCCTCCTTGAGGTCACTGGCGTTGTATACCTGGGCATCTGAACATGAGCCGTTGCCTGAAGCATCGATGTACATGAACTTGTAGTCAGCATTGACCATGGCGAAGAGGACGATGCTGAAGAAGCCCTTGTAGTTGAAATAAGTGGACCCCGACTTGGCTGGTGCTTTGCAGGCCACGTGCTTGCCATCTATGGCTCCAATGGTGTGTGGGAAGTTCTACTTCTGATACCACTGCTCTGCAACTTTCTTCCATCCTTCTTCAGTGGAGGGGCACTGGAGGAGCTCCTACAGGTATTCTTCGATGATGGCTTGCACCACTTCTCTGACCACAATGCTGATGATGTTGTGTGGCACCCTCCAGCCATACTGCATGCTCCTGTAGGTGGTCCCTGAGGCCAGGTGGTGCAGAGTGAGTGCCACCTTGAGCCCAGGTTCCAGGCTGGGCCGGAAGTTGGTGTTTGCCTTGGTCAACCTGGTTGTCAGCCGCTGCACAACTTTGTCAAACATGGCTGGAGGCATCCTCATGAAATTCTGGAATGCACGAGTGTCTTCGTTCCTGAGCTCCACCATCAGCTTGTTGTACAGTCTGTACTCTGCTCTTCTCCCGATCCATCTTCGGACCCAGATGCTTCTTGGCCACCTCCTTTTCTTCCCATAGTAGAGTTCACAGAGCCTGTAGATGGCTTCACACTGTTGCAGAAGGATGGTGGCTGCCAAAAGGACTGTGTTACGATCCACGGTTGACATGACTGGATGCTGTGGAAGAGCAAGTCAGATGAAGGCTGCAGAGGTCTGCACAGCTGGGCTGCTGGGCTGAAAGTGAGATGCAGGTGAGTTGCTCCCCCTTTTTATAGGCAGGATAGGTGTCCCTTTGCATCCTGTAGGCATCCTCTAGGCATCCTCTAGACATCCTTATTATCCGAGATAATATCCGTGCTGCATCCGCTAGGCATCTGTTCTGCATCCATTCCACGTCCGTTCCGCTTCCTCCCTGCATCCGAGCAGATGCGAGTTGCGCGGATGCGGAACGGATGCCTAGCGGATATAGTGGATGTGTAACAGATGCAGAACAGATGCCTAGCGGATACGTAGCGGATGCAGAACGGACAAATTGGATACATTTTCCGCGCAAAAGTTTTGAGCAGCTCAAAACTTTCTGAGTGGATGAAACGTCCATAAACAGATGCTGGATGGATAGAGAGGAAGCAAAACGGAGGCAGTGAGTACAGAACGGATACATCGCGTTAACCAACGGATGGCAAGCTTTTTTGTCCGTTTTACATCCTCTTTGCATCCGTTGGTGCAGTGTGACAGGGTCTTTAGAAGAGCAGTTTATATTAAGCAAAGGTTTGTTAGTACTGTACAAGTAACAAAGATTGGTATTAATGTGGTTTCATCTAAAAATGGTTTGCCTCATTTGGATGTCTCCTTAGGTTTTTTTGAATTGTTGGATATATAATGTAACAGTAACTGGTGAAATCAAAGTTTTGCTTTAATGGGCACCAAATTGCTGGTCTTTTAGTGGGATTATGGACTTAGTTATTCTTGCGTATCCACCACAAACATCTCTTTCATGGCTTCTTACTTTTAAATGCCTATTGCTTGGCAGTGGCAGATGAGAAACAATGCCAATTCAATCCAACAATTATTTATTCCAAACTCTGGCCACATGGAATGAATAGAATGTTTCCTGGTAACTTGGTCTTAACGACTTGTTGCCATCCCTGATTAAGCACTGGAGAAATAGCCTAAACCATTCCATCTAACTGAGTCACAATAGAAGAGGAAACCAGACATTTCTTTCTAATAATGTATTTTCTCATGGGGGAAACAACCCCCATGATCTTCATTTTAAATCTAATTCCCATCATGGGAATAGCTGTTTTATGCTGCCCCATAGAGCAGCACACCTATTTTAAGATGCAGGTGAGGGGTGGAGGTGAAAAGGGTAAGTAATGTGTAGGAGCCAATTAGTCTGAAACCATTTGTCTGAAATGGAATAGGGTTTCTTCCTTGAAAGGGGGTTGGACTAGAAGACCTCCAAGGTCCCTTCCAACTCTGTTATTCTGTTAGAATGGCAATGTTACTTTCCATTTCTATACTTTCCTTATCCAGTTTGGTAAATACAACACAACAATAAGAGACAACTAGATAATGACTGTTTCCTCGGGAAGTAAAGTCTAGAAATGGAAAGTCATATTGCCATTCAAAACCACACAATTATGGGAAGTGGATGCATCTTTGATAACTAGGTATAAAAATTAAAAAGGGAAGGTAGTAGAGGAAGATTATTTATTGAAGAAAAATTTGTAGAAGTTGTTTCAAGTGCTGGTGTTATGTAAGAAAGCTCAAGGAAGAATAAGATACACATAAACCTTTCTGTCGCTTGCAAAACAAACAAGCAAAATAAATAAATAGATAAAAACCTGATAATGTAAAAAGAGAGATCAGAAATTGACTTAATAAGTGTATTCTATTGAATGAATCCATCCCTTACCGATTACTGAACTAATTGTTATTTTGTTTTGTTTTATCTTAACAATATATTGGATACTTTGGGAGTTAAGGTAAAAATTAGCATAAAACCACTTGATTATTGCAGGCCAAAGTGGGTCAGAGAAGGTGGGTGGCCTTTCAGGAAAATGTTTGCAGAACAGATCAACTGAAGAATATTCAAGCACATGAGCCAAGGCAGATATTCTATGAAAAGGAAAACAAAAAATCTCCTTGAGTGAAAGATTTTTTGCAATTGCTGGACAAAACAATGATCTGAGCATTATTTAATATGCATGTTAATATAAAGCAGAATGTGGACTTGACTAACTTCCATGTTCTAAAAGGAGGATTATATCATAAGATGTTTTGTAATAATTACTGGAGAGAAAAAAATTCATCAGATCAAAATATGAAATCCTTTAATATTAAATCCAAAATATTAAATCGGGTTTCAGTTGAATAACTTTATTGATCAAAGACAGCCCATAAAAGACAGCAGACGTGAAACTCTGATGCCAATCCTTCAGTGGCATTTTTCTTTGATAAATTTAATGGATGCCCATTTCACAAACAAGTGATTCTGGGTGGCAGACAGCATAGCTAGAACACAATAAATATATCCAAACAGCAATTGTCAGTGGAAAAAAAACCTTTTAAGACGATATTAAGCAAAAAGCTAAAAATGGAAGAAATATTGGGTGGACAGAAAATCTTTCTAGTGAGCCACCTCACTATTCCACCAGTTCTTTGGACTCCTCCCCAGGCTTGATGGCAGCATTTGAAGGACTTCTGAAAAATCAAAAAGGATGAAGCCAGCTTTGCTTTGGGAAGAGGGAGGATATTTTCAGTGAAAGATGAATTTAGGAGAAACTGAATTATTGCCTAAAAGCTGTGATCTGTGGTCTAATTGCAAATTAGAATTTCAAAAAGATTTCCCACATGTACTTCTGTAGAAAAGGCCATACCCTATTTCAGGGGTGTCAAATTTGCGTTGTCATGGTAGTGTCACGTGACCTATTGGGACTTTTTCCCCTTTCACTAAACTGGGCGGGGGCGTGGCCAGCACATGATGCATCTGGACCACAGGCTGGGAGTTTAACAGCGCTGCCCTATTTGAAGTGCTATTGCAGATTAATGTTCACCTGAAGGCACTTTCCATTTAAAGGTCAGCCGAATGAAATTATGAGGATATTCCTCATTACAGTTGGTCTTCTTAATTGTCTGAAGCCTGCTTTACAGATAGTCCTCAACTTATGACCACAATGGAGCCCCATTGCTAAACAAAGCAGTTGTTCACTGAGTTGTGCTCCATTTATGAGCTTTTTTACCCATGTTGTTAAGCAAATCACTACAATCGTTATATGAATCTGGTGGCTGTTAAGTGAAACAAGCTTCCCCGATTGACTTTGCTTGTTACAGGCCAGCTTGGAAGATTACAAATTGTGATCACATCATACCAGAGTAGTGCCATTGTCATAAATACATGCTAGTTACCAATTTTGATCATGTAACTATGGGGATGTGACAACGATCATAAGTATGAAAAATGATCATAAGCTACTTTCTTCAGTGCCGTTGTAAATCGAAGACTATCTCTCATTATATCTAAATTAAATTAAACCTTTCAAAAGATTATCAATCTGAAAATAATTAATATATTAAAATCTATAATTTGTGCAAATTGATTATGCCACATAACTGGCTACAAAAATGAACTTGGGACTTGCATTAAAGGATTTAGGCAATTTCCAGAAAGATAATCTGGTCTTTTTGTCATTAGAAGATGGAGAGGCACATTCTGCAAAGTGATACACAGGTATAAATAGCACTTTTACCAATCCTTTAAGAAGCCTCCTGACCAAAGACACTTTGTACTGCTGTTTAGATCTTTTCCAATATTTGTCAGGGAGTTTGAGGAATTAAGAAAATGTTGCTATTGTTCTTCTTCTCATCTTCAAGGACTTCTGCCATGTACCATAGTAAAGACCAGCATACTACTTTCCTGCCTAAATATTATAGAGGCTATAGTGCATCAGAATATAACTTCTGAAAAATGAGAAAGATGACAAGAAACAGAAAAACAAGAAAGTCCCGTTGTCTCCTGAAAAAGCACCTTTGGGACAACCATGACCTGGATGATTGAAAATCTCTACAGACTTTTAGCTATACAATTTGGAGTGAATACACTTTGAATAAGGGACATGGTGGCTCAGTGGCTAGATGCTGAGCTTGTCAATCAGAAAGGTTGGTGGTTCGGTGGTTCAAATCCCTAGTGCCGTGTAATGCAGTGAACTCCTCTTACTTGTCCCATCTTCTGCCAACCTAGCAGTTTGAAAGCATGTAAAAATGCAAGTAGAAAAATAGGAATCCACTTGTGGTGGGAAGGTAACAGCGTTCCATGCACCTTCGGCATTTAGTTGTGTTGGCCACATGACCCCGGAGACGTCTTCAGACAGCACTGGCATAACAGAGATGAGTACCGCCCCCTAGAGCTGGAAATGACTAGCACGTATGTGTGAGGGGAACCTTTACCTTTACCTTTTACCCTTTGAATGGTGTGGGAATAGGAATGGATTTCCAGAGAAAAATTGCAGACTACAGGAACCAGAGCACTACTCAGTTGACCCTGAGGACACAGATAAACCTTCAAATGCTTCAACAATCTTCTAAAAGGATGCAAATGACCAGCTGTCTGAAAAAAATATAAATCCTTCCATTCCCTACTATCCTGTCAAAGCTGAAGAAGTTTCAGTTTGGATGAGAAGCAAATTATCTTCAAAGAAAAAAAACGAGAAAGTCCAGTTCCCTCCTGAAAAAACACCTTTGGGTCATGACATGAAGATCATTTTCTAATCTTTCTAAAGCATTACCTCTTCAACGTTTTATGAGCACGTGTAACCTCATGATGCGCGTTGACTTCAGGAACCACAGATTGAGTAACTCTTTATCCATTTTTCTCTTTGTTTTCATAGTGTTTTCACTAATTCACTAATTTTCATAGTGTTTTCACTAATTTCACTAATTCATAGTGTTTTCACCCTAATTCTCAGATGTCTCAGATGAAGCAACTGCAGTCTACTTGAGCTCTTTACTCACTCCTATTAAGTCAACTAATATACCAATATACCCATACCAATTAAAAACTCACCGGTTTTGTCAGGTGGTTTGGTTTTATATCCCCTTTTTAATGTTTAACCTTGTATATTTCACTTATATTAGGGAATGCTCTAAATATGCAAAAACACAAATTGGTTTTACAGTTGCCTCAGTCCACTGCCAAGTAGTTGCTCAGTCACCTGAGATAGTTATCAGAGGGGATCATGATTTATATATTTACTTATCTTATGCCATATACGTAAGGCCAAATCTGAAGTTGGCTTTGTGTTTCATTGTCAGCTTTCTGTCCAGTTTGAATTTGAATGGTATTTTGTTGACAGTGAGTCAGAGTTTAAAAAATGGAGCATATATTCAAATCAGCTACTTGAATTGCCAACATTAATTAAAGACAAAACTCTCAAGTAGGTTGGAGCCAAATACCTAATGATTAACCATTATAACAGACAAGATTCTCCTTTGGCAGAAAACATATCCATTAAATTTTCTGGTAAATACCAAATGAAGCAAAAATTACCACAACTAAATGCTGGCAAGCTGCTCTTTACTTCAAAACATGAAAGGAATGTCAGATGGAACTCTCTAAACCATCAGAATCATGAACTTTGTGTTACATAGATATGTAAATGAAATTCACTGGAAACTTTGAACAAATGTTTATACTTGCAAAGTTAAGAAAGTGAGCAAGGTCCTTAACCTGCAGGTTAAGATGGTAAAGCTATCACTTGAAAATGATAACTGTTTAATGTACATTTATCTCTATTCCCAGACCTCTGCAAGCACAAATTACTTTAGCATTCTTTGGCATCCATCATTTCACTTATTTTGAGGGATGATCTTACTGAAGTGTCAAAACAATTTGAAGTCAATGGAACAGAATGTCCCATGAAGAATACTAGGGTTCAGCAACCCTGATGGCAATTCCTTTGCATTGGCTTTACTTTGAAGACAACAAAAGATGACTTGAACAGCTCACCCAAATGAAAAACTAGAGCACAAATAATTGCTTGATAGGCAGACTGTCCCTGACCATCTGCAATGGTGCTTTAGACACCTGGCAAGTAGCCCTGGTATGAACAACAAGCCTTGGAATTTGAAGTTCATACTTGAAATATTTTTTCATAAAAGATTATGTTCATATTATCAGAATCTTGTATTCAGGTAAATAAGTCAGTGTTGAAGCTTTTTCTCACCCTGCATCCTTAAGTTACTTCTCTTCTCTGCATTAACTAATTAGAAATGAGATGATTGATGAAACCCCTTTCTAGATTTCAGCTTATTTCTCCAGTTTGGCACAGTGATGGCCTGATGCTCTCCTTTTATCACAGCTCTGACTGGTGGATTCTCCTGCTTCCATTTTCCTCACTGATATATTAAAATAACAACAACAGAACAGGTTGTTTTACCATTTTCCTGTGTCCGGGCTATTAGAGCTTTAGTTAGTTTCACCAGTTTAACTCCATCAGTTAAAAGAAACTAAACTAAACCCAGGTTTTCTCTCTTTCTCCATGTTTAAAAAAATGGACTGAAGAGGGGGGTAATTATAGCATTTCTGCCATAGTGCGCAATAATTGACAGGAGTGAGGAAATTGCCCATAATGAAATGAAGTATATAGAAGGTGAAAACTACCTGAAATATTCAATCCCCTCTAGTGTCCAGTTTTTGGAATAATGAAATTATTTCTTTATATTATGTTTTGTAAAAGCCAATACAAGATCTGTTGCTCGCAAAATGTTATTTGTTCTTTATAATTAATTCCAAAATCAGATAATCAGAGTTGGATCTTGTAGGTCATCTAGTCCAACCCCCGCCCAAGCGGGAGACCTTACGCCATTTCTGACAAATGGCAATCCAATCCCTTCTTGAAAGTCTCAAGTGATGGTGCTCCCACAACTTCCGAGGGCAAGCTATTCTATTGGTTGCCCTCGGAAGTTGTGGGAGCACCATCAGAAAGTGTCTCCTTATTTCCAAGTTAAATCTCTCCTTGTTCAGCTTCCATCCATTATTCATCTTTTTTCTAATCTTTTTTTGTAAAAGTTTCAATATTACATTTTTATGTAGATCTTTTGTCCATTTATAACATTTTAAGATCAAAATCATATTTAAGTTTTTGCAGTTTATTTCAGCTTCTTTAAATTATTAAGTTGGTTAACATTTTCTTTCATTCAGGACTGAAGGCAGACATACCCAGTGTTTTCCTAAGTGTCATTCTAAAGGTTTCTAATAGTTTAAAAAAGTAAAGGAACAACTTCCAAAAGTGGTTAGAAATTGAGGCTTGTGAATTTTGTGTCCTTTTAAAGGCTCTGCCATGTTTGCAAAAAATGTCATCTTTCAATGCTCTAACCCAGGGCTGTAAAACTCCCATCCCATGGGCCAGATGCATCACACACCCACATCTGGTTTAGCAAAGGGTGAAAAAGTCCTGATACATCATGTGACACTGTGGTGATGATATGAGTTTGATACCCCTGCTCTAACCTGTGGAAAACTACTATCTGGAGGTTTCCTTACAGGGAACATTCAGAGTAGATGTGGGTGATCTCCTGCCTTCTTCTTATTCACAGAGGTGCCAAGGAACCAGTCGTCTCATGGAATGACCTGGGGAAAGGATGGAAAAAGATGCTGCCTGAGAAACAATTAAACAAGAAAAGCACAGTGACTGAATGGTCAGAGACAGAAACTTTGAAAGGATCCTAATGGATCAAGCAATTAAAATGAGCAATGGAAATTTTGTACTTTCAGACTCGCAAGATTCTGTTAATGTAGCCTAACAATAAAATAGATCTGGCTTACCCAATGTTTTCTATCTGGTTTATCCCACTGGTTCATTGGTCTTTGCCACAGTCAAATCTTTGCCACAGTCAAATCTTTGCCACAGTCAAATCATCTTCCCTTTGCCATATCTCCTCTGAAAGCTTCAGATAAGCTTACTTTTGGTATGGAGCAGAACAAATTGGTGGAGGTTGCAGGGACTAAGTTCAGGGAAGGGCAACATTATGCATTCCTGTCTTCAAGAGATGGTCAGTGGCTCATAAGTAGGTTATGCTGATGAACCCTTTGACGTATCTTTCCTCTTAGTGTTGTATCTTAGAACTGAGATTACTCATTTCACAAGGTATTTTTCTGAGAGACTTGTTAAGGTTCTTTTTCTTTTGTTCTTAGGGGAAAAAATGCAACTTCACAGAGAGTTCTTCAAATATTCTTAAAGGATCACCATTGTTCTTTCTGGTGGTCAAACTTCTTCCTAATATGCTACTACAGAATGACATAGAAACAAGCAATGATGAACTTGGGGCAAAGAAGAGAAACTCTGCTCTGCCACTGTGAATGTTAAGTCTAGGAAACATTTGGAGAATTGCTCCTCTTCCAAGTGAAAAATTCTTTTTCCATTTCCCCCCATCTGCAATAAGAAAATTTCAAGAGATAATTTATTTTCACTTCATGTTTATCTACAATTAAGAGAGCACACAGTTTTAATTAAGCCACACATTTCTTTCACAGACTATAATCAGTACAGAATATTAGGGGAATATTTTCCTTGCAAAAGAAATACAAATATTCATCTTTGGTGCTAACAGTTTGATTTTCTGATAACAATATCTTAATCAACCAAATGTATATAAAACCATATGTTATGATTAAACTTGCTTCTCCAAAATATTTTAATGGTGTGATTTTTTTTTTTTCATTCCTGGTAACATACCTTAATGAACATGAAGGTAAAACAGGTGGAATAATTTTTAAAATAAAAACTTCTGCAATTTGTTTCATTTATATTCCGCTGCAATCAATTATAGTTTCTATGAAAGCATCAACATTTGAATTCTCACATGCAGTACCAAGGCACATTTGATAGTACTGGCTTCTTATTTGTGCTGCCTTCCTGAACATTCATCTTTCAGAATTCCTAAATCTAATTCATACTTTTGATGTTCTTATTATTTTTCCCAACTTTCTGGGTGGTTCAGTTGTCTGAAATCATTTTATGTCAAAACAGGTTGCTTGAGTAAGCTGACTTTTGAGTAATGCACATCCTTTTTTTTCCCTCCAGAATTTCTCCAGAGCTCCAATGACTGTTCTTAATTTAGAGGTTATTTGGCAATGCCATTTTCACTGTTACCTAGATGCAGACAAATTTGTCTCTCCTAGAGATGAAGCAGACAGTTACATTGAATGAACAGCTCCCAGAGCAACTTGTTTAGAGCTTTCATTGTTTTCAAGTGACATTGTCCATGTCCATGTTTGTATATTTTTAGTTCTCTAGCAACAGCTTCTGCTCCCGTGCAGCAGACTTTCAAAAATACCACTTGATGTATTTGTGTTCTTTTGATAATTCCTGAAAAATATCAAGAATGTGAGATATTTTTTAAAACAATAAGTAACTGAACAGAATAATTCAAAGACAGGATCCCACTTCCACCAAGTAGAATAGAAACAAGACATTTCAAGGAAGTTTCACAAAGAATATTGGACCTTTTGTAAATCTTAATACAGTGGTACTTTGGCAATCATTGATAATTGGTTCTTGGAGGTGTGATGAGTACCAAACATTTTTTCCTATAACGAATAATGTAGCGAGTCACAAAGTAGCTGGCCCCAACAAGTTCTAGCTTGTTCATTGAGAACCAAACAAATGATGAGTACTAGAACAAAATGTCAAAATGCGTTGAATACCAAATTTGATCAGTTGCAAAGCAGTTGAGTGCCAAGCTACCACTATAATTTGATACAAGCTTCATTCAGTACTGCATCATATCTTCAGCTGTGTTCTTTTACCTTAATCTGAATTCTTTTACCCCTAATCAGTTCACATTACAGCTAGTTCTCAATTTATGTACACAATTGGGATTGAATGGAGGTTGTTAAGTGAATTGTGCCCATTTTTATGACCTTTTTGCTGTGGTATAAAGCTCCACAATTGATGTTAAGGGCCTTGAAGTAGCAGATTTTCACAGCACCCTCAGCTTTTCCAAGTAGATTACAGCTTGAAGATACTGCTTTTTGTAATATTTAAATTTCCAAAATGCTATCAGTTTTATATTTTTAGTAGAAACAGAAAAGAAATTGAGAAGTGATTATGTAGAAAGCAGTGGAATAGTTATTTTGTAAGTTAGATCTCTAAAATGATATTACAGACAAAAAACAATTTTTAAAGTAATTTTGTTGAAGCCATCCCATTCAGTCTTAATTTTGGTTTATAAAAAGGTGACCAGTATTCTACAAATTAAATCACACTGATTTCTCTCAAAAGCAAATATAAATTAAATTGATTTTATGATTACAAGTTATGTACATTAAGCTGAGAATTATGTTCAGTTTCCTCTCTGGACATATGGAGCACAAGTAGTATTTCTGAATAGTATTTACTATTCATAATTAATTCAATGCAAATTTTAAGCAAAATGAATTAATTCCTACTCACTAGTCATAGTCCAAACATGGTTGCATTAAGCACTGTTCATTCCTAGTACATTTCAATACTTATGATTCAGGTAGGTAAGGGGAGAAAATTGGGCTTTAGTCTTTCTCTCTGATAATTCATAATTGAAATTACATTTTTCATCATTGTCATAAGGAACAAATCAAGTTGGTTTATTTCAAGGTTAACCATTGGTTCACCTGGTTCAATATTTGGTAGATTGACTGAAAGTTATTTTCCAGAGTTTATATGGAGGCTTTCCTGGTGCTTCCGAGTGATATTTGCAATTGAAGTGGAAACTTTTTCCATGCAAAGGTTGTGTATAAACTAGAACCCTCTTGCTGATCACTTGATGCTGATGGAGTAGGACCCATCTGAAATGCCAGAAAAGAGCCAATAAGGTTGAATATGAACTTAAGTTGAGGAAAAAAGAAATGACTTCTTATAATGACATAATATTTACTTGAGAACTTTGGAAATAGACCATCATTTGGAATGGCTCTTTTACTTTTTTTAAGGCTTGATTTTTTTCCTTGATAAATATTTCAAGGCCACCCACAAAGTTTCAAGCCTGCAGAGAAATTTGAACTCAGGATTTTCTGGCTCAAGTCCAAAACTAACATGCAACCTATCATAATGCAATAATCCTCTGATAAGTTCCTGGTTCATCTTTTTAATAAGAAAGAAATAAGAAGCATCCACTTTCTGGCGAGAAGTTTTCTCACAGTAAGCGAGCTGCCTTTTATAGCATCAGTTTATGCCAATATTTATGACACAGGATTTATCACATGGTGCTTGTTGGTCGAGAAGCTGAAAAATGGAAAACAAATGAGGGAAAGTTCAAAGTTCAGTTTCTTCTTCAAACATTTTGTGAAGAGAATGGATAAGATAACAGTGCTCAAGAAGACAATCATTGGCAGGGAACAAAGCCAATACAATGTTTCTTTTAATGAGTAATCCTTGCAACTTTCCTAAACAGCTAACAATTAATTTTAATAAATTGCGGTCAAGCGTTTAAGTACATTTGAAAGGTAATTTTCCCAGAAAGCAGAATAAAGCAAAATTAATACAATTCAGGGTTTGATACTGCTGGGTGCAATGATAAAATGTGTTTCTTTGTTTATTTATTATATTTATATTATAATATAATATATGTGGATTTCTTACAGGAGGTCCACTGTGAAACTACAGGTATAAGAAATCAAGAAACTACCAATTAAAAGAGGGTTGTCATTATATTGATCTGATGATACAAAACACATGATCTACCATTTAGTCATGGCTCCTCCACTTGTTATTTTTAGGCATAAAGATGAATTATGAAATTATTTATCAGTAGTACTTTTGTTGATATCAAATACATTTTTCACTTTTCATTCTTGTTGAATATTTGGAGTATGTGGTAGTATCCCCATATAGCTCAAGGATTATTGAATAACTCTGATTAACCAGATCTTTTTCAATTTGATTTCTCAGTATTAAGAAATTACCTTGGTTTTAAATTAAATTAGCAATTCAAAACTGATGGAAATAATTAATCCTTCATCATATATCTTGCCAGTTGAATAAAATAGCCAAAAAGCCATATCTTATTTAATATACATATTTTTTAGGATTAGGTCCTTACCTTCTGTGAAGATAATGCCATCAAGTTTTAAAAGGGTTGTTTTCTTTTAAATTAGATGAATGCTAAAAGAATATATGTTCAGCATATATGGGACGTTATGGGAAGAAGAAGAGAATGAAGGAGAGGAAGGAGAAGGGGGAGGAGGAGATGGAGATGGAGGAGGAGGGGGAGGACGAGGAAGAGGAAATTTCAGTTGTTATAAAACATATGTATGATGATAAGAAGGTCCAAGATGCCTAAATAGGAGTCTATGCCTGTGCGGAAAAGAATGCTGTTCTTCATAAAGAAATACAAATGCTAAATCTACATTATCATAATAAATCTCACATTTCCTGCATAAATGTCTGGTATATTATGTCAAACAAATAGTTATCTCAAATAAGCATGCAATGGATTCTGGACTTTGGTATTTATATGTTCTGTTTTCATTTATCATGTTGCTTTTAGTTGTGGTTTAAGAAGAATGTCATGGTATTGTATACAAGAAACTAATCCATGTCATGTGCAATGTAATGATTTTATGGCTAACAATAGTTTGATCGATTGTTTTGCATAACAATAATCTTAACCTTTTCTTGGAATTGTGTAATTTACTGGAAAAGTACAAGTTAAGACAAAAAGTTATTTGCCAATTTGAATGCCAGAAATAATATTCCTTAAGAGAATTAGAATAAATTTTACACTTTGAATTCATGCTTGGAAATATGTCAAGTTTCAATGCTTCAGAGAAAATAAAATAATTGTGATCCTGAAAACATTCAGGTCAGAGCAAGTTATTCTAAATTTACCTTGGGGTATATAGGCACACCTTAGCAGACCACATAGTTATTTAGTGATTCACAATGTTATAATATTGTATTGTTCAATATTTCCGAAATAATTCAAAATACACAAAAACCCATCTCTTTGGTCATGATCATAGATTGATTTTTAAAAAGTACATTTTTTGTAGGAAGTATAAACGGCTCATAACATGGTAATTTGGAACAATCAAAAGCCAATTACTTTCCTGAACATATGACAGGGCAGCTTTGGAGATTCAGAACTTTGGAGATTCACCACTATTGCAAACTTACCTTTTAATTTTTTTTCCACTTATATAGTCTTTTAAACACTCTTCCCTTGTTTGTGCTTTAAAAAGTCCAATTGGCTGTAACATGGATGACCTCTAGGTGGCAGCTTTTAGGATAATATTTTATAGGATTATAAAATTATAAAATAGAGAAGCCAGAGCCAAAGTTCTGGATCTTCCATTTCTTTGTGTATCCTAAAGCCAATTTTCCATGTGAATTGTTTTTGTATAGACAAAACATTCAGTATTCCAAAGAAAATAAAAAAAGAACCAGTGTCCTGTCTCACATAGCCAAAGCCTGAGAAGTCTTGGAGGTGCCAGCAATGGGAGTTTTGGCAGCAGATTTACAAGGCCAGTTGGAGCTGAGCAACACGTTGCTACTGACAATGTTTTCCACTTTGGCTGTCCCAAAGGTGCTTTTTCAAAAGGCAACTGGACTTTGTTTTTTATTGAATATGCTTCACTTCTCATTTAAGAAGCTTCTTCATTCTTTAGAGGCTATTGTGTCTTAGATGTAAGTTTGCGACTTCTATTTTCTTTTCTTCCTAGCATTTTTCAACAAGTGCTGGATCCACTTTTTTTTTTTCAGATCAACTTCAGATCAGTTTCAGATCAACCAAGTGTTGATTAATTGATTGTGACAGGAATTGACTTACCGCCTTGTGCCTGAACTTAATATTGTGGCCTGAAAGAGAATGACCGTCCCAAAATTATTCAACTGTCTTAAGGGCCTGTCACATTGGCCGACGGATGCAAAACGTTTGTCAAAAGGACACAGCAGATGAGAAAATGTTCCATCCGTTGTTATCTGCTCTCAAAAGTGCCCCAAATTTGCATAACCAGAGCGGACAACAATGGAAAGGAACGGACGGGGGGAGGACGTAGAGGGGATGTAAAACGGATACTCCACGGAAGCCTAGTGGATGGAAGCGGATGGGAGCAGATGGCACATCTGCAGGGCTTCCGGGGGAGCACAGTGAAGCGGATGCAGAGCGGAAGCCTAGCTGATGCCTAGCGGATGCAGAGTGTTCACTGCGCATGCGGGGAGGATGAATTGCGTCAGCCCCGCAGATATAAAGGGAAGCAGCTCGCAAGCAGATCACCATTCAGAGGAAAGACCTGCTGCCAGACACAGCTCCAGCTAGCCAGCCAGCCAGCCAGCCAACAACCATGAGGAAGAAGAGGAAGCCTGTGGCATCTGCTGCCAGCCCTGGCAAAAGGGACAGGGCCACCATCCCACCCCCTGGCCCTGACTCTGCTGGTGCTGGGGCTTCTGCTGCTGCTGCTGACTCTGCTGGTGCTGGGGCTTCTGCTGGTGCTTACTCTGCTGGTGCTGCTCCTGGTGCTGGTGCTTCTGCTGGTGCTTACTCTGCTGGTGCTGCTCCTGGTTCTGCTGGTCCTGCTGGTGCTCCTGGTCCAGCTGGTCTTGCTGGTGCTGGTGCTGCTGGTGCTGGTGGTGGTCCTGCTTTTGCTGCTATTGTTGTTGCTGCTGCTGCTGGTGGTGGTGGTGTGGAGGAGCAGCCCCTACAACCTCGAAGACCTACTGATGAGGGCCCATATGGCCCTGCCAGAGGGAGAAAGAGGCATACGCGTGAACGGGAGAGGAGGCAATACTCCATTGAAGAGGAACATGAGGAGGAAGTGCTGGAATGGCTGATGGAGAACGAGTATCTTTGGTGGAAGGGACACAGGCTCTATCGAGACACCAAGAGGAAGCAGGCTGCTTGGAGAGAGAAGGCGGAGAGTATGGGCTACACTTCGGAGGTGCTCCTCGGCTGGTGAAAGCACATGCACACCTGGTACGGGAAGCTGCACCTCAAGAAATCTGTCCAGGCCACGGTCAAGCTGACGGACCGAGAGTCCTACGTGATAGCCAAGTGCAGCTTCTTGGAGGGTGAGGTCCGCCACCGAGGAGCAGCCCCTCTGACAACCCTCTCTCTCAGGCAGCCCGCAGAGAGCCAGTCCTCTTCTGGCCAAGAGTCAGCTCCTGTGTCCAGGCAGGTATCTGTGGAGTGTCCCACGATGGAGACCCCCCCAACAGCTGCACTACCCGTGGCGGAACGTGTGGAACGCAGTGGGAGCAAGGAGAGGGCACTTCCACCAGAGAACCACCCACATCCACCCCCAGCTCCACCTCCACAGAAAGCAGGCAGAGAGCCAGACCGGAGGGGCAGAGCCACACTGTCCTGCTGGAGATCAGGGACACCATCAGGAGCAGCGTAGCTCTCCTCTCTCAGCTGGTACACACCGACGTCCCATCCTCCAACCTCAAGCCCTTCATAACGTATATCAACCGGACCCTCTTGAACATGTCCGAATCACATTACCAGGGGATCAAGGACAGGCTCACCGGTCTTCTTCAGAACCCTCCAGACCCAGCTGAACCTGCTCCCACCCAGTCCAGGTCTGCTCCTCCACCCCAGGTGATGTCACTGCCCTTCCAAGGCTTTCCACAGGCCCTCACCTACCAAGGCTATGGCTACCAGGAGCTCCAGCAGCACAGGCAGCCCTTCCCAGTCCAGGCAAAGGTTCATCATACACCACCGGGGCTACCGATGCCATTGATGCCACCAATGCCACCGACACCACCGATGCCAGCCACACCACCGATGCCAGCCACGCCACCGATGCCAGCCATGCCACAGATGTCAGCCATGCCACAGATGCCACCCACACCATAGATGCCACCCATGCCTCATTTCGCTCACCTGCAGACCAGACATCCCCACGACACTCCTCCTTCCTCCATCCCACAGCCAAGCCCGGCCTCAGAACATCTGTCATCGGTATTGGGGCTGACACCCCATGTCATGGAGGAAGGGGCTGTCAACATCACAGGACTGAGCCAGCTCTCTGAGAGCTTCCTCCACACACCATCGCTGTTGTCTTCTCGGGGCCAGGCATCCCAATGGTGCCTCAGACCAGCACTCCAGCAGCAGCCACCTCCATAGCACCTGGACCCTTTAACCTTGAGACTATGGGCACGCCTCAGAGTGACTGATAAGAGTGCCAGAGACTGGGTGGCTACCTGTTGACTTTATCTTTGCTTGGGACAATTGGGTCATTTTTCTTTTACAGCTTGTTATTAATAAAGATTATCTTTGCTTCACACACTTGCATCATTTATTTTATTAAATAAAGTCTTGGTGGAAACTTTTAGAAATGGTTTAAGCTTTTGCATGCTTGTGGGATGGGTAAGGATAGCAGTGGGATGGGCATGGATACCTTTGGGATGGGTAATAGCTGTGGGATAGATAAATCTCCAGTGCAAGCATAGTGGGATTGTATGGTCCACCCTCCCAGGTGCCACACCTATGGCCCTTTATTATCAATAACAATGTAATCATTGATCCACACATTTCAACATAAACACAACTCCTTATTAAATGCCCTGTTCATTGTAGGACCACTCAACATACATGGCCCAATCTCATCAGTGTGATGAGACAGGCTGAAGGAGGCATCCATTAATCATCTATCATCCTGTCTTGCCACTCCACCACTCCAGCTGGGGAGTTGCACCAGTGTTTCAGGAGGTTGTGCTGCTTCTTCCCTTCATGTGAAGCTCTGTTGGGGCCTTGCACATCCACAGTGTCTATCAGGTTTCGCCTTTGCCTCCATTCACCAGGCTCCATGTCCCCATTGCCTTGTTGGAGGTCCACGAGCCTGTTCTGCAACACTGGGTAGCGGGTGTGCATGAGATTGTGCAGGATGCAGCAAGCTTCCATGATCCTCCTCACGGTCTGTGGGCGATGCTGCATGGTGGTGAGAAGTACCTGGAACCTGTTGGCCAGGATGCCAAAGGCGTTCTCCACCACCCGCCTTGCCCTGGACAGCCTGGAGTTGAAGATCCTCTCTTCACAGATGAGGCATCTGGAAGTGTAGGGCTTCATGAGGTAGGTTCTGAGGGAGAAGGCGTCATCCCCCACGATGAAGTAGGGCACATCTTGTGTGTTGTTGGGCAGGGGGTCTGGATCTGGGAAGCCCATGATGAGGTTGCCTTCCAGCTCCTCCTTGAGGTGACTGGCGTTGTATACCTGGGCATCTGAAGATGACCCGTTGCCTGAAGCATCGATGTACATGAACTTGTAGTCAGCATCGACCATGGCGAAGAGGATGATGCTGAAGAAGCCCTTGTAGTTGTGATAAGTGGACCCTGACTTGGCTGGAGCTTTGCAGGCCACGTGCTTCCCATCTATGGCTCCAAGGGTGTGGGGGAAGTTCCACTTCTGATACCACTGCTCTGCAACTTTCTTCCAGCTTTCTTCAGTGGAGGAGCACTGGAGGAGCTCCTCCAGGTATTCTTCGATGATGGCCTGCACCACTTCTCTGACCACAATGCTGATGGTGTTGTGTGGCACCCTCCAGCCATACTGCATGCTCCTGTATGTGGTCCCTGAGGCCAGGTGGTGCAGAGTGAGTGCCACCTTGAGCCCAGGGTCCAGGCTGGGCCAGAAGTTGGTGCTCTGCTTGGTCAACCCGCTCCACAACTTCGTCAAACATTGCTGGAGGCATCCTCATGAAGTTCTGGAATGCATGAGGGTCTTCGTTCCTCAGCTCCACCATCACCTTGTTATACAGTCCGTACTCTGCTCTTCTGGCGATCCATCTTCGGACCCAGACACTTCTTGGCTGCCTCCTTTTCTTGGCGTAGAACAGATGAAAGAGCCTGTAGATGGCTTCGCACTGTTGTAGAACAATGGCGGCTACAAAAAGGAGTGTGTGATGATCCATGGTGGAGATGACTGGTTGCTGTGGAAGAGCAAGAGCAAGAGCAAGGCTGAAGAGGTCTGCACCGCAGGGCTGCTGGACTGAAAGTGAGATGCAGGTGAGTTGCTCCCCCTTTTTATAGGAAATATAGGTTTTCCGCTAGATGTCCTTTTGCATCCTCTAGACATCCTGCAGACATCCTAAATATCCGAGATAGGTCCCCTCTGCAAACGTTTTTTCCGTTTTAATGATTTGTATGCAAGCTGCATCCACTTTCATCCTTTCTCCCTCCGTGCTACTAATGCTTTGTGTCCGTTCCGCATCCGTTTTGCTTCCTCCCTGTGTCCGTTTTTTGCTGGAGCGGATTTGAGTTGCGCGGATGCGCAGTGGATGCCTAGCGGATATAGCAGATGCGTAACAGATGACAACGGATGTAGAACGGATGTTCCCCGTATGCGTTGCGGATGCAGAACGCATGCGTTGGATACATTTTCTGCTCAAAAAGTTTTGTGCAGCTCAAAACTTTTTGAGCGGATGAAATGTCAGTAGACGGATGCTGGACAGATAGAGAGGATAAAAAACGGATGCAGTGAGTAAAGAACGGAAGCATCGCGTTAACCAATGGATGGCAAGTGTTTCTCTCTGTTTTACATCCTCTTTCCATCCGTTGGTGCAGTGTGACATGGGCTTTACATGCCTAAGGTAGTCCGTGGTTTCTAGCCCTGTGTCTTAACCACTTGACCAAACCACTAGACCAATCTTCTGAAGTGGTGTTATATAACATTTAAATTCTTATATAATAATATTCTGTTGGGGTATTTTTAAAATATGGAATGCCCTGGATAGTATTCCTTGAAGTGTTAGCGATTTTTAATGGAGTAGAAAAGCCATTTATATTTATTCTCCAGAAGTTAGATGATTCACTTATGTTCTATTAAAATATTAACTACTGGAACAGTACTAATTAACATCTGCACTTACAAATGTATCACTATTAGGAACAGAATAGGTCAAGTTGCTGCAGCCAACTCTCCATGTGCATAGAACACACATTGTCTTTTATTTTGCTCCTACAAAAAATTCCCTGTTTAGTCGAATCAAGTTCTGGTTGAGAAGAAATAGCTTTAGGGAAGTCAAACTCTCAGCCCGCAGCCAGATGCATCATGCATTGGCCATTCCTACTCCATTTTAGTGAAGGAAGAAAAAGTTGCGACACGTGACATGATGAACATGGGACACCATGAGTTTGACACCCCTGATCTAGCTTTCTTTTCTGACTAGCTGTTGCACATCCCTTACATATTATGGCCTTTAGAGGCTGAGCTAGAGTAAAGAGTGAGAACAATGGTGGGGAACAATTTCTTATGCTAAGAGGCAAAGGTATCTTCTGTTTAACCTGTAGTCTGTCAGAAACTGAAGCCTTGATTCAGTTGATTGCAAAAAGCCCAAAGTGTGCTTCAAATCATGCCCTTCCATATTGAGAAGGCAGAAAGAGACCAGTAGTGGAAATTGGCAGAAAGGCAGGAAAATGGTTCCAGTGTCAGATTCCCTCCTCTGTGATCAGAGCCCTGTAGCAGTCTTGGAGAATGGAATCTAAGGAATTCTATGGTTCCTGAGTTGTTGTCCAAGAGCCATATAACAATCCTCAAAAGGAATTTCTGGTGAGACTCAGAGACAAATGTTTTCTCCTCCACCCCTTCTTCCAGGAGTCATCTTTTAAATTCCAGAGTTTGTACTTCAACCTCACAATATGATTTTTGAATTTTCAGAAATTCATTTCATTTTTTTCCCCAGTACTAAATGGAAAACAATAAAGATGCATTGTTTATGACTGGTCATGAAGTTTTTCTTTCAAAAGAAGCAGTATATTAATTATTGTGGGACAGTTATTCAAAGTTCAAAAGCTCTTATTCTTAGAACCTTAACTTGTCCTTGGCTCCATGAAATCACTGATGTCTGAACAATTTTATACTTGGTAAGTAGAAAAACATATTCTGAAAGAAGGGAAGAGTAAAGTTCTGTTGGTGAGATTGTTGCATGGACCTGTCCACATATTAAGGGCATCTTTATTTTTATAGCATAGGTTGGAACAAGAACTATTTTTAATTACTGGATTACATTAGTAATCCAAATAAGCAACTTTAAGTATAAAGTAGGAAAACAGTTCTAACAAAAAATTAAAAATAAATTCACTGCTTTTCATTTTTAGTGTATTTTATATGAAGAGTATTATTTCCAATTCTTGATTTCAACTATAACCTTGTACATCATTATCTGGGAACACATCTCAATAATTCTGTGTTCCTTTGTCCTGGGTCTATAGGATTAGGATGCTATTAAATAGTTTATATAGCATCTCATAAAGTTGTCTTGCTATTTTGTTCTTTTAGAGATAATCCCATGTTTATTATGTAAACAAATATGACTTTGAAGTTTCCATCTTCTACCTCATAAAAATTTGTCTAGTCAACTAATTAAACATAATCAGTTGTTTAGTCCAGTGATTGCTTTGTTTTCCATTCAGTACAACGGAGAATATGAAATGAATTTCTGAAAAGTAAAAAATCATATTGTGAGGTTAAAGTAAAAACAGTGGAATTTAGATGATGACTCCTGAAAAAATAAAGAATATTTTATCTCACCCAAGATTTTTTTATGGGTACAGTTCTTTCTTTCTTTGATTAGTCAAGGTCAGATTCCCTTACAGATGTTCCTATTATAAATGTTTCACAGTCTTGGAGAAGCATACTATGTTTACTACAGATGATCCCCACTATAGAAGAAAAGAAAAGCATGCTGAAATTTTACTCCTTTCCAATTTTTTTTTCTAATTTTCCTTGAAGAACCAAATTCATTCTGGCCTCCATTCAGCAGAATGGAGGGTGAGAGGAAGGCAAGGGAGGGCATTTTAAATGGGTTAATAATAGCTTATGAATTGGACTACTGGTCTCAGATTTTTTTTCGGACTACCAATTTTAGGATGAATGAAGCAAAAATTGGTGCATATCAACCTAGCAGATCCAAATGAGCCAAGGAACTAACATTAAAGCCAGCCTTTCTTTAGAGTCAAGAATTTAAAGGTTTCCTATCCTATAATTTGTTGTCAGCATAGGTAAAGACTTCCTTTTTTTCTTTTTTTTTTTTCAACCAAAGCTTGAACAGTATGTTCAGTTGAACAATCCCTCTTCTTCTGCATCTTCAACATAAAGCAGCTGCATTAAAGTGTTAGCTTGCCAAACCTGAATATTCTAAATATCAATTTAAACATCAGCAGGAATAAACTTGGATCTAACAAAGCTGATGGAATTTTAAAAATGTCAGGATATCTAGAGAATTGTGTCTGGCAAGTAGAGAATTTGGCTCTCTTCTGCATGAAGATGGAAAATAAATAATGTAGCAGGATATACAGTCATTAACAGAAAATAGTATGGTTTTGGAATAATACAAACTATTTGGATTATTCTAAATTGCCCCATGCATAGAGAGGAAACCCACTCTAGTCTCTTCTCAAGTTCTTTTCCCATTTTTTATCTTTGTTTTGTTTATTCCTCCCTTGACCCGAACCAACTGAATTTCACCATTGCTTTCATCGTTTATTGCTTGTTCAGTCCGGAAAAACTCACGGTAGACCGGGTTCCAGTAAACAGGTTCTTTATACAAGCAAACAGTAGTGGAACGGTTTGGCTAAAACCGCGGCAGCCCTTTTATACAGGCTTGCCTGCTGGCTTGTAGCCATTGGTAGCCATTTAACTTTGCCGCCTTTAAGCAGCTGTTTGGATTGGTTCTTAATGAACCAATCCACTACTGGCCTTTCTGGCCAATCAGGTTATACCACTTGGACTCTACTAAGTTATACAGAACATTGCTGAAAATACATTAAGATATTTTTGAGGAGCTTGTTTGATGTAGTGGTTAAGGCACCAAGCTAATAACAGTGAGACTGTGAGCTCTTGTCCTGCCTTAGGCATGAAAGCCACCTGGGTGACCTTGGGCCAATCACTTTCCCTCAACCCTAAGAAGGAAGCAATGGCAAAACACTTCTTAAATTTTGCCAGGAAAGCTGTAGGGGTTTCTCCAGGAAGGCATCAGCAGTTAATACTGACTTGAAAGGGACACACACAGAAAGTGATACAAACATTTCATACACACATTAATTTTTGGCAATTCTCGACATATCTGTCTCATGAAAGGGTGTAAGGCAATGTATGTTTTCACAGTGTTTCCTAAATCTATGGGGCATATACAGTAGGAGAAACAGACCAAGCACATGAAGAAGGCTCCAGACCGAAAAAGAAGGCTCTATTGTAGCTTCACAGCACTGGGAATATTCCTGTGCAGTTTGTTTTTGCAGTTAAGGTTCTTCATGTAACAGAATCCAGTCAAGCAACAAGCCAGGCTGTAAGATTATCTGTTTCTTTAATGCTTCTTTCCAGTTAATGCTTCAAAGCGAATGCACAATAAATTTTTTAACATAAATTTATAATGAAATGAATAATGGTTCTAACAAAAGAGGAAAAGTAGCCAAATGACTTTGTCAGTGCAGAAGTTATTAATCACCATTTAAATATAAGAAGAATGAAAGAAAAGATTCATTCAGCTGATCTTTTGTTCTCAGTTTTTGTCCAATACAGATAAAATTCCTAATATATTTCATTTTTAAACACTTCCCCATAAAACAAAACACAAAACTATTCCCACAAATATTAGACATCTTCTGAAACACCAAAAGTTACTTGCAGCTAAAACTGAATTGGATACCTACTTCTCACAGATATCCAATTCTGACTATATCAGATGTCCTTCTGGCTACTTGCATTCTCTATCTCTTTCTTTCCTTAAAAGTTTTCAGCAGAAATTTGGCAAAATATCTGAGACATAAATAACATTTGAGTGAAGGGGAGGAAGCAGGGGAGACCTAATACATCACATTGCTCTGGGGGAAAAAAAATCTGAACTTTTTGAACTGTGTTTCATTTATTCTATTAAAGGTTACGGCACAGTGGTGGGATTCAAAAAACCTTACCACCAGTTCTGTGGGAGTGGCAGGAGAAGAAGACTGTAAAATCTCCAGTTGGAGGTAATATTTGCCGGTTCTCTGAATTACTCAAAATTTCTGCAACCGATTCTCCAGAACTGGTCAGAACCTGATGAACACCACCTCTGTTACGGCAGTATCACTTAAAATGGAAGTAGGAAAGCTGTTTACCAAATTTTGTAATGCACAAAGACCCAAAGCAAAAAAGGGCAGATCCTCGTTAAAAACTCCTGTGTCCTGAATTTTGCCCTCTCATTGTGACATTTACTAGTGCATGAAGAAAGACACAAGTTTCCACTTTGAATGGAATACTGCAACAGACGAAAAACCACAGGGATGTCAAAGGATGCCATTTAGTTTGAAATGGCCTAAGATGTTAAAAAACAGAAAAAGTCAGGAATGCGTAAAGGATGCGATATAAGGAAGGGAAGAAAAAAAAACCCTAATCCTTTCCCTTCTGTCTCTCCTTCGCAGCTTCAAAATCTTCTTTGGGAACAATGTTATTAAATTTAAATTCAAGGGTACCTTACATTGTTGCTTTTTTGGTTTAATCCGGTCAACCAAAACTTTCTCTTCTTATCTTCCTCCTGCACATTCTTTTCCAATTCAGTTCTTCTTTGAGGTGGCCATTTCTGACCACCGCTGCAACCGCCTTCGGGAAAGGGAGTAATGGCCAGCTGGGGAAGAGAGATGTGGCTCTCCTTGACCCTGCTGGCAGTCTCCCCCTTCTTCACCACCTCTGCGGGGTGGCTTAGCCCTGAAACCAGCTGGCTCAGGGCGCTCTGGTGGTGAGCACAGATCGAAACTGTGCACAATCACATTTTTCAGTCTGTTGCTGAAAAGAATCAAGCCGGAAGCCTCATTTCCTGTTTTTTTTTTTTTTTTTTTTAAACCACAGCTGTGCCTCGTTCAGCAACTGAAGTTGAAAAATCAGGAAATAAAGATTAGGTAAGAGCCCAGGTGAACAGGTGGGCAAAAACATCAGCAGGCATAGAACCAGTTCTATGTCTGCTGCTCTTCTGAGCTACCGGTTCTACAGAGGTGGACAGAATTGGCAGAAACTCACCCCTGCCCTCACCTACTAGTCTCATGTAGAAGCTAAATGGGAGGAAAAAAAGGACCAAGTCCTGAGGCACCACACAAATAAGGACTGAAGAAGGGCTCTCCCCTCCTATCAACACCTACTGGAACCAATCTTTGAAAAAGGAGAAAAACACCACAAGAGAGTGCTGGCCACCCCCAGCTCCCAGGGCTGGTGCAGAAGGATGCCATGATTGATGGCATTGAAAGTTGAAAGCTTTCTGAGATTTCAAATTGAAAGCTGCTGAGAAGACATGCCACAGTAATTGGACACACTGCATTTTATAAAGGAATACTAATGTAATTCATATTCCATCTTCTTGTGTTATATGGCACACATAAAAATAAGTATCCATTTCCTTCTTCCTTCAGTAAAAGCTAGAGACATTTAATCAACAAGAACAGGACATATTTTGTACGTATCTTTCCAATAGTGTTTGATTTAAAACTGCTAAAATCATTACTTTTTTGCTTCAAGGTGGATCAAGGCCCAAATCTTCTAAAAATATGACTGTTCATCTCTATTTGTCTGTTGATCATCTGTGGTTGGACTCTCTTATAGAAGGGCTATAAGCCAAATCTTCTGAAACAAAGAAGCCAATTTAGAATTCAGCACATTAACACACATCTTGGATGTAACGATTTTCAGAACTTGCTACGGCATCAATTTTATCATGTTTACTAATCCTACAGGAAGCAGAGCTGCTTATGAATTTATAACATGAAGGCAAATGCTATATGCAAAATCAAAACCCAATCACAAAAAATATGCGAATATGTTTTTGTCATTTCATTAAGAGAATTTCTGTGTCTAACTATTAGTCTTTTCTTAGTCTTCTGTTGCTCTTTAAAGCTCTTTCTCTATTTGCTGTTTGTGACTGTTTAAAATTTTTTGGTTTAATTCTAAGTTATAATTTACTAGTACTACTCTTCCTGACCGCAATGACAGAAATTTTTACCATATGTTGATAAAATGCGTGGAATCTGAAAACACACTTATTCATAGTCTGTATTTTTAAAAAGGAGCTACAATTTTTATTATTTCATTGGATAAGTAGTTTTCACAGTTATTAACTTGTATGAAGTTCATATATTTTTGGTAGAGTTCCAATCTCAGCAGAGAATAAATGACATTGGTTTAAAAAGAAAAGAGTTAGAGTTTGTTTACATAAAAATTAGAGCTGAGCACATTCTTTCCTTCCCCTCTTCAGAAGCAAAAGAGGAACAGTTTATGAAGCAGCAATGCAAGAGTGGGAATGATTTGGCTGCTTTAAAAATTCAAAGAGAGGTAAGTCCTCTTATGAACTAAGAAGTATCATATTTTTTTTTGAAGGATTTGCGCAGCCTTTACAATGACTTATTTCAGAATAAGCTTCACTGAACTTAATGAATAAGCAAGCACCATCTAGGACTGTTATATGTGTGCATTGCTATGTTCCCTCCAGTGGTGGGATTCAAAATTTTTTATTACCGGTTCTGTGGGTGTGGCAGGGGAAGGATACTGTAAAATCTCCAGTGAGGGTGGTATTTGCTGGTTCTCCAAACTACTCAAAATTTCCGCTACTGGTTCTCCAGAACTGGTCAGAACCTGCTGAATACCACCTCTGGTTCCCTCTTTATAGAACAGTTACGAGTACAATTATAAATATGTGTCTTGCTTTGCTGTTATTTTTTCTATAATCAAACCTATAAAGCATAAACTCCATGACCTTATTTTGTTTGTCCATCAGTTCCTGCAAAAAGCCTCCAATTTCAATTGTGTCTTAATTTTTAAAAGTATTCTTAATTTTTAAAATCTATATATTTTAACCTAAAACTTCCTGGCTTTGTACATGTCTACCAAACAGAATAAAATGTCAACTTTTATTTATATTTCCATCATAAAGTTGAAATACTTTTATACATTCCAGAACAGTGGTTCTCAACCTTTTCTTCATCATTTCTTCACCACCAAAAATACCTTTTGTGGCTACCTACCACCAAGATTTAATTCAAGATTTAAATGATAATATTTCATCAAACATTCGCAGACCCCCTGTGGCAACATTGTGTGTCCCCCCAAGGTCCATGGACTATAGGTTGAGAAAGAGTGTTCTAGGCAATTTATCTGGTGACATATACCTGGCAAATGTTCCCAGCTTTAATGGGTTCATGCTTAAAACTTGCTGACATAATCTTTTCTTTTAAAAAAAATACACTATATTATTAACAGTATAAAAATGTGTAGTAGTAATCTAGAGTGGTGGAGAAGTTCTCGAAAAATTTGAAGACCTGCCCTTTTTAATGTGCAATGGCTGCTACATCTTGATCACATGACTCTCCTCTGAGAAGAACAATTAGTTCTATGATTCCTCCTAGTCTTAACCTTAGTCTTTGTCTTAGTCTTAACTTAGTCTTTCTTAGTCTTAGTCTTTCTTAGTTTTAGTCTTTCTTAATCTTGGTCTTAGTCTATATTAGTCTTAGTCTTAATTTTCCCCAACCTTATATATATAAAAAACTCAAGGAGGCAAACATATCTAGTATTGCAGGGACCACCTGTTTCTATCCAGTGTGTGTTTGGCCAGACTGGGCATACTTTGGTTCTGACTGATTGAGTGTTGTCATCTCCTGGAACCCAGAAAGCCTGCCTTCTTCGTTGCAGTACTTGCCCTCTGGAATGAGGTCTAGATGAGCCTACCCTGACGGTGTTCAAGGAAGCTATTAAAGACCTGGCTATTCTCCCAGGCTCTGGGCAGAGAGAAGGCTGAGCTCCTGCTGGATGCTTTTTTGATTTTATGTGATTTTCTTATTATTTTTTGTAACTTTTTTATGTTTTAAAATTATAAGCTATTCAGAGTCATTGGAAGTTGGGTGGGCTATAAAAAGAATAATATTTTTGTCTCTTTGCTGTTTTAATTTAAAAGCTGCCTGCTTCTGACTCAAAGCGAGATGGGCTTTGGGGAGTCATATTTTGAATTTTCTCTGTTGTAAATTTTGTTAGGTTTCTGGGAAAGGTTTCTATTTATAAGTGCCAATATAGCTATAATGACAGAAAATGTTCATGTAATAGTTGCAGCTATTAAGATTCCAGTTCCAAGAGTTCTACATATTATCCTATTATAAACCACAAGGAGATAATTTGATTTCTATACCAATCCAATTAACTCATCACACTGAAAATCAGGTTGGTCCAGGTGGCTTTAAGTAGGGTTACATGTTGCTCCCCAACAGCAATAAGGACTGATTAGACCACAGGGTCATTAATTCTTTTTATTCACATACAATAGAGAGAAAAAGTTGCCATTAACTGGAATTGCTACAGAGTTACAGATATTAAAACTCTGGAAATTTGTCAGGACAAAGGGCTATCTATCACCCCTATTTTCAGGACTGTGGGGATTCCTAAGTTTCTCTCTGCAACTATGGAAGCTTAAGGTTGAAAAGAAGGAAGAAACAGAGGAAGGGATTTGCCTGCCCATCTAGAGGATACAGTTTTAGTATAATCAGGAATCAGAGAAAATAATAAAGCTAACATAAAATAACATTTAAATATCAACAATGCAGGAAGTGCCTAAAAGGTTCCATACTTGGGTAAACCCCAGATCATTTTTTAATAAATGGCAACTGTTTCTAGGCAAATATTTGCAGCACTGAATGTCATAAACATGTTCTTGAATATAGTCAAGTTAGAATTTGTCAGAACAAATTAGGATGTGATAACAAAAGAAAAATTGACCAGTACATAAAGAATGGATTCAATAGCACCAGTTCAAATCAGGCAAGTTATAGTATAGGGATATATTAAATTTCAGAAGAGTTGAGGATAAGATGTCAAGCCTGCCTTTAAATGTTTATTGGAATTGGGAAATAAATTTTGGATTATAACCAGCATATTATCTATTTCTGTCTTGCTCTCTGATGAGCTGCGAGAGCAAGTTAAGCTCATTTTGATATTTGATATCCAAAAGCTTATTGCTGACTATTTTTGAGCCTCAGTAAATTCTAAGAGATATAGAAAGTCTCTAGAGAGGCCATGTGGTAAGAGTTGTCCCAAAACTGCTGGAGATCATGACAACTGAACATGCTTGGTTAGGACAAGAATTACCAGCCTTTTTGGAAAAGAGGCAAAACGTAGTCACCAAACAGTAGTAACACTGGTTGAATCCCACTCCTGATTAATGGTGGAATAAATCTAAAATCTGCCTGTTTAAAGCCCAGAATGGTTTCTTCCTCATTCATTTTTGCAGCTGAGCAGAAAGCTTGCTTGCTATTCTCAGCTTTTTAAAAAAAGAAAGAAAGAATTATAGCCACACTCCAGTTTTGAGGTATGTTACCAATTTGGTCTTTATAAAGCCAAAGGGAGACCATTAGAGCCAATATTAGATTTCAATATTCCAGGCAGAATGTAACTATTGCCAAGAACCTTGCCTGACTTTAGTGTATTAATGTGCCTCATTTTGGGCACTCAAAGGAAAAATTCATTAAGCTGCACAACCACAAATGCTTCCATATGGGATTTTTTTAAAAATTCTAAAATAGATGAAATTAATTGCCATTTACTTGCCCAGATGCAATATGTCAAAATGAGTATTTTAAAGTTTTGGTTGCAGGAGACAGGTGTTACCAGTATTTCATTAAGACCTATCTTCTAAAAAATAACTTCCATAACATTTTAAAATTTGAATAACATAAAAGTAGATTCTATGCAGACATATTTATTATACTTCTCAGAGTAGTTTACTTGGTCTCTCTTAACTAAGCTCTATAGTCATAATCAATAAATTCTTTAGCCTTCCTTCCTTCCTTCCTTCCTTCCTTCCTTCCTTCCTTCCTTCCTTTCTTCCTTCCTGTTCCAGAGAGCTTGAATGGGAAATACATAATATCCAAGTGCTTGAAACCTACAGTATCTCATTACTTGGTGCATCATTTCAGCAGACTTTAACACTTTAGAAATGATTCAAATGAGTCAAAGCAAAAGTAAGTGTTCTTCTTTAATTGCAGTCTTTAATTCATTTGGGTTTCCTTTCGTGTCCAATCTTCAAATTCCCATCCTATCATGTTTTCTTTAAAGAATTCAAAGCAACAGCATGTTCCCATAGGAAGGTTTCTTATGATTAACTTTAAAATCTTACCTCAAATTAATCTGACCCCTTCGTCTGTTTATAGCTTTCCAAAATCAGTTTTGTGATCACCTTTTTACTGTTGATTAAAACCCCCCACCTTTTTATGTTTTAAGCTTATGTTTAAATTTTATTTTACTAAGTATTAAAGAAAACTGTCTCAGGATGTATTATAGGGCCTATTGATCAAAAGGTTCTTAATAGTTGAAAAGCAGTTAAGAAGCAAGTTCCAAACCTGATTAAGAAATCAGACTTGTAGGAATTTATGTCTGTGAGTTTGGTGGAAATCCAAGCTCCAACTCCCAGCTGCTCAACTCATAAGCCAACTGCAAAACCCTCATTTGATGCAAGTTACTCACAAGAAGCAGCTGTTCTTGTCATCTTGGAATCTTCCTTTCTTCTTTGTTTATTTACTTTTTGATTGAAAAATGTAAAAAGCTTCCATACACATCCTTGACTCTTCCCCTCTCCACTTTACCAAGAAATATATAACACACATAAAGAGAAAATTGTAAGTCAAAGCAAGTTTGAGACACATCATTTTTAAAGTTGATCTTGGAACAAATCATTGGGAGGGATTTTCTCTTCTTAACTATATGCCATACAATTAATGCTGACTCTTAGAAACAATACAGGTAGGCTTTTTCCCTAACCTGTTTCTTTTGATCTTCCAATAATTGCCCATCACTGTTGCATTTAAGCCAATCCTCTTTTTTTGCCTTCTGCCTTTCCCATTATTATATTATCACTGTCATCATCAGATTTTATGCCACAAACACATGTATATGTATATAATTTGAGGCAGTGAATTTACCTAGTACTCCTACCTCCTTTCCCCCCCACACACAACAATAATCCTTTTACAGTATGCGGATTTTGTGAGAGAGTATGAGTGGCCCAAAGTCAACCAGTTGGCTTATGAGCTCAGAGAAGACCTAGAATTCACAGTCTCCTGATTTTTAAGCAACAGCTTTAACCACTACACTGAACTGGCTCTCTTAGCTCAAGAAAGCTACTACTAGAGATCCAATTACAGACTTCTCAAGAGAGCTAGTGAACACATATTTAATTTGTTCAAAATATGTTAATTTGGGCTGGTCATTTGCATCTCAGGTAAAATCTCAGGATTGTTCTATGATCCATTTGTTTGCTTTTTTGAGCGTGGAACAACATTGTAAACCCCAAAGAAACGGCTAGCATGCAAGTGGGCAGTAGAATCAGATGGTAATGGCAGAAGTTCTGATAACTAAGCTTTTCACTTCTATGTATCCTGATAGTACAGGCTTAATATTAGATTATACTTCTGAGTATATTTCTCTTTTTTCTAATAGAGAACAAAGGTCAACAAAGGAGGATGTTTTTATGAAAGTTCTGGCCACTAAAGAGATCTCCACTGTCAGAATTATTCCTGGGTCAAATGAACATTCATACTCTAAGTTCATTCATACTCTAAGAAGTCAATCAACCTTTTGTTTGTGAATTCAATAGCATAAAAACCATACTGCTAGCTTACTTGAAAGGGAATTTTGATTTATTTATTTATTGAACTTATTGCCTTCTCATCTTACCACTGGGTAACTTCATGCAAAATAAATTAACAAAACAACTGATAAAACAATAACTAGGAAGTATTTTGTGTTCCATTACAAGAATATACTCTTTAGTTTGACAATGGCATGCCTAGTGTTATTGAGTCAGCAGTAGTCTAGGAGTTAGGATGCCCTTTTCTTTATCCAACTTTCATCTTTCATACCTCATTGTCCTTTTCCAGCATTCTGCTGCTCAAAATTATCCACTTGTAATATTCATTGCTGGAGCGAAATGTAAGGAAGCCTAAAGAAAGCATGATCTAGAATTCCCCTATAGATACTTTGGACATTTACTTTCAAATTTCTCTCCCCCTTCCCCCCTTCTCTTATTCTAGGATGTTGTTTCAATTGTTTCCTTCTTCCGTCAGTTTTTCAATTTTGTTTTCCTTTGTTTGTTTTCAATTCCTCAGTAACATTCTATATTTCAGCTGCTCTTAGTCACTGATTTTTTTTAATTAAGGAAGATTATTTTCTTAATGAAATTAATTATGATGCCTCCTAGCATCACTCAGCTATCACTGAAGATGGGGATGGTGTCAGAGGGAGTTTCCTTCCATTTCACCAGCATTCCTCCCCAATCTGTAACCTGTCAGCTGAACTATATTTAAATGCAACTTTAATACTCTCAAAGGACACTAGACCTGTGTTCAGAAGTTGCCCTAACTCAAGTGACTGTTAGGTAGCTTGAACGGTGGTTAAATCCACAGTTTAAAGCAGGGGTGTCAAACTCCCAGCATCACGGTGGTGTCATGTGATGTATCAGGACTTCCCCCTCTTTGCTAAACTGGGAAGGGGCAGGAGCAGGGGAAGCACATGATGCATCCACTCTGCGGGCCACAAGTTTGATCCCTGCTTTAAAGCATCTGCCTAAACACCTTGCCCAATCCTGCATTAAGGAGAGTGATTTGATTTCCCTTATAGCAGGTGAAGCTTAGTATTTGGGGAAATGGACCCAAGAGAACCCTTTGGTTACTCTGCTTAACTTGCCTAAATTAAATCTTTAAGTACAGCATCTCTTCCTCAGTCTTGCTGAGACAGAATAGCTGAGGTTGATGGGGCAGCAAATCAATGCCAGTAAATGGTGGATTGCATATTATGGGTGGCCATCTGGTTTTGTGAAAATCACTACTGGGGAATGGATGAAATTTTCTAATATCTGAATTCTTCAAAAACAAAACTTTTCTATATCATAGATTCAGCATTTTAGAAGCTTGCTGATTCTTATTAAACAATTTTTGAGTTTTTAATTATTTTTGTTACTGGTGTTTTCAAATATATAGAATAACAGAGTTGAAAGGGACCTTGAAGGTCTTCAACCCCCTGTGTAGGCAGGAAACCCTACACCATATTCTACATCTACCTTAAGCCCCTGTCCCACTGCACCAATGGATGCAAAGAGGATGTAAAACATTAAAAAAAGCTTGCCATCCGTTGGAAAACACGATGCATCTGTTGTGTACTCACTGCATACGTGTTTCATACGCCCTATCCCTCGAGCATCTGTCCACTGAGATTTCATCCGCGCAAGAAGTTTTGAGCTGCACAAAACTTTTTGAACAGATGAACTTTCCACTGCGTACGATGTACATCTGGGGCATATACGGGCAATAAACATTCTATGTCCATTATCATCTGTTAAATTTCCACTGTATCCTCTCAGCATCCTCTGGCCATCCCCTCAACTCACATCTGCTGCAGCTGAAAACGGAAAGAGGGAGGAAACAAAAGGTACACGGAACGTCTACACAGCGTTAGTAGCACGGAAATAGAAAGGATGTAAGCGGATGCATCTCGTATATAAAGGATTAAAACGGACAAAATGTTTGTATCTGGGATGTATCTCATATATTTAGGATGTCTGGAGTATGTCTAGAGTATGTAGAAGGACACCTAGCGGACAACTGATATTTTTTATAAAAAGGGGGAGAAAATAATCTGGATCTCAGTATGAGTCCAGCAGCCGTGGTGTACAGACCTCATCACCCTTGGTCTTGGTCTACAACATCATCAATTGTTCTCCACCATGGATGATGAAACAATCCATATGATAGCTGTGCTCATTCATCACCAGAACCAAAACCTGTTCAGACTGTATCAAGTTTTACACAGAAGGAGAGGAAGGAGACATCCAAGAGCTGTGTGGGTCCGAGGATGGATTGTGAGAAGAATGGAGTTTGGACTGTATGACCAGTTGATGGTGGAGCTGAGGAATGAAGACCCTCGTGCATTCCATCACTTCATAAGGATGCCACCAGCCATGTTTGATGAACTTGTAGAGCGTCTGAGACCCAGGTTGACCAAGCTGAGCACCAACTTCCATCCCAACCTGGACTCTGGACTGAAGGTGGCACTGACTCTGTGCCACCTGGCCTCTGGAACCACATACAAAAACATGCAGTATGCGTGGAGGGTGCCACACAACAGCATCAGCAAAGTGGTCAGAGAATTGAACAATACGTGGAGGAGCTCCTCAGGTGCCCCACCACTGAACAAGGCTGGAGGAAACTTGCAGAAGAGTGGTATCAGAGGTGGAACTTTCCCCACACCGTTGGAGCCATAGATGGGAAGCATGTGGCCTGCAAAGCTCCAGCCAACTCAGGGTCCACTTATTTCAACTACAAGAGCTTCTTCAGTATCATCCTCTTTGCCATGGTTGATGCTGACTACAAGTTCATGTACATCGATGCTTCAGGCAACGAGTCAGCTTCAGATGCCCGGGTATACAATGCCAGTGACCTCAAGGATGGGCTGGAATGCAACCGCATCATGGGTTTTCTAGATCCAGACCCCCTACCCAATGACATACAAGATGTGCCCTACTTCATCGTTGGTGATGACGCCTTCTCCCTCAGAACCTACCTCATGAAGCCGTACAGTTCAAGATACCTCACCCATGAAGAGAGGATCTTCAACTATAGGCTGTCCAGGGCAAGACAGGTGGTGGAGAACGCCTTTGACATCCTGGCCAACAGGTTCCAGATACTTCTCACCACCATGCAGCATCACCCAGAGACTGTGAGGAACATCGTGGAAGCTTGCTGCATCCTGCACAATCTCATGCGCACCCGCTACCCAGTGTTGCAGAACAGACTTGTGGACCATCAACAAGGGAATGTGGACATGGAGCCTGGTGAATGGAGGCAAGGACATAACCTGATAGACACTGTGGATGTGCAAGTCCCCAACAGAACTTTACATGAAGGGAAGAAGCAGCGCAACCTCCTGAGACACTGGTGCAACTTCCCAGTTGGACCAGTGGAGTGGCAAGACAGGATGATAGATGATTAATGAATGCTTCCTTGAGCCTGTCGCATAACATTGATGAGATTGTGCCATGTATGTTGAGTGGTCCTACAATGAATAGGGCATTAATAAAGAGCTTTGTTTATTTTGAAATGTGTTGATCAATGAATAAATTGTTATTGATAATAAAGGTCCATTTGTGTGGCAGCTGGGAGGGTGGACTCTACAATCCCACTATGCTTGCACTGGAGGTTTATCTATCCCACAACTATCCTTATCTATCCCACAAGCATGCAAAGGCTTAACCATTTGTTCAAGGTTTTCACCAACACATTATTAAGTAAAAAAAATGAACCAAGTGTCTCAAGCAAAGATAACCTTTATTAACTGTCTTAAGTAAACTGTACGACTTTTTTAAAAAAGCAAAATGAACCAAGTAAAGTGTCTTAAGCAAAGATAAAGTGAACAAGTAACAACTCAGTCTCTGACACTATTTTCAGTCACTCTGAATCATGTCCATGGTCTCAGCTGTTAAGTGGCCAGGAACTGTGGAGGTGGCTGTGGCTTGAGTGCTGGTCTGAGGTGCCATTGGGATGCTTGGCCCCGAGAGTACAACAGGGAATGGTGTGTTCAGGAAGCTCTCAGAGAGCTGAATCAGTCCTGTGAGGTTGAGAGGCCCTTCATCAAGTACCTGGGATGTCAGGCACAAGACTGATGACAGATTGTCCGTTGAGGGGCTTGGCTGTGGAGTGGAGGAAGGAGGAGTGTAGTAGGGCTGTCTGGTCTGCAGCTGGGTGAGGTGAGGTGTCTGTGGCGTGCGATGAACCTGGGCCTGGACTGGGAAGGTCTGCTTCTGCTATGGGAAGTCCTGGTAGTCATAACCTTGGTATGTGAGAGGCTGTTGAAAGCCGTGGAAGGGCTGTGACATTGCCTGGGGTGGAGGAGCAGACCTGGACTGGGTAGGAGCAGCTTCAGCTGGGCCTTGAGGGTTGTGCAGAAGTGCTGTTATCTTCTCCTTCATCACCTGGTACTGGGCATATCCCTCAGGGTGTGGCTCACATAGGTGATGAAGGTGTGGTGGCTAGAGGATCCTCTGTCCAAGTGGACCAGCTGAGAGAGAAGTTCTGTGCTGGTCTTCATCGTGTCCCTGATCTCCAACAGGACAGTGTGGCTCTGGCCCTCCAGTCTGCCTCTCTGTCTGCATCCTGTGGAGCTGGGGGTAGGGGTGGGGGTGCCTTGGTCTCTTGTGGCTGCTGCTTCTTCCTCCATTTGTGACAGGGGATCCTCCAAGTCTGGTGGCATGGGGAGTTCAGCTGTCGGGGGGGGGGGGTCTCTGCCATGCGGCCCTCTGAAGATACCTGCCTGGACAGTGTAGCTGGCTCCTGGCTGGAAGAGGACTGGCTGTCTGTGGGCTGTCTGAGGGAGAGGGGTGTCAGAGGGGCTGCTCCTCGGTGGAGGACCTCATCCTCCAGGAAGCTGCACTTGGCCATGATGAACATCTCCCGGTCAGTGAGCTTGACAGCGGCCTGCCCAGAGTTTTTGAGGTGTAGCTTGCCATACCAGGTGTGCATGTGCTTCCACCATCCCAGGAGTACATCTGCGGTGGAGCCCAGGCTCTCTGCCTTGTCTCTCCAAGCTGCCTGTTTCTTCTTGGTGTTGCGATAGAGCCTGTGGCGCTTTCTCCACAGGTACTCGTTCTCCTTCAGCCATTCCAGCACCTCCTCCTTATGGTCTTCGGAAACAGTGTACTGTTTCCTCTCTCCCTTCTCCTTCCCTTGCCTCTTCCTCCCTCTGGCAGGGGCTTCAGCAGGGCCTACAGGGGCTTGAGCAGCAGGGCCTTCAGCAGCAGGGCTTTGAGGGCCTTGGTGCTGGTCCACCACCACAACAGCAGTAGCAGTAGCAGTAGCAGTAGCAGTAGCAGTAGCAGTAGCAGTAGCAGCAGCACCAGCACCAGCAACACCAGCAGCAGCAGCAGCAGCAGCAGCAGCAGCACCAGCACCAGCAGCACCAGAAGCACCAGAAGCACCAGCAGCAACAGCAGCTTCTGAGTCAGTGCCAGGGGGTGGGATGCTGGTTCTGTCCTTGCCAGGGCTGGCACGAGTAGGCATCGGCTTCCTCTTCTTCCCTGACTGACGAACCATGGTGTTCTTTGAAGATGTATGTGGCAGCACGTCTTTCCTCTGAATGCTGACTGAGTGAGAGCTGCTTCCTTTTATATCCGCAGAGCTGATGCAATTCATACTCCCCATATGCGCAGTGAACGCTTTGCATCTGATATACATCCGTGCGGCATCCCCTTTGTTTCCTATAGGCGTCCGTGATGCATCCACGTCATCCGCTATGCAGCTGCCCCTTCCGCTATGCATCTGCTTCGCAATTCTCCCCCGGAAGCCCTTCGGATGTGTCATCCGCTTCCATCCACTGTCATCTGCTAGGCTTCCTATGAACATCCGTTTAACATCCCCGCTACATATTACCCACGTCCGTTCTTTTCCATTCTTTTCCATTCTGTTTATGCAAATTTTCACCAATTTTTGGAGTGGATGACAACGGATGGAGCCACCCCTGAAATTTTGCTCGTCCGCTGTGTCCTTTATGCATACGTTTTGCGTCCGTTGGCCAGTGGGACCTAGCCTTTGACAAGTTGTGTCTTATTTCAGTTTCAGATTATTTGGAACATAGGTTTCCTATGAAATGCTATGCTGAAATTTTTCTTTACTTCATGTGCCATCCAGCTTAAGAAAATCACAGGATTAAGAAAGCTGTGTCACAAAATATATGAAACCATAAACATTTGTCCCTTTTGTATTTGGGTATTTGATATTTTCTATCCCAAATATAACAGCAAACATCTAGGTACATCTAGGTAAGGTTATCTTGCCCAAATCAGGTGTTAATTAAGCACAGATCCAGACAGCTATTATTTCTTAAACTATGCAATCTTAAGCAAGTCACACTGGCTTTTCAGATTCAACAGTATTGCAGGATCCATTTTGTCCCATCTATTGTACAATCTTTTTCCTGTGCTACAAAAATAGACTATTAGACAATATTAGTATAGAAGCAGATCATCATTTATGGATAAAAAAAAATTATTTTGGCTTTTAAAGATTTCCCACATGCAGTTTAAAAAAAGTTATTTGTACAGTAAAATATTTCTATTTATATCTAAAACAACACCTGTACTTTTGGAAAATTAGGAATACTGTAATGTTATATCTGGTTAAAAAGAGATTCTTTTTAAAAAATGCAACTGAATTGAACACAAAGTCTTGTTTCATTCCAAAGATGAATAACGTTTAGATTTTTGTTGCTGTTGACAAGAGTAATATAAACACTGCATACCACTGCTTTCCATGGAAAATGACGAAATTCAGTGTTCATTGCACTTTGCTAATATTGACATGTTTTACCAGAGAAAATATGCATGACTTTGCCAAGAATTTAAATAGAGTTCCAAGTTAAAGCCCATGTCACACTGAACCAACGGATGCAAAGAGGATGTAAAACGGAGAAAAAAGCTTGCCATCCGTTCGAAAACGCGATGTACTCACTGCCTCCGTTTTGCTTCCTCTCTATCCGTCCAGCATCCGTTTATTGACATTTCATCCACTCCAAAAGTTTTGGGTTGCCAAAAACTTTTGCGCGGAAAATGTATCCAGTTCGTCCGTTCTGCATCTGCTACGCATCCGCAATGCATCTGTTCTGCGTCCGTTATGCATCCGCTATATCCGCTAGGCATCCGCTATGCATCCATGCAACTCGCATCCACTCGGACTCAGGGAGGAAGCAGAACGGACACGGAACGGATGCAGAACGGATGCAGAACGGATGCAGCACAGAAACAAAGCGTTTAAAATGGAAAAAAACATTCGCAGAGGGGACCTATCTCGGATATTAAGGATGTCTAGAGGATGCCAAGAGGATGCCTAGAGGATGCAAAGGGACACCTATACTGCCTATAAAAAGGGGGAGCAACTCGTCTGCATCTCACTTTCAGACCAGCAGCCCACCTGTGCAGACCTCTGCAACCTTCATCTGACTCTTCCTCTTCCACAGCATCCAGTCATGTCCATTGTGGATCGTACCACAGTCCTTTTGGCAGCCACCATCCTTCTGCAACAGTACGAAGCCATCTACAGGCTCTGTGAACTCTACTATGGGAAGAAAAGGAGGCACCCAAAAAAAGTCTGGGTCTGAAAATGGATCGGGAGAAGAGCAGAGTATGGACTGTACAACAAGCTGATGGTGGAGCTCAGGAACGGAGACACTCGGGCATTCCAGAACTTCATGAGGATGCCTCCAGCCATGTTTGACGAAGTTGTGCAGCAGCTGACACCCAGGTTGACCAAGGCAAACACCAACTTCCGGCCCAGCCTGGAACCCGGGCTCAAGGTGGCACTCACTCTGTGCCACCTGGCCTCAGGGACCACCTACAAAAGCATGCAGTACGGCCACACAACACCATCAGCATTGTGGTCAGAGAAGTGGTGCAGACCATCATTGAAGAATACATGGAGGAGCTCCTCCAGTGCCCCTCCACTGAAGAAGGCTGGAAGAAAGTTGCAGAGCAGTGGTATCAGAAGTAGAACTTCCCCCACACCATTGGAGCCATAGATGGGAAGCACATGGCCTGCAAAGCTCCAGCCAAGTCGGGGTCCACTTATTTCAACTACAAGGGCTTCTTCAGCATCGTCCTCTTCGCCATGGTTGATGCTGACTACAAGTTCATGTACATCGATGCTTCAGGCTACGGCTCATCTTCAGATGCCCAGGTATACAACGCCAGTCACCTCAAGGAGGGGCTGGAAGGCAACCTCATCGTGGGCTTCCCAGATCCAGACCCCCTGCCCAACGACACGCAAGATGTACCCTACTTCATCATGGGGGATGATGCCTTCTCCCTCAGAACCTACCTCATGAAGCCCTACACCTCCAGACTCCTCACCCATGAAGAGAGGATCTTCAACTACAGGCTGTCCAGGGCAAGGCGGGTGGTGGAGAATGCCTTTGGCATCCTGGCCAACAGGTTCCAGGTACTTCTCACCACCATGCAGCATCGCCCAGAGACTGTGAGGAGCATCGTGGAAGCTTGCTGCATCCTGCACAATCTCATGTGCACTCGCTCCCCAGTCTTGCAGAACAGGCTTGTGGACCGTCAACAAGGCAATGGGGACATGGAGCCTGGGGAATGGAGGCAAGGGCAAAACCTGATCGACACTCAGGATGCGCAAGGCCCCAACAGAGCCTCACGTGAAGGGAAGAAGCAGTGCAACCTCCTGAAACACTGGTGCAACTCCCCAGCTGGAGCGGTGGAGTGTCAGGACAGGATGGTAGATGCTTAATGGATGCTTCCTTCAGCCTGTCTCATCACACTGATGAGATTGGGCCATGTATGTTGGGTGGGCCTACAATGAACAGGGGGTTTAATAAAGAGTTGTGTTTGTGTTGACATGTGTGGATCAATGCTTACATTGTTATTGATAAAAAAGGGCCATAGGTGTGGCACCTGGGAGGGTAGACCATACAGTCCCACTATGCTTGCACTGGAGGTTTATCTATCCCACAGCTATTAGCCATCCCAAAGGTATCCCTGCTCATTCCACAGGTATCCCTGCCCGCCCCACTGCTATCTTAACCCATCCCACAAGCATGCAAAGGCTTAAACCATTTCTAAAAGTTTCCACCAAGACTTTATTGAAAAAAAGAAATGAAGCAAGTGTGTGAATCAAAAATAAACTTTATTGAACAATAAGCTGTAACAGAAAAATGACCCAAGTCAAGTGTCCAAATAAAGTCCACAGGTAGCCAGCTACCCGGTCTCTGGCACTCTTATTGGTCACTCAGAGGTGTGCCTAGTCTCAGGGGTGAAGGGTCCAGGTGCTGTGGTGGTGGGTGGTGCTGGAGTGCCTGGCCCTGAGAGGACAACAGGGGACGGTGTGTTGAAAAACTCTCGGACAGCTGGCTCAGCCCCGTGATGCTGAGAGGTCCTTCCTCCATGCCATGGGGTTTCAGCCCCAGTACTGATGACAGATGTACTGAGGCCGGGCTTGGCTGTGGGGTGGAAGAAGGAGCAGTGTCGTGGGGCTGTCTGCTCTGCAGCTGGGTGAGGAGCTGGGGGGTGGTGGATACGGCTAGGACTGTGATGGACTCGATGTCTCCTTTCTCCCACCACACGCACTCCACCATGCTTACCACACCTGTCTGCAGGTTCTGCGCCGTGGCGCGCTCCACAGAAACCCGCCTGGAGACAGGGACTGACTCTTGGCCAGAAGGGGACTGGCTCTCAGCAGGCTGTCGGAGAGAGAGGGTCTTGAGAGGGGCTGCTGGTGCACCTCGGTGGCGGACCTCACCCTACGTTATGCACCTGGCCATATCGTAGGTCTCTCTGTCTGTCAGCTTCACAGTGGCCTGGCCAGATTTCTTCAGGTGCAGCTTCCCGTACCAGGTGTGCATGTGCTTCCACCAGCCGAGGAGCACCTCCGAAGTGTAACCCATACTCTCCGCCCTCTCTCTCCAAGCAGCCTGCTTCCGCTTGGTACAGCCGGTGTCCCTTACGCCACATATAGTCGTTCTCTCTTATCTACTCCAGCACCTCATCCTCATGCGCCTCCTCAATATAGTATTGCCTCCTCTCCCGTTGTTGCATACGCCTCGTTCTCCCTTTGGCAGGACCAGATGGGCCCTCATCAGAGGGGGTCCCAGGTAGTAGGGGCTACTCCTCCACACCACCACAGCAGCAGCAGTACCAGCAGGATCATCATCATCATCATCCTCACCAGCAGGATCATAATCATCATCATCAGCAGCAGCAGCAGCAGGATCATCATCATCATCATCAGCAGCAGCAGCAGGACCAGGATCAGCAGCAGCAGGACCAGGATCAGCAGCAGCAGGACCAGGATCAGCAGCAGTAGAGTAAGCACCAGCAGGGCCAGCAAGTCCAGGAGCACGAGCAGGACCAGGAACACGAGCAGGACAAGCAGAACGAGCAAGACCAGGAGCACGAGCAGGACGAGCAGGACCAGGAGCAGCTTCAACAGAGTAAGCACCAGTAGAAGCACCACCGCCAGGAGCAGCTTCAGCAGAAGCCCCAGCAGAAGCAGAGTCAGGGGCAGGGGGTGGGAGGTTGGCCCTGTCCCTCTTGCCAGGGATGGCGGCAGGCTGCTGAGGCTTTCGCTTCCTCCCCATGGTTGTAGGGTTGCTGGCTGGCAGGGAGGCTGGCAGGCACCAAGGCTGGCAGGAAGGCTGGCAGGAAGGCTGGCAGGAAGCCAGGCACCAAGGCTGGCAGGCAGGCACCAAGGCTGGCAGGAAGCCTGGCAGGTAGGCTGGCAGGAAGGCATGCAGGCAGGCAGGCACCAAGGCTGGCTGGAAGGCAGGCTGGCAGCAAGGCTAGCAGGCAGGCATGCAGGCAGGGCAGGCAAGGAACTCGAAGTGTCCAGCAGCAGGTCTTTCCTCGGAATGCTGTCCACGTGCGAGCTACTTCCCTTTATATCCGGGGGATTGCGCAATGCATCCCCCCCGCATGTGCAATTAACGCCAGGCATCCGCTAGGCTTCCGCTCTGCATCCGCTAGGCTTCCGCTGTGCATCCGCTTCATCCGCTGTGCATCCGCTGTGCATCCGCTGTATCCGTTCCGCTTCCGCTTTGCTAAGCCCCCCGGAAGCCTAGCGGATGCGCCATCCGCTCTCATCTGCTTCCATCAGCTGGGCTTCCGTTCCGCATCCTCTTTGCATCCGCCCTGCGTCCTCCCCGCGTCCATGTTATCTGCTCCGGTTATGCAAATTTTTGCCCCTTTTGAGAGCGGATAACAACGGATGGAACATTTTGCTCCTCCGCTGTGTCCTTTTTGCATCCGTTGGATAGTGTGGCATGGGCTTAAGCATCAGATCTGCAGAGATGAATATTTGACTAATAGCTTCAAGCTAGTGATTTCAATTTTTAGTGCAGTATTCTGACATGTATGTATATGTGAATATGTGGGGGGTGGGGGTGAGAAAATTATATACCTGTATAACTATGTGTGCTTATTATTTAATTTTGTTGATCTTTGTTTGGAGACAGAGAAATCTAAAATTTAATGAATAATTCATTTAAAATGTCTATTTGATTTGAACAAATATTTAGCCATTGAAGAAACCTCCTTTTATGTATAATTGTATTTTTCAGCCACATAATGTTTTTCAGGACAGATGCAAATTTTTTATTGAATTTGAAGCAGATTTTGCTTCAATTATTCCTCACTGCATTTATTACTTATATTGATAGCTTTTTCTCAGGATGATTTTAATAAATTACAGCATTCTCTAGCTGGGGGGAGAGAACAGAAGAACAAAAAGGAGAAACCAAATAAGAAAATAAAATGAAAATTATAAATGCAAAATAACTGTGAGATAACAGACTGCCTACAAAATAGCCAGTAACCTGTGCTGCTCCTGTTAAGTCTTCTCTCTAGTCAGCATAGCAATTGTAGATGACAAAAGCTGAGGATGTTGGCCTTTGGGAACAAAGGAAGGCAGTATATGCATTTGTGAAACAGTCTAAAGCGGATAGAAAAATATCCTGTTCTCCAGCAGTCGGACTCTCAAAGAGAAGTAATTGTAGTAGTAGTAGTAGGTGTAGAAGAGGGAAAGAGTGAGTAGCGAGCAGGGAGTACTAGGCTTTCTCTCTCTCTCTCTCTCTCTCTCTCTCTCTCTCTCTCTCTCTCTCT
>BLBF01000005.1:43436252-43469356 GCA_015471245.1 Laticauda colubrina | reverse complement strand
GAAGGAAGGAAGGAAGGAAGGAAGGAAGGAAGGAAGGAAGGAAGGAAGGAAGGAAGGAAGAAGAAAAATATGTTCAGCTTCATAAATGTTATATATTTTTGGCTATCATAAATAGTAATGATTTTGATGGCAATATTTCCCCTCATATATCCTGGCATACTACCCCTGTAAGATTTATTGGCTTACTCATTCAAGCAAATGCTTCTGTTTTTCTAGCAGGAACAGAACTTGGCTCTCTGAAGAAATATAACATTTGGTATTGTTTATTAGTAGTAAATTCTAAATCGGTAATAGTCAAAATTTCCCAGAACACACTTGACAATTTAACTAGTTTTCTTGAAGAGAAATAATTGATAGCACATACTTCCATATAAAAATCTAAACATAGCCTCTAAGAAACCCAGAAGAATATATTATTCCCAGTTAGCATATCTAGCCAAAACTAATGGTAGAATATCTTCATATAACTTGCAGCAATACATGGTTTATTCTAGATAAAGGGTCTTCAAATTGACAAGTTTAAGATTTGTGGACTACAACTTCCAGAATTCCTGAGCTAACATGATTGGAGGAAGAATTCTGGGACTTGAAGTCCACAATTCTTAATGTTGTCAAGTTTGAAGACCCCTCTTCTAGATATTTATCTCATTAAAAGGTCACTGTATTGTGCTTTTAAATATGCAAAGGAAATAAGGAAAACGTGTATGTATCTCTACTTAGTAATCGGTCACGTGTGTGTGTGTTGTAATGTAACTGTTTAAAACACACAAAGAGATCTGACTAAATATTTCAGCAGTTCTAAAAAGTATGCTTCTTATCTAAAATGCTTTTCCACTGAATTAAGGAAAAGATGAAGTACACAGATTTGTTGAGCAGCAATGGCTGGAAGTGAGATGACCTCTCCCATTTTTTTTTTCATCCTGACATTCCAGAGATGTCTACCTTGATGAAAAGAAGCAGAGCCTGTGAGGAGGGAGTAGGAACAACAATCTGCATTCTGTCACTTCAATAGATGACTCACCGTTGGCCTCTGTGACTAATTCTTTTTTCACAGAACAGTCTGTTAGGCAAGAAACTGAAGGAAGAAACAGCTGGGCCAGAACTATTTTTATAACTAATACCATATGGAGAGCCTCACTAGTTTTCCCATTGGGCTAAGGAATGACTTGTTTTGTTTTCTTAGCATTGTTGCTATTGCTTGGGTCAGGAGGGCTATGACTTCTTCCATTATTAGACCTCTTTTTATTTTTATGTCTATGAATAACTAATATTTCTAAGTCCAAGAGGGCAGAGTATGACAGTTTTATAGGATTAATGTCCAGCAGTCCTATTTCTTCTACTACATTCAACCTTGCCTCTTATTTGTTGCCAGCTCTTTGGTCATTGTTATATTTTCCTCCTGTTGTTTTCCATGTTTTCTACTCTGCACAAAGGCTACTTTTGCTTCAGAATGATTGATGTAGCTAATTGATGCATTGGACTCCAAATTCCATCAGCCTCACAAAGCATGCTATGGTGGCTGTGACAAAAAGGCAAATTCAATTATTGGAAACATTAAGGAAACAAATTTTAAAACAAGTTTGTTAGATTTTTGTTCCTTATAAGGTACATTATATACCCAAAACATGGAGCATTATTTGAAAAAATATGCCAATCAGAACTCAAAAAAGGGAATTTTTTTAATGTTAGAAAGATTACATCTGTTTACAATCTGGTGTCTATTGGTTTATAAGCTGGTTCTTTATCAGTGTAATGGAAAAAGTGATAATATTACATGATGTGATCATGTTTTAAACATTGGGTTACAAACTAGCCTGAATTATTTCAATGTTTTGATTGTTTAATTTTCATTAATTTAATTGTGGGAACCTCCAAGGATCACATATGAGACATGAGTGGCTATACACATTCAATAAATAACAAATATAACATAGATGTTTTTGTTTTTTTAGTTCTTTCTGCTCCCCCCCCCCCCGCCGCCCTTATATATATTAAAGTGAAAACATTAAACAAATGCAAGGAGCAGTTCTCTTAGAATATTTTTAACTCTTTGCTTTTCAAAACTCTAATGACAGTAAAGAGGGAGACATGCAACACTAAAACATCTTAATCATCATTTATGCTAGTTTTCCCATGTAGAAAACATGACCAGATGAACTGATTCTATTTATTTATTTTTTGTTAAGGCTTTGTTAATAGAATCTTGCAGAATCTCCTATTGCCTGACTAATTGGATTCATTTCTGAGTTTCTTTCTCGGGTTGTAAGATATTTGAAGGGAAGGCAATGCTCTCCCGTAAATGATTGTTCGTCCCATACATCTCTTCTTCCCATTATCTCCAACAGATAATTCCCACAAACCATTGCAATCTACAGGTTGGAAATTGCAGGAAAGTGTGATGTATTTTTCTCTACAAGATTCTATTTGATTGCTTTTCCTTTCAATGTTAACGTGCTACTTAATAATCACCATGCATTAATGAGTTTTGGTTTAATAGCATTTTACAGAGATTTTTTATGACAGGAGTGCTACGATGAAATTTTTTAAAAAATGCTCAAATTCAGTATTTTGGCATAAAGATATGAGAAATACAGATGACCGCAATGAAATCTAGATTACATTTTTGGTAACAAAATGGATGATTTTTTTATTTTTATTCTAAAACTTGTTGTCCTATTTATTTTTTATCTATTTTTATTTTACACTTTTTCAAACTTAACATGACAACACATTGCAAACTGTTCATTTGTTTCTCTCTTTCTCTCTAATCTCTTATCTAAGTGATACATTCTCAAAATTAATAATTTTAAACAGGGCAAATAAAAAAATAAAAGACATGGTAAATAATCATAAGCAGAAGAAAAAATTAAATATTGGCAGTTTTTTAAAAAAGTTTTATAGTATTACCACATGTTACAGTTCAATAAAAAAAGCTGTCAGATAATTGGAGAAGCAGATGAGTGTGCTTAGCTCATATGAAAATGATAAAAATTTGGAGACATTATAATCTTCCTTAGACTTAGCCCTCTGTAGAAGTCCACAATGCCAGAAAAGATTAAAGGAAAAGAAAGAAGAAAACAAGGTAAATGAACTCAAATTACAGCGGCAATGGGTGCATTATTGGAAGATCTGAAGAGCTAAGTTGGGGCCAATTCATTCTGGAGAAAATCTATCTCTGTGGTTACTAAGGGTCAACACTATATTGAAAACACAAAATCAATTAATCAAAGTTCATAAGAATGAAGATTGATCAACTCAAAAACTGAAGGCACTGTTACAAGAAATGAGGAGAAGCAACTCCCTGCAAGGAAAACAATCAAATTGAGTAAGCCCAGTGGAAGAGAGTCCTAAAACCAGATTTGTAAAACATATTTTACTTTATTGGAACTAAAAAAAAAAAAAAGCTTATTGACCCTCAGAGAGCAAAACAGCAAACAATCTGGGACTTGCTTGTTTTGTTGCAGCAAAATATGGCAGAATGAAGAATAGGATAGGACAGAGGGCATGCAGCTGTGCCCTGAATGGAGAAAAGAACATTTTAAAAAATAGGGATTGTTGACTCAAAACTACAAGAAACGAAACAGATGTGTATGCCAGGAACAAATTCCAAGCATGTGGAACAAATTCCAAGACTTATCAAGTTTACTGACAGTAGTTATCCCTTCTTGATAATCAATGCATGGACAAATTGCATTGCAAAAAACAGCTACAATCATATCAAAGATGGATTTCAATTATCTTGGAAAAAGCCTAAATCACCTTGGGGTTCAGATTGTATTCTCATCCATTGCTAAGGTCCATGGAAAAGAAAGGGAAGACAAAATAGACATATAAATAGTTATTCAAATCGTGTCAGTGGGAGAAATTTGATTTTTTGGATCATGGTCAAAATTATCTGATGATGCTAGTGTGATCTGGCTTACAATTCAGTCAGACCAGTAGAAATGTGTTCAGATAAAGTCTGGCAATTTGAAGCTTAGACTTAAATTCAGTCATGTAAAGATTTCATATAAAGACTTATGCAATATAAAATGAAGTGAGATTGCTGTTTAATGGGATCTATATTACACTACTTAATGAAAAATGAGAAACAACATTGGCTTCATGTCCCTTGTTGTCCATACATTACCTTTCAAATAAGATTAACCCTTAATAAAGAAAGGGAAGACAAAATTACTACATCTAAAGGCCCGGTCCCACTGGCCGACGGACACAAAACGTATGCATAAAGGACACAGCGGATGAGCAAAATTTAGGGGGTGGCTCCATCCATTGTCATCCGCTCCAAAAATTGGTGAAAATTTGCATAAACAGAATGGAAAAGAACGGAAAAGAACGGACGTGGGTAGTATATAGCGGGGATGTTAAATGGATGTTCATTGGAAGCCTAGGAGATGAAAGTGGATGGAAGCAGATGACACCTCCGAAGGGGTTACAGGGGATAATTGCGAAGCGGACACATAGTGGATGAAGCGGATGCATCACGTACGCCTAAAGGAAAGAAAGGGGATGCCGTGCGGATGTATATCGGATGCAAACCGTTCACTGCGCATCCTTTCTATTTCCGTGCTACTAACGATGTATAGATGTTCCATGTACCTTTTCTTTCCTCCCTCTTTCCATTTTCAGCTGCAGCGGATGTGAGTTGTGAGGATGCCCAGAAGATGCAGAGAGGATACAGCAGATGTTTAACGGATGATAAACAGACATAGAATGTTTGTTGCTCGTATGTCGTGGATTTACATCCTACATGGTGGAAAGTTCATCCGTTCACAAAGTTTTGTGCAGCTCAAAACTTCTTGCACGGATGAAATCTCAGTGGATGGATGCTCGATGGATAGAGCATATGAAACACGTATGCAATGAGTACACAACGGATGCATGGCATTTTCCAACAGATGGCAAACTTTTTTTAATGTTTTACATCCTCTTTTCATCCGTAAGTGCAGTGGGACCAGGCCTTATAATAACAGAGGTCTGATGCAGTGACTCCCGTGGTTGGAATATATTGAAAGGATACTATTTGTTCAGAATAAACAGAAACACTAGAATGGTTATATGTTAAAATTACTGTGCATACATTTAATCAAAAAGTTAAGTGAATGAACTTGGCAATACTATGCAGAGACTGAATTAAACTAAGTAGTATTATTGGTGTTTACTGTTGCCTATCCAACCAAGGGGAAAACTTGCATAATACTTTCCAAAAACAGGCTGCAATTCTTTCCAGGGGGCATGAAATAGTGAAAGAGGACTTTGAAGACTCTAATATCTGGTGGGAGACAAACTCTGCCAAAAATGGTCCTTCTAGGATATTGCTGACATGTCAAGCTAACAGTTTTGACTTTCAGAAGTTAAAAGAAATTTCACAAGTATTAGTTATGGTTCATTAATCTCTAAGATTTGGTATGCATGTTCATACTTAGAAGACACTGCCCTAAAAATCTAGAAGCTTTCACCAACTATTACTGAAAGATAAATGCCATCTTTGGGACAAAGTGCTTGAGAGAGTGATATTTGTGCTTGGCAGGTATTCTTGGAAGAAGCCAATTATTTCTCCTGTTTTTTTTTACAATGAGTTTGAACCTAGTTAACCATGATTACTCTAATTCAAGGACCTCCAACCTTAGCAACTTTAAGACTTGTGGACTTCAATTCCCAGAATTCTTTGCTGACTGAGCTTTGCTGGCTGAGGAATTATGGGAATTGAAGTCCACAAGTCTTAAAATTGCCACGGCTGGAGACCCCTGCTCTAATTGATGATCCATTTCAGGAGAAAAGGAAGGAACATGACTCTGTTAATCCTGCTTAAGCTCTCAGAGTTTTTTGATACTGTCGATTATTGCATTCTCCAGAACCATCTTTGTGAGCCTGAGCTGTTGTGGCGGTTCTACTCCAATTTTCAAGTAATGGCCTCAAAAAATACTATTAGATATGCATTTGGGCCTTAGTTCCTCTGTACTTGACCCCAGTACTTTTTAACATTTAATGAGATTGTGGTGGGAAGCTACACCTGCAAAGTATCAACTGGTGGTGATTCATGGGTAGACATTCCTCATGGTAGTACTTACCCTCAGTAATGTTCCCTACTTGACTTTGTAAACTGCTTATATTTACCTTATACCCACAGTTACCTTAGCACTGTGGAAGACTTTTCCTTTCATGCAGCGCTTCTTTCTTTCTGTTAGATTAATGGATTCTGTTTCTTCTTTGATTTTCTTCATCCTCTTTTTATTAGTACATATTGCATTCATATTGTTTTTAATCTAAATTTCCTCCGGATATTTTTTATTTTGTAAATTGCCTCCTGCACATGCTTTTGTACAGGAAATAGTATAGAGCAATGTTCTTAATAAAAAACATGCCAAAGAGTCAGAAGCAGAGATGGGACAAAGGGTGAACAGGAAACAGGTATTGTATTAACCCACAACTAAGCTACATGCGATGAAATACATTTTCTGAATTACAAATGCAGGTTATGAAAAAATTGATTGAGCTCCTGATAAATACTGCACTTCGACTTCTATTCTGCCTTTTTTACATATCTTAAAATGTATGAGTATTTCAGACTGAGTACCGTCCAAGTATGATCTGTGCTTGTTCTTAATCATGAACAAGGAATCCAAATAATACTTCATGGCGAATGTTTCTAAAACATAATGAAACCATAATGAAACTACAGCCAAGTTCAAAGAGGAATTATATCTATTTACTCATCTTTGTCTTTTAATCACTGGCTTTTCTCAGCTTTTTTCTTGGATTTATTCCTCAGTGCCATCAATAGGAAAGACATTTTTTCTTGGAATGCCAATGGAATTCTGCTTGTTGCTAAAAGATAAGACAGAAACTTGTAATGGGGTTGTCAGGTGTAAAATGGTCAACAACAGATATGATTCGTAGCCAGAAGAGCATTTTGGATTGCTGTGATGTAATAGGAAACTCAGCTAACATTATTACTTTTTTGCTTCATTCTTTAATAGCTGGAAGTGTAGCCTCAGTACCTCATAAGGGCTGTTTCCCCCATCCCAGATATTTCCAATAAAAAAACTTTTTTTTCTCTGTTAAAATTACATACAACTACTGCTGTAGTTCTTATTCAGTAGATTCCTGCTTTCTGAGAACATATCCAAATAATTTCATCCAACATTAATAAGGTGAAAAATACTTCACAGCTTTTCCTTTTACGGAACTGATGGCTTAATTATTTTTTTCTGGAATTCATCACATGAAGTTTCTACACTGTCAGGGACTATTACTTTTTTTAAAAAATGATCAAAACAGGTTCAGCATCTCCCATCCTTTTTAAACTCTACAAAAAACTGTTGAGAGAAGTCATCTGCTGGTTTGTATTTTGCTAATAACAGTACCTTGATACTGAATTATATCTCTTGACCCTAAGTGAGCCAAATGAAGCTGTGAAGATTCTGTCCTGTGCTTGGAGTCTGTGTAGATTTGAATGAGAACCATTTCCAACTCAGTCTTAGTAAGGCTGAATGACTATGGGTGTTTATACCACTTAGATTGGGGAATAATACATTTCTGAATTTGAATGTGTTGCACTTCTCCATTCCTCATTGCAAAAGTGTGCAAATTGAAGCACCTTTTGCTCACTGAGCAGACAGTAGTAGCTGGGGCCAGGAACACCTCTGTACTGTTTCATCTGGTGTACCTTGGCATCCTTTCCTCAATTAGAAAGCCCTTTAGATAATCACTCATGCCCCAACCACCTTACATTAACTACTGCAATGCATTCTATAAGGCTACTCTTGAATACTACCCAGAAGCTTCAATTTCCAGAATGCCATAGTGCAGATGGTGATAAGTAGGCCTCAATATGCCTGTACTGGCTGCCTGTTTTCTTTAAAGGTACTTAACAGCATGGCACCTGATTACTTGAGGGAATGTCTATCTTCCATAGAATCAGGAAAGATTGGTGTGCCCTGGGTTTCTTTGATTAAACAATGCCATCTGTTGGGACCTCGGAAATGTGCCTTCTCAGTAGTGTGAGGTTTCCTGTGGGATCCAGATTGCCCCTCCCCTCAAACTGGTGTTTTGAAAGGCCTTGAAGACCTGTCTCTTTGTTAAGACCTTTGATGAGGGTGATCCTTTCAATTTAAGTGGGTCTGCTTTTCTATCACATGCTTTGTCATTCTTGTTACATATTAGCATACTCCAAATACTCTATTCCTATTGGTCCACAAACACTTGAATCTGATTGGTGTTCTACTCGACACTGATTGGCCAACAATAGCTAGTCTATGATTGGCCACCTCTGCGGCGGGAGAATCAAGGAGCCGTCATTGGCCGCGAGCTGTGAGCAGCCTCTCTATAAAAAGGACTCCTGCGGCTCCTGGCTCAGACGGAATTTAAGAACTAAATAAAAGAGCTGAAGTTACACTGGTCTCGAGTCTCATTCTTCGCGAACTCGACACTGGTGACGAGGATGGGATATGGAGACAAGGAGACCAGTTGAGCACATGGCAATGAGAACCGAGCAGACGAAATGGCCGGAACCAACTCACCACCCACACCATTCAATCCAGCGACGGACGACTGGGAATCATACATCGATAGATTCCTCATGTTCCTGGAAAGCAACGACTTGCAAGGAATCTCCGACAACAGAAAGAGAACCGTGTTCCTGACGCACTGTGGACCCACAGTATTCAAGATGGCCAAGGCATTAGCCAAACCAGAAGATGTAAAGCAGATGGCCTGGCCAGATTTGGAAAAATTGCTGAAGGCTCACTATGCACCAACTGTCTCCAGCCTTATTCAGAGACACGAGTTCCACAAATGGGACCAGAGAGAAGGTGAGAGCATTGCAGACTTCATAGTGGCTCTCAGGGACATTGGAGGGGCATATGAGTTCCTCAACATGGATGAAGCCATGAGGGATCGCGTGGTCCTTGGCCTAAGAGATCTCACCCTACAAAGCTGACTGCTGACTCAACCAAAAATTACAGTCACTGATGCTATTGCTTAGGCCACGGCAGCTGAAGCAGCTAAAAAATCAGCAGCCAAAATGCAACAAATGAATGTGACAACACTAAAAACACCAGCAGAAACAAGCCAAATTTCAGAGAAAAAGTCAGAGAACACACACAAGACCACCACACACTATGCGGATAGCGAATCGATGTCTGAGATTGACGACGAGGAAGGGGAGATCCACAGACTCCAGGCTAAATGGGAGAAGAAAGGATGTAAGTCAGGGTTCCAGTGTGCCGGGTGCGGAGGAGACCACCCCCATTCCGAGTGCCGTTTCCTCGACGCAATGTGCCGGTATTGCGAGAGACGGGGACACATAGCAAGAGTCTGCCAAAACCGTAAGAGTTACTGCCCCCGATGTAGAGACAACACACCACCAAGGATAAAAGAAAGACAAACATGGAGCCGTGAGAGTCGAGAAAGCAGAGGAAAGCGGCTAAACGAAAACTACAGAAAAGTAGAAACACACCAAACTATTACTATTAGTCATTCAAACACAACCAATGGCCAAACAGTACATGTGGCAGTCAGGATTGAGGGCCAGGAATGTGAGATGGAGGTGGACTCCGAATCATATCTATCAATGGTATTATGGAATACCATTAAAAGACTAATACCGCATATTGGCAGAACCGAATTAGAAAACCAAATGCTGATACTAAAAGACTACCAACAAAACAGGATCCCTGTAGTCGGACTCAGACACTTCCAAGTCACCTTTAAAGAACACATAAAAATTCTGCCTCTAACCATCATAGACCGGAACCGCCCAAGCCTGTTGGGACTCGAATGGTTCGAACCCCTGGGAATCAGAGTGATGGGCATCAACAGCGTCACCGAGACAGACTGGGAGGAGAACCTAATGAGGGAATTCCAGGACATCTTCGATGGGAAACTAGCCAAGTACTGAGGGTCCCCCACATCATTTAATTTAAATCCAACAATAGTTCCTATTAGGTTAAAAGTGAGGCGAGTTCCCTTCTCATTAAAACTGAAGATTGATGAGCAACTCAATAAACTCATTGCACAAGGCATATTGGAACCAATTGACCATGCTAAATGGGAAACACCAATCGTGACCCCAATTAAGCCAGATGGGTCCATGAGAATCTGTGGTGACTACAAGGCCACTCTAAACCATGCACTACAGCAAAGCGCATATCCTGCTCCAGTAGCGCAACACCTGTTACATTCATTGGGGAGAGGCAAGGTTTTCACAAAGATTGACCTTGCGCAAGCATACCAACAATTGCCAGTCGACCCCGAAACAGCAGAGGCACAAACGATCGTGACTCATAGGGGAGCCTTCAAATGCAAAAGCCTGCAATTTGGAGTCAGTGTGGCCCCAGGGGTGTTCCAAAGCCTGATGGAGCAGTTGTTACAAGGGATAAAAAGGGTAGCCCCATATTTTGATGATGTACTACTGTCAGCCAGTGACGAGAGACAACTAGAAGCCCGTCTCAGAATAGTATTACAATGATTCCAAAAGGCAGGACTCAAAGTCAAAAAAGAAAAGTGTCAGTTAGCCACCTCAAAAGTCGAATTCCTGGGGTACCTAATAGATAAAGAGGGCATCCACCCCACAGATAAAAAAATCAAAGCGATCAAAGAAGCACCTAGACCAAAAAACAAAGTAGAATTACAAGAATTCTTGGGACTTATCAATTTTTACAACGTCACCTGCGATACATCACCGTTCGGCGTTGGAGCCGTACTCAGCCACACACTGCCAGATGGGAGAGAAGCACCAATTGCATTCTACTCCAGAACACTATCCAAAATGGAAAGAAACTACAGTCAGTTGGACAGAGAGGCGTTAGCAGCAATATCCGGTGTCAAACAGTTCATGAATACCTTTACGGTAGGACCTTTACACTTATTATAGACCACAAGCCCCTATTGGGAATATTAGCAGGGAACAGGGCCACTCCGAACATACTCTCATTCACCGACCAGGCAAAGACATTTCTCATGCCAATGCATTGAGCTGTACTCCCCTACCAGACCTAGAGAGTGACCCGGCACCAACCACATCCACCCTACAGATTGAGACACTACCAAACCTACCCGCAGGTTTGGTAATAACCGCAGCAGACATTGCAAAAGCAACAACAAGAGACAAAACTTTGTCACAGGTTTTTAACTGGGTAGGAAAAGGATGGCCGGAAAACGAGACAGACATTAGGTTTAAACCGTTCAGGAACAGGCAAACTGAACTGTCATTGTTAAAAGGTTGCATTCTGTGGGGGAATCGGGTAGTAATACCGGAGGCATTACAAGAGCAAGTACTGAATATCCTACATGAAGGACACCCAGGTATCATACGAATGAAATCCCTGGCCAGGAGTTATGTATGGTGGCCAGGGATGGATAAGGATATTGGGAAATGGGTAGAAACCTGTGGTAAATGCCAAAGATCCCAACCTGCACCTCCTTCAGCACCTACACTAGACTGGGAAACACCAAGGGGGCCCTGGTCAAGAATTCACATAGATTTCGCAGGGCCCACAAAAGGACACACATTTTTAATCTTAGTAGACGCTTACTCAAATTGGCTGGAAGTAAGCGTCATGAACTCAACAACTGCAGAAGCAGTTATCAAACAACTTAAAAAACTTTTCGCCACACATGGGTTACTGGACCTTTTAGTTTCAGATAATGGGCCACAGTTCACGGCATTGACATTTGAAAAGTTCCTCGCCGAACACGGAACAAGGCATGCTTTGACAGCACCGGGCCGACTGGCTACAAACGGGCAGACAGAATGCATGGTCCGGTATACCATAGAAAAATTAGAAAAGAAACCATAGAAAAATTAGACACGGGACATACAGGAGAAAATTTATAAAATGCTCACCATACAACATATAACACCGAGCTCAACTACAAATAAAAGCCCAGCAGAATTATTAATGGGCAGGAAGTTAAGATCACAATTGGATAGATTACACCCAACATACAACCCTGAAAGACCAACAGACTCCTCCAGCAGACATCGCACATTCGAACCAAGAAACCTAGTCTACGCTAAAAATCTCACAGGGCACCCACTGTGGATAGCGGCAAAAATAACACAAATAACAGGACCCTGGTCGTATAGACTAGTAAGGATGATGGTAGAAGCTGGAGGAGACATATTGATCAATTAAGATCAAGAACATTGGAACGAACCACTGACATACCCAGCCATGAAGAACAACATGCACACATGCCAGAACCACAGCAAACATTAAACAAAAACAGTTATAAGCCAACCAGAGAGGGGGGAGACCTCTCAAACACAAATAAGAGGGGAGGGGAAGACCCTCCATCAGAACAAGAAACACTGCAAAATCAAAACACAACCCACAAATCACATTCACAAATTAACTCAGAAAGAAACAACAACTTACCTGAAGAAGACTTCGGTGAAGAGGAACAGGAGGCACAAGAAGACCAAGAAGCCACTCTGGAAGGGAGCAGCCGAGCCGACTTTACCAGCCCGGGTAGGCCAGGCAAGAACGGCATGGCTGACTTCACCTTCCAGGAGGTTCCACAGAGAAAGACTGGAGAAACAGCGATCCTGTCTAAACCCGCCGAAGACAACAGCATAACTAAACTGCGCAGGTCAACTAGACAACATAAAAGCCCCGCCTACTTATGTGACTATGTAAGATAGGACCAAACCAAGAGGGGAGGGGTGTTACATATTAGCATACTCCAAATACTCTATTCCTATTGGTCCACAAACACTTGAATCTAATTGGTGTTCTACTCGATGCTGATTGGCCAACAATAGCTAGTCTATGATTGGCCACCTCAGCGGTGGGAGAATCAAGGAGCCATCATTGGCCACGAGCCGCGAGCAGCCTCTCTATAAGAAGAAGGGCTGCCGCGGCTCCTGGCTCAGATGGAATTTAAGAACTAAATAAAAGAGCTGAAGTTACGCTGGTCTCGAGTCTCATTCTTCGCTAACTCAACAATTCTTGTCAACTTCTTTTAGCTTTGTTTCTTATTCTTTTCTCACTTTTCTTGATGTTAATATTTTTACATGTAAGTTGCTCAGAGTTGTTCGGAATGGGGTTGCATACCAATTCATTAATTTGTATTTAATGATCAAGTGAATTGAATCAGGAGGATACATTAAGGAAGAATTAATAGAACAGAAGAACATAGTTGAGGTGGACTTAGATCATGTAGAATAATAGAGATTTGGTACATAAATTTAGTGTGGATAAGAGAACAACTGAAGGGCTAAATGTGACATTCTTTCAAGACCAACCTTGATCAGATTTTTGTACAACTTAATTTTTTTTAAAAGCATCTGGAGAATCCATGCCAATTTGTTCCTTACACCAGACATAAAATAGCAAATGCAAAGAAATATTTTCCCCTCTCTTTTTCTTTTGTGAAAGTTGTAGAATTAAGTTAAAAATGGATAAGATAGGAAGTTGAATGTAGAAAATGAATAGATAATTATTGCCATATTTGCATGTAAAAGTGGTGACCCAAAATTATGTTGTCCATTGAAAAGAGTCTTTTTTTTCCTTCGTTTTGGAAAAATTGAATAAAACTTAATTAAAAAAAAGTATTTTCCCATCTAGTCTCACATCTGGATACTACAGTTCTCTAATAATATTTGAACTGTAATAGGATCCAATCTTATTTATTTATCTTTTTCAAGGTGTGGAATGCAGACCATTTTTAAAATGTTTGTTTGCTATTAATAGAGAAGAATCACCACCAAGCTATTTGCCCCTTATTAAACTGTCCAGTTATATCTGAACAAACATAAACCACTTCAATCATTTGATTTTCTTGCACTACTTGCACTACACAGCACTACTGTGTGTTGTTATGTGTGTTGCATTATTGTAATATGCATAGAGAGGTTGTTAGACAAGTTAATGTTCATTGGTGGTATTACAAACAACATATCTTGGGCTGAGTCTCTTCTGTCTTACTTATTAAGCTGTAATCTTTAAACTTGTATCTAATGTGTACCTCAATTTCATTTAATAACCAGCAAACATGAGTTTATGTGCTTGGTCTTAGGCAGAACTCTCAATATTAATCTTTCTGTACCTCTTGTCAGTTGTTTGGAAGATTGCACGGTGTGTTACTGATGCAAGAACAGTGAAAAAACAAAGATACATCACTGGACTATGTAGCCTGTTATTGTTGATTCATATATTTAACATATAAGACCATATGATTTGAAGAAAAGATGCTTTCAAATTCAATGGTTGTGATTGTTTTCTGATTCCCAAATATAATTCATTGAGAAGTCAACAATACACCTAAGAAATTTGTCCCAAAGATTGATCTGTAATATTAGCATAAGCGCCATGGTAGCATGGTGGTTAGAATATAATATTGCAGGCTACTTCTGCTGACTGCCAGCTGCCTAAAATTTGGCAATTCGAATCTTCACCAGGCTCAAGTTGACTCAAGTTGACTTCCATCCTTCTGAGATCAGTAAAATAAGGACCCAGATTGTTGGGGCAATATGCTGACTCTTTAAATTACTTAGAGAGGGCCATAAAGTACCATGAAGTGGTATATAAGGCTAAATGCAAAATGCTATGCTATCGATAAACAGGTCACTATTTAAATTTGATATGCCAAAAAATCTAAATTATTGATTTATTCAGTTATCTAGAAGGAAGGATTACAATTTCTGGAACTGAAAAACACCAACCTTCACATTAATTCTAACTTTTATGATATATCCATTTTCTCGGAATAACATGCCTGTTATGAAAATTAAGCATTTCAGGATTGCATGAAGTGTAAGAATTCTGAATATTTTTTACCTCTGGGATGTACTACTGTTGCCTTACTATAAAGCGTGCAAATGCCAATAGATTTATAGCTACCATATTGGTGGAAAGGTGACAGAATTCCATGCATTTTTGACTGGCTGCACGACTTGAAAATTGTCCATGGACAATGCTGGATCCCTTGGCCAAAAAACAGAGATGAGCACCGTGCCTTAGAATCAGACATGACTGACAGAGAAACATTTACATTTACTATAACCCTACAATATGTTGTGGTTTAATTTAAGATGCTCTTATTTTGCCTTTCCCAAAGATGCTTTTGCAGGAGGCAACTGGACTTTCTTGTTTTTCTTTGAAGATGTTTCACTTCTCATCCAAGAAGCTTCTTCAGATCTGACTGGATGATGAGGAATGGAAGGATTTATACTCCTGTGGCTAATCTCTACATGGAAGAGATAGAAACCAAAGCTCTAAACTCCTTCAGAGAAATTCCACCCACTCATTGGTATAGGTATGTGGATGATACTTGGGTCAAGATCAAAACACAGGAACTGGAAGCACTACCAAACTATAGGAATATAAATCCTTCCATTCCACATGCTTCTTGGATGAAAAGTGAAATGTCTTCAAAGAAAAACAAGAAAGTTCAGTTGCCTATTGAAAAAGCACCTCTGGGACACCCATGACTTGGATTACTGAGAATCTCCATACAATAATCTTCTCCTGTATATCTATTGCTGCCTACTCATGGATTGTGGACCGTTATATGGGTTTTATCTATAATTAATTCCAGAATCTATGTGTTTATGTTGCTTTTCTAAAATCCTTTTCTTACAGATTACTCAAATTGCAAACATTCATTAGATCATCGGAAAATGCAAAGAATATAAACTTTGTTTACAAAATACTCCACAGAGCCATTAGTGCCATTGGTCATGGATATTGAGCGACAGTATGATAATTTCAAACTAGCTTACTCTTTTATCAACCACACCAATGAAACAATAGTATATGACATAATATAAATGTCATAAATGCTTATGCCTTTTAGCCTGTATGGAGAATTTCAGAAAGAGTTGAATGGAAGTTATAGTTATAAAACTTGACAGACTTAAAGGAAAACTTAAGGAAAACTTAAACATTTTCCTATAACTTTTAGAATGCTAATTAACGAACACACATAACTCATGTACAACTTTTTAAAATTTATCATAGACTTTATCATTATTCTCTATGATGATGAGCCATATTTTATACTAAACCACATTTAATAATTAACATAGCCACTTTAGGTAATATCTGTGTTTAAAAAAAAAAATTAATGTATTTCCTTTTATGTTTCAAAACAACTGTTACACTGATAACTGATTCTTTTCCAAATCATGTGGCTTCAGCTTACTGGCATTCCATTCTCAGGGTTGGAACTGCAAAACAGGAAAAGTAAAACAAATGAAATGGGAAAGCCATTGTTATAAGTATTATTGCACTTAGATTAAGTAGTGGCCTAGAATGCAAATTCCTTTAATAACTGAACAGATATTATGTTATGTTACATTATAATGATATAATTAATTAATGTTTAAGCAAGTGCTGAGCACATTAGGAAAAAAACTGTTTCCCTTCAAAATCCTAATCAGCAGACGATTAAATTTTTCACATTTAACATTCTGTCTGAATATAAATCTTTCAAATGTTCAAAGTTCAAGTAAATACTGTGTATCTGGCATAATTCAGTATAGCAAGAAAAAGAGTATTAATTCAAGAATTTTCTTTGATGAAAATTATACAAATTATACTGGAGTCTTTTGATTATGTCCCAAATTCAGTTTATTTGTTATTTTTAGTTTCATATAACATTTATTTTAGTTTTTTTTAATTTTCAAAGAAGTAATCTCAAAGTGGAGAATATGTAATACAATCCAACTCAAAAGAATGCCTGCTGTCAATTTTGTGATTTCTTTTGTTCCTAATAACATCCTTAAGATGTTTGGATGCATTTATATTTACTTTTATTCATTTAATTAGTAGTAATATTCTAAAATAATAACATGACTGCAAACATTTTATGAATGGACTAATTTATTTTGGTGTTTTTCTTTTGGAAATAAGATGATTTAATTATTATTTTTATCTCATCCAAGAAATGAAGATTATTTGGATATTTGTTATATATAAATTAAGCTTTTTAAATGGATGCATTGTTAATACCAGTAGTTGAAACTCCACAACTGCATGTCATTTTTCAGCTGGTAGATAATCAAGTTTTGCATCGTGTTATGTACTATAGATAATATCATTGGGTTTGCAGAAGCTTCCTATTTTTGTCAAAATGATAATAGTGTCACACAAGTCACAAGCTTCAGTCCTTATATACCCACATATATACATACATATGTGAGATATGATAGTCAAAAAAGGGGTGTGGCTAGTATCATCATAGTGCAACTTTGTTTTCATCATTTTGCCTTCTGGAGACTCTCTTTCTTGGCATGCCCACATGCAATTTGTGCCCACATAAAGTATTGTAATTTGAAAAAATAAATCTCATGTATGAAGTTTCTTCACAAAATCTGCTATTGAAATTTAATGGATCCGAAACAATCCAAAAAGACTGCAAATAACGAGAGAGTTGATTGTAAAAGAACATGACATTCCAGTTCATCTGTTGGCCATTTTGGAGTTAAAATATGTCAAAACACAGCACCCTCCACCATAGGTGTCCATGGCTAATTTTCATTAAATTTTATCACATTGAATGAAAACCAGAGCATATATTTTCCTGCACAAAGACAGTATTCTTTCATTATATGGTAGCCTAGCCTGATTTTAATTATACATAAATAGAGCAAGCTGAACAGTAGATTGATCTTAAGCTACTTAATTAAAATCCACAGAAAATACATTTAAATTCGAATGCTCCATCCATTCTTTCTGACTTGTTATTATTTTATAGAACAAATTCATGAAATACCACTACAGCCAGTCTACTGGTTCATTGGCATCTATTCAACTTGGTCTCTGAAAAGCTGCGGAGTTAGCAACCCTTCAAGATAGATATCTCGATAAACAAATAAAAGGATGGTAAGGAACCCCCATTAGCCACTCATTTGTCAAGGAAACATGCTAATGTAATTGCAATCAAATTTGTTGCTCAGCCAAGCATTCACTGAACAGAATATAAAGAGCACTGGGAACAACTTCTTTTACAAAGTTTAGTTTGGCAGGGTAAAGCAGAGTCAAACTTGAGATCTCTCTTGAGGGATGCCTGGCCTACTCCATTAGCTTACAATGACAGCTAGCCGGAGGGGAGGGCAAGTGGGGATTAGGTTACATTGGAAATCTGTTAGGGACAACAGTTAGTCCCTGTTGGGGAGCTGTGAGGCAGGAAACAGGAAAGACTGGGACTCTGTTGATTCTTCTTTTTCAAGTCTCAGTTTTATGAGCTCATAGATTGATAGTCTCATAGTTCTTCTAAGAGTCAGCCAAAGAAAGAAGTGTTTGTTTTCGAGCTGCAACTATTTCTTTTTATGTCACTCTGTTTTCTCTTTAACACAACAGAACGTTTCTTTACTAAGGATGTTTTCACTTTTTTTGTGTAACAGTGTACATAGATGGAGATTTGCTGCTGCATTAGGTGATTTTTCCATCAATCAGACTAGAGCTGGAAGGGATCTTGGAAGTCTTTTAGTCCAAGTCCCTGCTCAATCAGGAGACCCTATACCATTTCAGACAGGTGGCTGGTGCTTTGGAAAAGAAGTTGACCCTTTCTTTTTTATAGTAGTCCCTCAAATACTGTGATACTGCTGATATGTCACCCCTAGTCCTCCTTTTCTCTAAACTAGCCATACCCAATTCCTGCAACCATTCTTCATATCTTTTTGTCTCCAGGCTTTTCATCATCTTAGTTGTTCTTCTTTGCATTTTTCCAAAGTCTCAACATCTTTTTTGTAATGTAGTGACCAAAACTGGATGCAGTATTCCAGGTGTGGCCTTACTAAGGATTTAAAAAACAGCACTGATATTTCATGTCATTTTGATTCTATGCCTCTGTTTATACAGTAGACATATAAGAGATATGTACTATGTAGTATATACAATACATATAAGATTTGCTGACAAGGAATTGAAACTTCTTTCAACATTTAGTAGCAAGAAAAAGTCCTCCATGGCATATAGAATAACCATATAACTTAGGGGATGTAATGCAGATCATGTGACATCATTAGGTATCTAGTCTACATTTGCTACCTCAAACTACCAAATATAAAAACTTTTCCTACATATTGGTTAAGGCCCTGTCACACTGACCAACGGATGCAAAACGTTTGTAAAAAGGACACAGCGGACGAGAAAAATGTTCCATCTGTTGTTATCCGCTCTCAAAAGGGGCAAAAATTTGCATAACCAGAGCGGATAACACGGAAAGGAATGGATGGGGGGAGGACGCAGAGCGGATGGAAAGCGGATGCAGAACGGAAGCATCCTTTTGCATCCTCTAGGCATCCTCTAGACATCCTTAATATCCGAGATAGGTCCCCTCTGCGAACGTTTTTTCCGTTTTAAATGCTTTCTTTGCGTGCTGCATCCACTTTCATCCTTTCTCCATCCGTGCTACTAAAGCTGCGCGTCCGTTCCGCTTCCATTCCGCTTCCTCCCTGTGTTCTCTTTCTGCTGGAGCGGATTCGAGTTGCGCGGATGCACAGCGGATGCCTAGCGGATATAGCAGATGTGTAACGGATGACAACAGATGCAGAACGGATGTCCCCCGTATGCCTAGCAGATGCAGAACGGACGTGTTTGATACATTTTCCGCTCAAAAGTTTTGAGCAGATCAAAACCTTTTGAGCAGCTCAAAACCTTTTGAGGGGATGAAATGTCAATAGACAAATGCTGGATGGACAGATAGGAAGTAAAACAGAGGCAGTGAGTACAAAATGGAAGCATCGCGTTAACCAACGGATGGTAAGTGTTTTTCTCCATTTTACATCCTCTTTCCATCCATTGCTGCAGTGTGACAGGGGCTTTATGTAGCATCAAATGGATACAATACATAGAAGGAATCTGTAGAAATGGAGAAAAATATAGTACAGGGCTGTCAAACCCCTGGCCATGGGCCAGATGTGTCACATGCTGGCCATGCACATGTCCGGTTTAGCGAATGGGGGAAAAGTCCTGATACATCACGTGACACCGCCGTGACAATGTGGGTTTGACACCCCTGATATAATTTGGTCGGCAGCATTGCACTCAGACCTCTGCTGGCTGTAACAAGACTTGTTTGCAGATAGAAGGGATGAGCAGGAATGAAATACCTTGGAAGTTGCCAAAATTCTTATGGAAAATTGCACGATGTATCTTCTGTCTCTTAAAGATTTTTGTTGTCCCACCAAAAGTCTTAAACAAATGTACAAATTAAAATAATGAGGAAGATTTGTTCATAGTGATTTAGGAACTAAAGCCCAGTGCCAGTGTAGTTTATTATTTTTATTTCCTTACCAAGAACTGTATATTTAGAATTAAAAAAACACTACTGTATATAGTCTGAGTAATAAGCAACAGCAAGGATAAGTAGTCCTTTCACTCATGCTTTGCATTTTCTATTAGTGGTCTAGATGGCCATACACTTTAGTCAGGATAGTAGTGCCCAATAATTATGTGTTATTATGTTATTTATTATATTATTTAAAATTACATAGTAAAATATGACATACTTTTACTCCAGTTGTAGGTTTCTAGAGTAAAACAAACAGTTTAGAAAAGTAATGTCTTGTTACTTTTCTATTTTTAAGGTGAGAAAGGAGATCTAATAACAATAGCAAAGAATTTGGCACAACTTCATTCTAAGGGCTTGGCTCAGTCCCAGTTGTTACCCCATTAACATTTGCAAGGCTAATGTCATTTCTATGGGGGATGCAGGCTCAGCACTAGAAGCTAAAATTTGATATGTTTGAGTGTAACCTTCCTCCTCCCCTTCTCCCTAACATCTGAGATGTCAAACTCACAACAACACATTGTTGTCACGTAATGTATCCCAACTTTTTCTCCTTCGCTAAACTGGGGGTGGGCATGTCACATCCAATTCAGGGGCCGCAAGTTTGACACCCCTGCCCTAGATATACTGAATTCCAACTTCCATCAACACTAATCAATACTGAAAATAGATTGTTAAGGATCACCATTAGGAAACTCATGTGAAAGCCTATAGAATTGCTCAAGATTCTACGAAGCAAATAATAAAATATTATATAACATAAAAACATTATGTGTGTGTGTGTGTTTGTGTGTTTGCACCAAAGACATATTAATTACATATTAATTTGCAGGTAGGAAGGAAAGGAAGGAAGGAAGGAAGGAAGGAAGGAAGGAAGGAAGGAAGGAAGGAAAAGATTTCATATCTACTTGAAAGGTAGATATGGTGCCATTTTTTTCTTTTCTACTTTGTAGCTAATTGCTATAACTAGCAAGTATTAGAAAAGCTTCCTATTCTTCGATATTTAGGTGGGGACATCAGTATTCAAATGATTTTAGATAATTTTCAACTTTCAAGTGCATCTTCTATTTAAGTGTGTACAGCAGAGGAGGTATTCAGCAGGTTCTGACCAGTTCTGGAGAACCAGTAGCGGAAATTTTGAGTAGTTTGGAGAACTAGCAAATAATACCTCTGACTGGAGTTATAGTAACCTTCCCCTGCCATGGCCACCAAGCCACGCCCACAGAACTGGTAGTAAAAAAATTGAATCCCACCAGTGATGTAGAGTGCTCTCTGCTGGGGAGGAATCAAACATTATCACTAATAGTTTAAAGTTGTGGGTAACTAACAACTGCTTGTGGATTTTTTTTTTTTTTCTGAAACTAATAATGTTAATTTTGTTTAGTATTCTATATGTAATGGCATGAATTGGGAACAAGGAGTAAGAATTTATTGGAAACTGAAATTGTTCTCAGGAAGAGGTTTTTTTTTTTTTTGCTTTTTATTTGTGTTTGTTACATCTGAGACCAATAAAAGCAAACTTTGTTTTCAGTCGATATGTACAAGAGGGATATGTACATAGTGTAGTTTTTCTCATTGTGGGTTATGAATACTAAGAGCTCCCAGTTCCTTCATCTGATATCCACTCAGGCCTCTGCCTAATTCACAAAGGTCTATGTGAAAAATTATCCCCAATCAAACTAACATTTTTATCTTACGAAAACTAGATTTTATATTTAGACCAGGTTTTTTTGAGGTAGCAATAGGTAGACAGTGTTTTCCATGTCAAGTTTTCAATTCAGCCTTCCAATTATCACAGGGATTTATCAGGGAAAGAGCAGCAGAAAATTCAAATGGATGCTTTGGGTGTGGAAAGATTTTAAGGATAAGACAAGAGCATTTTGCATACAGTCTTAGTGCACACACCCATTCATTTGGAAGTGAGGGGAAGCCAAAAAGCTGGAGGAGGGGCAGGTTTGCAAATAGAAAAATCACAATGAATAAATAAAATTACTCCTGCCAATTTGCACAATATTGGGAGTGTGATCTTATAATCCATCTAGGGAAGTGCATTTAGCCTGCAGCCCTCAAGCTATCCACTTCAGCTCTAGAAGGCTAGTGAATAAAGCATGTTTCCCGACCAGCACAGGAATGTCAGGACTCCACGGCTGAGCAGCAGCAGGACACTGATGGAGGAGAAGAGGAACCAGCTGTCTCAACAAAGAGCAGTAATGAATCCAGGTCTCAATATTAAATCAAAACCTCTGAGTTAGAATCCCGTGTTAAAATTTCCTGACAGAGAAGGAGATAATATAACCATGGTATTAACTTATTCATAGGATTTAGCCTCCAAGTCCAGACTCTTTAGCAATAGCGATAGCATTTAGACTTATATACCACTTTTACTTATATACTTATATACCACTTTTCACAGTCCTTTTTCAGCCTTCTCTAAGCAGTTTACAGAGTCAGCATATTGCCCCAACAATCTGGGTCCTTATTTTACCCACCTCGGAAGGATGGAAGGCTGAGTCAACCTTGAACCTGGTGAGATTTGAACTACCAAATTGCAGACAGCAGAAGTAGCCTACACTACAGGGGTGGGATTCAATTTTTTTAACAACTGGTTCTGTGGGCATAGCTTAGTTGGTGGGTGTGGCTTGGTGGTCATGTGACTGGGTGGACATGGCTTGGTGGTCATGTTATTGGCTGGGTGTAGCCAATTCAATATTACTCACATCGAGGTATGCATCTCCTTGCCTGGCCTTTCATGACTGTGGGGATGCTGCAACAGTCGTAAGTGTGAAAAATGGTCATAAGTCACTTTTTTCAGTGCCATTGTAACTTTGAATTGTATCTCCACACAAGCAAAGTACCAGCAAAGGAAGGGAAAAAAAACTCCAGAGACATTCCCGAGACAGGAAGTCTAGTCTAGTCCTGCCAAGAATGTAATAAAGGTTAATGAAGAGACAGTTTCTGTAAGCAACTCCAGAATATTTCCTTCCTGGCTTCCTTACAGGATTAGGCCAATAATTGCTTCTAACAACCAGTTCTCCAAAGTGCTTAGAATGTCAACAACCGGTTCTAGTGAATAGGTGCGAACTGGTAGAATCCCACCCCTGCTGCACAACTGCATTCTAACCACTGCACCACTATGGCTCTCCTCATCTTTGCTGTTCTTCTTGTAGGGCTTTAGCATCTTTTTTATGTTGTAGGACTAGAACTGGACACAGTATTCCCAATGAGGCCATTCTAGTGCAGTAGAGCAAGATGCTATCACTTCTCATAATCTTGATGCTATCCCTCTTTTTAAGCAGCTAGGATTGCATTGGCTTCTTCAGCAAATGCAGCACAATGTGGGCTCATACTTAAGTGGTGGTCCACTGGGACATCTGCCATAGATTCATCTCATAATTACTACTGTTGAGGCAGGTACTGCCTATTCTATACCTATGTATTTGATTTTTCCTACCTAGGTGCAGGAACTTGCATTTTTCACCACTGAACTGCATTGTGTTGGATGGAGTCCAATGCTCAAGTCTGTCAAGATCCTTGTGAATCTGGAGTTTATTTTCAAAAGTTTGGCAATACTCCTCAGTTTGGCATCATCTGCAAATCTGATGAATCCACTTCTATCCATTCATCTAAATCATTTATGAAGATACTGAAAAGTAGAGATGGTATTCAACCAGTTTGCACCTACTCAGGCAAACTGGTAGCAGTTATTTGGCATGGGTTGCCAAACTGGTGGCAACCCCTGGCTGGCCACGCCCCCAACCCGGTTGCCCTGTCACTCACTTGCGATTGCTCTCCTAGCTTTCCATTCCTCACGACCTCTTTCTCCCCAGAGAAAAGGAAGAAAGGCATGGACACTGCAAGTATCACTTTCTCCGTGTGAGTTAAAGTGTCTGGAATGAGAAAGAGTGCGGTCTGACAGAGGGGGTGGGGGTGAATCAAGCCTTGGAGCACTTTTGCAATGTAAAAGAAATGCATTTTGGAAGCAGGTCCTTTAAAAACTTATCCAAGTATTCCCCTTGGACGCTGCAAATATCCCTTTCCCCTTGTGAGTTAAAGTGCTGGAGTAAGAAGGAGTGAGGTCTAATAGAGGGAGTGGGGGAATCCACTCAAGCCTTGGAGAAATTTAAAGGAGCTGCTTCCAAAATGCTTGTCTGTTAAGTGCTGTATGTGTGTGTGTGTGTGTGTGAAAGAGAGAGAAAAAAAGAAAGAAAGAAAGATAGAGGAAGATAGATGAAGAAAGAAAAAATAAGAAGAGAGAAAGAGATAAAACTCTGTGCTATTATTTTTAATTGTTCCATTATTTTCATGTGTTAATATTTTACACTGTCCCTACACGTAGTGTGATTTTTCTGCCTTTCTTTTGCCCAGGGCTACCACATATTTTTCAGGGTTTACATGCTTTCAATGTCAATAGTCCAGACTCCAGAGCATAAAATACAATGTGTTTAACAAGAGTTGAAAGGGACCTTGGAGGTCTTCTAGTCCAACCCCCAGCTCAGGCAAGAAAACTGAGGATGCCAAACTCTGAGTAGAAATCCTGGGAAAGGTGTCAGAATAATACTTAGAAGGGACGTTAGGGTGAATCCTGTACCATTTCAGAGAAATGGCTGTCCAGTCTTTTCTTAAAAACTTCCAGTGTTTGAGCACCCAGAACTTCTGGAGACAGGCAGTTCCACTGATTAATTGTTCCATCAGGAAGTTTCTCTTTAGTTTTAGGTTGCTTCTCTCTGTTCAGTTTCCCTCCTTCTGGTGCTTTGGAAAATACATTGTCCCCCTTTCTCTGTGGCAGCCCCTTAAAAGCCTGTTGCCCATCACATTCTTGGGTAAAGCATGTGAGCCATTTCCTCCTTTCAGTGGTCCATGAAAGTACATCTATAGGATGCAGATAATAAAGTCAAAAAAGGTAAACAACATTTTTACAGAACTATAGATAAGTTGAGGCTGGGTGACAAGGAATGGCTGGGAGGAGAGGGGCCAGGTGAGGCACCCCTTGATGTGAGTGACATTGAGTTGGCCACGCCCACCCAGACACATGACCATCAAGCCATGCCCACCCAGTCATGTGCCCACCAAGCACGCCCACCCAGACACATGACCACTAAGCCACACTCACCCAGTCACATGACCACAAGCCACACCCACCAAATAAGCCACTCCCACAGAACTGGTAGTAAAAAATTTTGAATTCCACCACTGCTGAAGACTACTAGACCCAAAACAGAACACTGAGGAACCCCACTGTATACTCTCCTCCACATACAATAAATTTAGTTCCATTAAGGACCACCTGCTGAGTATGATTGGTCAGCCAACTGCAAGCCCATCTGGGTTGTATTTGTTAAATTTCTATCCACACTGTTCTATTTGTTGTCTACTATATCAAATGCCTTACTGAAATCTAAGTATATTATATCCGTAGCATTTCCCTGGCTCACTAATTTAGTCACTTTAGCAAAGAAGGCAATATGATCTGCTTCTAATGATCGCTTTGTTCATTTCTAAGTGCTCAGAAATTTGCTGCTTGATAATCTTTTCAGGATTTTTGCAAGAATCAATCTCAACTTGATTGATCTGCTAGATATATTTTTTTCCTCTTTGTAAAGACTGGAACTACATCAGCTTGTCTTCACTTCCCTGGCAGTTCCCCATTCTCCAGCAGCCTCTCAAAGATTTCATTTATTGGTTCTGAAATTACATCTGCTAGCTCCTTCAGCAACTTGGGTCCAGGAGAGTAGCTGGGTATTCTCTAATTCCTTACCTATTTTGATCTGCATTCCTTTTCTCTCTCCATAACCTGCTTTTGACAGGTTGAACTATTTTTTCCCTTTTGTGTAAAGAAAGGAATAGAAATGGAATTAGCAGTTTCTCCCTGGTGCCTGTCACCTTCTTGCCATTCGCACCCATTAGTTGCTCAATCATTTCCTTGATTTTCCTCTTACTCCTTACATATCAAATGAAACTGTTTTGTTGTTGTTGTTGGAAGTCTTAGATCATTCTGAGTCTCAGCCTTCCTGACTCCATCCTTGCATATATGGGCTATTTGCTGGTGTTCTGCTTCACTTATAAGCCCCTCTTTCCATTTTTTTAATACTTGTCCTTCTATATTTTAATACTTGTCCTTCTATATTTGTCCCTTATTTTTACAGAGAGCTTTGTGTTACCAAGCTTGCCTTGTCAGAGGTCTCTTGTTTTTGTTTCTCTGTTTTGTTGTGGCAATTATCTCATTTTTTAGAGGTTCCCAATCATCCTGAACTGTTTTTCCTTCTAGAATTTCGAGCTCATTGAATCCTTTCTGTTCTTTCTTAAGGGCCTGTCACATTGGCCGACGGATGCAAAACGTTTGTAAAAAGGACACAGCGGATAAGAAAATGTTCCATCCGTTGTTATCCGCTCTCAAAAGTGCCCCAAATTTGCATAAACAGAGCGGACAAAAACGGAAAGGAATGGACGGGGGAAGGATGTAGCCAGGATGTAAAATGGATGCTCCACGGAAGCCTAGCAGATGGAAGCGGATGGGAGCGGATGGCACATCTGCGGGGTTTCCGGGGGAGCACAGCGAAGCGGACGCGCAGCGGAAAGAGCGGATGCTGAGCGGATGCAGAGCGGATGAAGCGGATGCAGAGCGGAAGCCTAGTGGATGCCTAGCGGATGCCTAGTGGATGCAGAGCATTCATTGCACATGCGGGAAGGGTGCATTGCGTCAGCCCCGCGGATATAAAGGGAAGCAGCTTGCAAGCAGGTCACCATTCAGAGGAAAGACCTGCTGCCAGACACAGCTCCATCCATCCATCCATCCAACAACCATGGGGAAGAAGAGAAAGCCTGTGGCATCTGCTGCCAGCCCTGGCAAGGGGGACAGGGCCACAATCCCACCCCCTGGCCCTGACTCTGCTTCTGCTGGGGCTTCTGCTGCTGGGGCTGAGTCTTCTGGTGCTGGAGCTTCTGCTGGCGCTGCTCCTGGTGCTGGTACTTCTGCTGGTGCTAACTCTCCTGGTGCTGCTCCTGGTGCTGGGGCTTCTGCTGGGGCTTACTCTGCTGGCGCTGCTCCTGGTCCTGCTGGTGCTTCTGCTGGTGCTTGCTCTGCTGGTGCTGCTCCTGCTCCTGCTTGTCCTGCTGGTCCTGCTGGTGCTACTGGTCCTGCTGGTGCTACTGGTCCTGCTGGTGCTGCTGGTGCTGCTGGTGCTGCTGGTGCTGCTGGTGCTCCTGGTCCTGCTTTTCCTGCTACTGTTGTTGTTGCTGCTGCTGCTGCTGGTGGTGTGGAGGAGGACCCCCACAACCTCAAAGCCCCTCTGATGAGGCCCCAGATGGACCTGCCAGAGGGAGGAAACGGCATACGCAAGAATGAGAATGGGAGAGGAGGCAGGACTCCATCGAAGAGGAACATGAGGATGAGGTGCTGGAAGGGCTGAGGGAGAACGAATATCTTTGGCGGAAGGGACACAGGGTCTATCGAGACACCAAAAGGAAGCAAGCTGCTTGGAGAGAGGAGGTGGAGAGCCTGGGCTACACTTCGGAGGTGCTCCTTGGCTGGTGGAAGCACATACACACCTGGTACGGGAAGCTGCACCTCAAGAAATCTGGCCAGGCCACGGTCAAGCTGACGGACCGAGAGACCTACGTGATGGCCAAGTGCAGCTTCTTGGAGGGTGATATCCGCCACCGAGGAGCAGCCCCTCTGACAACCCCCTCTCTCTTCTGGCCAAGAGTCAGCTCCTGTGCCCAGGCAGATATCTGTGGAGCGTGCCACGATGGAGACCCCCCTGACAACTGCACTTCCCGTGGTGGAGCGAGTGGAGGACCACCTGATGCAGTGGGAGCAAGGAGAGGGCACTGCCACCAGAGACCAACCCACATCCACCCCCAGCTCCACCTCCACAGAAAGCAGGCAGAGAGCCAGACCGGAGGGCCAGAGCCACACTGTCCTGCTGGAGATCAGGGACACCATCAGAAGCAGCGTAGATCTCCTCTCTCAGCTGGTACACACCAACGTCCCATCCTCCAACCACAAGCCATTCCTCACCTATGTGAACCAGACCCTCATGAACATGTCCAAATCACAGTACCAGGTGATCAAGGACAGGATCACCGGTCTTCTTCACAACCTTCCAGACCCAGCTGAACCTGTTCCCACCCACTCCGGGTCTGCTCCTCCACCCCAGGTGATGTCACTGCCCTTCCAAGGCTTTCCACAGGCCCTCACCTACCAAGGCTACAGCTACCAGGAGCTCCAGCAGCACAGGCAGCCCTTCCCAGTCCAGGCACAGGTACATCGTACGCCACCGGTGCCACCGATGCCACTGATGCCACCCACGCCACCAATGCCACCCACGCCACAGATTCCACCCACGCCGCAGATGCCACCCATGCCACAGATGCCACTCACGCCTCACCTCGCTCAGCTGCAGACCAGACAGCCCCACTACACTCCTCCTTCCTCCACTCCACAGCCAAGCCCGGCCTCAGTACATCTGACATCGGTACTGGAGCTGACACCCCATGTCCTGGAGGAAGGGGGTCTCAACATCACAGGACTGAGCCAGCTCTCTGAGAGCTTCCTCCACAGCATCCCCTGTTGTCCTTTCGGGGTCAGGCACCCCAATGGCACCTCAGACCAGCACTCCAGCAGCCACCACATCCACAGCACCTGGACCCTTCACCCCTGAGACTGGGCACGCCTCAGAGTGACTAAGAAGAGTGCCAGAGACTGGGTGGCTACCTGTTGACTTTATCTTTGCTTGGGACACTTGGGTCATTTTGCTTTTACAGCTTGTTATTAATAAAGATTATTTTTGCTTCACACACTTGGTTCATTTATTTTATTAAATAAAGTCTTGGTGGAAACTTTTAGAAATGGTTTAAGCCTTTGCATGCTTGTGGGATGGGTAAGGATAGCAGTGGGATGGGCAGGGATACCTTTGGGATGGGTAATAGCTGTGGGATGGGTTAGGATACCTGTGGGATGGGTAAGAGCTGTGGGATAGATAAACCTCCAGTGCAAGCATCGTGGGACTGTATGGTCCACCCTCCCAGGTGCCACACATATGGACCTTTATTATCAGTAACAATGTAATCATTGATCCACACATTTCAACATAAACACAACTCTTTATTAAATGCCCTGTTCATTGTAGGCCCACCCAACATACATGGCACAATCTCATCAGTGTGATGATTCAGGCTCAAGGAAGCATCCATTAAGCATCTATCATCCTGTCTTGCCACTCCACTGCTCCAGCTGGGGAGTTGCACCAGTGTCTCAGGAGGTTGTGCTGCTTCTTCCCTTCACGTGAAGCTCTGTTGGGGCCTTGCACATCCTCAGTCTCTGTCAGGTTTCACCCTTGCCTCCATTCACCAGGCTCCATGTCCCCATTGCCATGTTGGAGGTCCATGAGCCTGTTCTGCAACACTGGGTAGCGGGTGCACATGAGATTTTGAAGGATGCAGCAAGCTTCCACGATCCTCCTCACGGTCTGTGGACGATGCTGCATGGTGGTGAGAAGTACCTGGAACCTGTTGGCCAGGATGCCAAAGGCGTTCTCCACCACCCGCCTTGCCCTGGACAGACTGTAGTTGAAGATCCTCTCTTCACGGGTGAGGAGTCTAGAAGTATATGGCTTCATGAGGTAGGTTCTGAGGGAGAAAGCGTCATCCCCCACGATGAAGTAGGGCACATCTTGTGTGTCGTTGGGCAGGGGGTCTGGATCTGGGAATCTCATGATGAGGTTGCCTTCCAGCCCCTCCTTGTGGTGACTGGCATTGTATACCTGGGCATCTGAAGATGAGCCGTAGCCTGCAGCATCGATGTACATGAACTTGTAGTCAGCATCAACCATGGCGAAGAGGATGATGCTGAAGAAGCCCTTGTAGTTGTAATAAGTGGACCCCGACATGGCTGGAGCTTTGCAGGCCACGTGCTTGCCATCTATGGCTCCAACGATGTGGGGAAAGTTCCACTTCTAATACCACTGCTCTGCAACTTTCTTCCAGCCTTCTTCAGTGGAGGGGCACTGGAGGAGCTCCTCCGGGTATTCTTCGATGATGACCTGCACCACTTCTCTGACCACAATGCTGATGGTGTTGTGTGGCACCCTCCAGCCGTACTGCATGCTCCTGTACGTGGTCCCTGAGGCCAGGTGGTGCAGAGTCAGTGCCATCTTGAGCCCAGGGTCCAGGCTGGGGCGGAGGTTGGTGCTCTGCTTGGTAAACCTGGGTCTCAGCCACTCCACAACTTTGTCAAACATGGCTGGCGGCATCCTCATGAAGTTCTGGAATGCACGAGGGTCTTTGTTCCTCAGCTCCACCATCAGCTTGTTATACAGTCCGTACTCGGCTCTTCTCGTGATCCATCTTCGGACCCAGACACTTCTTGGCTGCCTCCTTTTCTTCGCGTAGAACAGGTGAAAGAACCTGTAGATGGCTTCGCACTGTTGTAGAATGATGGTGGCTACCAAAAGGAGTGTGTGATGATCCATGGTGGAGATGACTGGATGCTGTGGAAGAGCAAGAGCAAGAGCAAGAACAAGGCTGAAGAGGTCTGCACCACAGGGCTGCTGGACTGAAAGTGAGATCCAGGTGAGTTCCTCCCCCTTTTTATAGGAAATATAGGTTTTCCGCTCGGTGTCCTTTTGCATCCTCTAGGCATCCTGCAGACATCCTAAATATCCGTGATACGTCCTCTCTGCAAATGTTTTTTCCGTTTTAATGTTTTGTATGCAAGCTGCATCCGCTTTCATCCTTTCTATGTCCGTGCTACTAACGCTTTGTGTCCGTTCCGCATCCGTTTTGCTGCCTCCCTTTGACCATTTTCTGCTGGAGCGGATTTGAGTTGCGCAGATGCGCAGCGGATGCCTAGCGGATATAGCGGACACATAACAGATGATGGCGGATGTAGAACGGATGTTCCCCGTATGCGTTGCGGATGCAGAAAGGATGCATTGGACACATTTTCCACTCAAAAAGTTTTGTGCAGCTCAAAACTTTTTGAGCAGATGAAATGTCAATTGACGGATGCTGGACGGATAGAGAGGATGAAAAACAGACACAGTGAGTACAGAACGGAAGCATCGTGTTAACCAATGGATGGCAAGTGTTTCTCTCCATTTTACATCCTCTTTCCATCCGTTGGTGCTGTGTGACAGGGCCTTTAGTTTGTTGAAGTCAGTTCTCTTAAAATCTAGAACTATAGTCTTACTGTATCCTTGCTTGCATTATGGTGAAATGTCATATGACATAGTTATACGCTCCCAAAATACTTACAACCTCCACTCCCTCAGTTTCTTCATTCCTTTCAGTAACTCCAGTAAGTCTAATATAACTGACTGTTTAGTTCTCTCTCCATCCACTGAGTGATAAAGTAATCAACAATGCATGTCAGAAACCTATTTAATATTCTACTTGCTGCAGAATTTTCTCCCAGGGGATATCAGGGTAGCGAAAGTCCCATAGTAGAGTGGCATGTTTTTTGGATACCTCCAATCAATCAGAATAGAGCACAAGAGAACAGAATCATAGCAATGGTCAAAACTACAGAATTTGGTTAATGATCACCTCAGGTTCTTTTCTATATTTGATTAACAAGTCCTTCCATCAAAATAGAACACTGTTTTTGAATTAATCTGAGGGCTGAATTTCTTAAATAAGCTTTTCTCTGTTTGAGCAGGGGATGTCTTCTTTTCCATAGGTCAATCAATTCATTTGAATTTGATGTCAAGAGAAGGCGGCTGTGGACAAAGGCGAATGGAATGGTATATAATACTAACCAAAGTCTAGGATTCCTGAGAGCAGCTGTGGATTTCAATGAGACTTTAAAACAGCCAGTTAATTATAATTGTAAATGTGTAGTTAAGAGGAAGGCTTTTGAAAATATGGAGCTATTGTTAAACTGGGGCAGGATTTGGTTGATCTCTTGACTCTTAGGGTTAAATGTTTGCTTTAGTAACTAACACAGCAGGGAGATGCAGATACTGAGAGAGGCAATGGACTTGTGGTTGAGATAAGTTCCAGCCCTTTTTTTTTTTCTGGGATACTGAACCACAACAAGTACTTTTTTGATGACACAAAGGAATATGTCAATGAAATTCATTCAACAGAACCAAGGCATGTCTCCCTCATGCTAATCATTCCCAGGATTGAATTCTTTCATAAAAAAAGACCTCTGTAACTTTGTGACGATAATACAAACACACATCTCATCTTAATAAGAACTGTGTTTTTATAGTAATATCATCACTGAAATCAAAGTAATGGTTAAAGATTTGGATCTTCCCATAAACATTGGGCTTTAAATGTTGTCTACTCTGAACTGGCATCCTCCCAGTTTGATTGTTTTTATTGTGATATTTGTGGGTTGTTGTTTTTTGAAAAATCATGTTGCAAGCCACTCAAAGCACTTGGCAAATTGATTAAATGAAGAAATAGTTTGAAGAAACAAATGCATTCTCTGGTATAAGAAGTGAAATTGTGAACTTACTTACCTTTTATTTGCATTTCATCACAAAAACAGGTACTGCTAGTGAACAGAAAATAAAGGATAAGTAGCACTTAAATGAGAAGATAGGAAGCTAGTATATGTTGGTTTGGAATACTGTTCCAGTGGCTCCTGGAAGGAGCTTTTTCCAGCATGACTATAAGAGAGATTAATTGAATTTAGGACTTTGCCCCTGCAGGAGATGTATACTCACGTAGAGCGAATAGCCACTTTAAAAGAATAAATTTCAAATGGGAAAAAAAATGCATGAAAAGAAGATTAAATACTCTTTCCCCCAGTATTCTTTCCCAAATCAATTTAGTATTTCCATATGTCTAAAGTGAAGGGGGGAGAGAGAGAGAGAGAGAGAGAGAGAGAGAGAGAGAGAGAGAGAGAG
>BLBF01000005.1:43424288-43436242 GCA_015471245.1 Laticauda colubrina | reverse complement strand
AGAGAGAGAGAGAGAGAGAGAGAGAGAGAGAGAGAGAGAGAGAGAGAACAAACAGGAGATAAATGGATTTCCTGTGTAGTTATGTGCTTACAGTTTTGGAATGGAGTTATTTGTTAGATGTTGAATAAATTGTTATTCTTAGAGAATTAAACATTGGCAAAGATTGTTACTTTTTAGATTAAAGTACTAAAACATTGAATTGACAACTGCCAGTTTAACTTTTCTACTGAAACTTTCTCTGGGCCATCTGACATGGGTAAGCTAATTCAATTGTTATCTGTGAATTTGGAAACCTTTTCATTCCATCTGTGACAGCATAAATTAGAATTCTGTAAATATTTCAGTCCTGGAATTTAACATTAACTCATATGATATCTCATTGCTGTTTATATATGTTGTTTTGTTAACATTTATTACTTTCCTACATTTCCTATCCTACTTAACGCCCTGTCACACTGGCCGACGGATGCAAAACGTTAGTGAAAAGGACACAGCGGACGAGAAAAATGTTCCATCCGTTGTTATCCGGTCTCAAAAGGGGCAAAAATTTGCATAACCAGAGCGGATAACATGGAAAGGAATGGACAGGGGGAGGACGCAGGGCGGATGGAAAGTGGATGCGGAATGGAAGCCTAGCAGATGGAAGCGGATGGAAGTGGATGGCACCTCCGCAAGGCTTCCGGGGGACCGCAGCAAAGCGGATGCAGAACGGATACAGCGGATGCAGAATGGACGCCGAGCGGATGAAGCGGATGCACAGCGGAAGCCTAGCGGGTGCCTAGCGGATGCCTAGCGGATGCCTAGCGGATGCCTAGCGGATGCTTAGCGTTCAATGCGCATGCGGGGAGAATGCATTGTGTCAGCCCCGTGGATATAAAGGGAGGCAGCTCGCAAGCAGGTCACCATTCAGAGGAAAGACCTGCTTCCAGACACATCGAGTGCCTTGCCAGCCTGCCCTGTATGCCTGCCTGCCAGCCTTGTTGCCAGCCTTGCTGCCTGCCATCCTGCCAGCCTCCCTGCCAGCCTCCCTGCCAGCCTTCCTGCCTGCCTGCCTGCCTGCCTGCCTGCCAGCCTTGCTGCCAGCCTGCCAGCCAGCCTGCCTGCCTGCCTGCCTGCCAGCCTTGCTGCCTGCCTTCCTGCCAGCCTTCCTGCCAGCCTTCCTGCCTGCCTGCCAGCCTTGCTGCCAGCCAGCAACCCCACAACCATGGGGAAGAAGAGAAAGCCTCAGCCATCTGCTGCCAGCCCTGGCAAAAGGGACAGGGCCACCCTCCCACCCCCTGGCCCTCACTCTGCTTCTGCTGGGGCTTCTGTAGCACGGGCTCACTCTTCTGCAGCTGGGGCTTCTGCTGCTTCTGCTTCTGGAGGAGCTGATGCTGCTACTTATGGCGGTGGTGCTTCTGCTCGTGCTTACTCTACTGATGCTGCTTCTGGCGGTGGTGCTTCTGCTCGTGCTTACTCTGCTGATGCTGCTTCTGGCGATGGTGCTTTTGCTGATGCTGCTTTTGGAGGAGCTGATGCTGCTGCTTCTGCTGGTGCTTCTGCTGGTGCTTACTCTGCTGTAGCTGCTCCTCGTCCTGCTGGTCCTGCTCATCCTGCTGGTCCTGCTTATCCTGCTTGTGCTCCTGGTCTTGCTCGTCCTGCTGGTTCTGCTCGTGCTCCTGGTCTTGCTCGTCCTGCTGGTCCTGCTCGTGCTCCTGGTCCTGCTCATGCTCCTGGTCCTGCTGGCGCTGCTGGCGCTGCTGGTGCTTACTCTGCTGCTGATGATCCTGGTCCTGCTGGTGCTGGTGCTGCTGATCCTGGCCCTGCTGGTGCTGCTGGCGCTGCTGCTGCTGCTGCTGCTGCTGATGATGATGATGATCCTGCTGCTGCTGCTGCTGCTGGTGGTGTGGAGGAGCAGCCCCTACAACCTGGAAGCCCCTCTGATGAGGGCCCATCTGGTCCTGTCAAAGGGAGGAAGAGGCATATGCAAGAACGGGAGAGGAGGCAATACTCCATTGAGGAAGAACACGAGGATGAGGTGCTGGAGTGGCTGAGAGAGAATGAGTATCTATGGCGGAAGGGACACAGGCTCTACAGGGACACCAAAAGGAAGCAGGCTGCTTGAAGAGAGAAGGCGGAGAGTCTGGGCTAAACATCAGAGGTGCTCCTCAGCTGGTGGAAACAAATGCACACCTGGTACGGGAAGCTGCACCTCAAGAAATCTGGCCAGGCCACGGTCAAGCTGACAGAGAGACCTACATGATGGCCAGTTGCAGCTTCCTGGAGGGTGAGATCCGCCACCGAGGAGCAGCCCCTCTCACAACCCTCTCTCTATGGCAGCCTGCTGAGAGCCAGTCCTCTTCTGGCCAAGAGTCAGCTCCTGTCTCCAGGCAGGATTTTGTGGAGCGTGCCACGGCAGAGAACCTGCGGACAGTTGTTTTAACTGTGGCGGAGCATGTGGAGGACTCCCTGGTGCAGTGGGAGAAAGTAGACGGCACTTCCACCACAGCCCAACTGGCATCCACCCCCAGCTCCACCTCCACAGAAAGGCAGAGAGGCAAACCGGAGGGACAGAGCCACACTGTCCTGCTGGAGATGAGAGACACCATCAGGAGCAGTGTAGATCTCCTCTCTCAGCTGGTCCACACCGACTCCTCATCCTCCAACTGCAAGCCCTTCCTCACCTATGCGAACCAGACCCTCATGGACATGGCGGAACCCCAGTACCAGGTGGTGAAGGACAGGATCACCGATCTGCTTCACAACCCTCCAGACCCAGATGAACCTGCTCCCACCCAGTCCAGGTCTGCTCCTCCACCCCAGGTGATGTCACTCCCCTTCCAAGGCTTTCCACAGGTCCTCACCTACCAAGGCTATGGCTACCAGGAGGTCCAGCAGCACAGGCAGCAGCCCTTCCCAGTCCAGGCACATGTTCATCGGATGCCACCGGTGCCACTGATGCCACCGATGCCACCCATGCCACCGATGCCACCCACGTCACAGATGCAACTGACGTCAGTCCTCACCCAGCTGCAGACCAGACAGCCCCACTACACTGCTTCTTCCTCCACCCCACAGCCAAGCCCGGCCTCAGTACATCTGTCATCGGTATTGGGACTGACACCTCATGGCATGGAGGAAGGAGCTCTCAACATCACGGGGCTGAGCCAGCTGTCTGAGAGCTTCCTCAACACACCGTCACCTGTTGTCGTCTCGGGGCCAGGCACCCCAGTGGGGCTTCAGACCAGCACTCCAGCAACAGCCACCTCCACAGCACCTGGACCCTTCACCCCTAAGATTGGGCACACCTCCGAGTGACCGATAAGAGTGCCAGAGACTGGGTGGCTACCTGTAGACTTTATTTGGACACTTGACTTGGGTCATTTTTCTTTTACAGCTTGTTATTAATAAAGATTATCTTTGCTTCACACACTTGCCTCATTTATTTTATTAAATAAAGTCATGGTGGAAACTTTTAGAAATGGTTTAAGCCTTTTCATGCTTGTGGGATGGGTAAGGATAGCAGTGAGGTGGGCAGGGATACCTTTGGGATGGGTTAAGATAGCTGTGGGATGGGCAGGGATACCTTTGGGATGGGTTAAGATAGCTGTGGGATGGGTTGAGATAGCTGTGGGATGGGTTGAGATAGCTGTGGGGATAGATAAACCTCCAGTGCAAGCATAGTGGGACTGTATGGTCCACCCTCCCAGGTGCCACACCTATGGCCCTTCATTATCGATACTAATGTAATCATTGATCCACACATGTCAACATAAACACAACTCTTTATTAAATACCCTGTTCATTGTAGGCCCACCCAACATACATGGCTCAATCTCATCCGTGTGATGAGACAGGCTGAAGAAAGCATCCATTAATCATCTACCATCCTGTCTTGCCACTCCACTGCTCCAGCTGGGGAGTTGCACCAGTGTTTCAGGAGGTTGCACTGCTTCTTCCCTTCACGTGAAGCTCTGTTGGGGCCTTGCACATCCTCAGTGTCTATCAGGTTTTGCCCTTGCCTCCATTCCCCAGGCTCCATGTCCCCATTGCCTTGTTGGAGGTCCACGAGCCTGTTCTGCAAGACTGGGTAGCGGGTGCGCATGAGATTGTGCAGGATGCAGCAAGCTTCCACGATGCTCCTCACGGTCTGTGGGCGATGCTGCATGGTGGTGAGAAGTACCTGGAACCTGTTGGCCAGGATGCCAAAGGCGTTCTCCACCACCCGCCTTGCCCGGGACAGCCTGTAGTTGAAGATCCTCTCTTCACGGGTGAGGCATCTGGAACTGTAGGGCTTCATGAGGTAGGTTGTGAGGGAGAAGGCGTCATCCCCCACGATGAAGTAGGGCACATCTTGCGTGTCGTTGGGCAGGGGATCTGGATCTGGGAAGCCCATGATGAGGTTGGGTTCCAGCCCCTCCTTGAGGTCACTGGCATTGTATACCCGGGCATCTGAAGCTGAGCCGTTGCCTGAAGCATCGATGTACATGAACTTGTAGTCAGCATCAACCATGGCGAAGAGGATGATGCTGAAGAAGCCCTTGTAGTTGAAATAAGTGGACCCCGACTTGGCTGGAGCTTTGCAGGCCACGTGCTTGCCATCTATGGCTACAACAGTGTGTGAGAAATTCCACCTCTGATACCACTGCTCTGCAACTTTCTTCCATCCTTCTTCAGTTGAGGGGCACTGGAGGAGCTCCTCCAGGTATTCTTCGATGATGGCCTGCACCACTTCTTTGACCACAATGCTGATGGTGTTGTGTGGCACTCTTCATCCATACTGCATGCTCCTGTAGGTGGTCCCTGAGGCCAGGTGGTGCAGAGTCAGTGCCACCTTGAGCCCAGGGTCCAGGCTGGGGTGGAAGTTGGTGCTCTGCTTGGTCAACCTGGGTCTCAGCCACTCCACAACTTCGTCAAATATGGCTGGAGGCATCCTCATGAAGTTCTGGAATACACGAGGGTCTTTGTTCCTCAGCTCCACCATCAGCTTGTTGTACAGTCCATACTCTGCTCTTCTCCCGATCCATCTTCGGACCCAGATGCTTCTTGGCTGCCTCCTTTTCTTCCCGTAGTAGAGTTCACAGAGCCTGTAGATGGCTTTGCACTGTTGCAGAACGATGGTGGCTACCAAAAGGACTGTGTTACGATCCAAGGTGGATATGACTGGATGCTGTGGAAGAGCAAGAGGCAGATGAAGGCTGCAGAGGTCTGCACAGCACGGCTGCTGGTCTGAAAGTGAGATCCAGGTGAGTTGCTCCCCCTTTTTATAGGCAATATAGGTTTTCCCCTATGTGTCCTTTTGAATCCTCTAGGCATCCTCTAGACATCCTTAATATCCGAGATAGGTCCCCTCTGCGAACATTTTTTCCATTTTAAATGTTTTCATTGTGTGCTGCATCCGCTTTCATCCTTTCTCCGTCTATGCTACTAACGCTGCGCGTCCATTCCACGTCCGTTCCGCTTCCTCCCTGTGTCCGCTTTCTGCTGGAGCGGATGTGAGTTGCGCGGATGCACAGCGGATGCCTAGCAGATGTAGCAGACGCGTAACAGATAACGACGGATGCAGAACGGATGTCCCCCCTATGCCTAGCAGATGCAGAATGGACACGTTGGATACATTTTCCGCTCAGAAAGTTTTGAGCAGCTCAAAACTTTTTGAATGGATGAAATGTCAGTGGAAGGATGCTGGACAGATAGAGAGGAAGCAAAACGGAGGCAATGAGTACAGAACGGAAGCATCGCGTTAACCAACGGATGGCAAGTGTATTTCTCCATTTTACATCCTCTTTCCATCCATTGGTGCAGTGTGACAGGGGCTTTAGTATTCATGTATGCTTTATCATTTTTGCCATCTCTTTACTGACAAAGAGGGAGACCAACCATTCAGAATAAGTTGGATCCATATTTCCTGCTGAAAAAAAGCACCCGATTGCTGAAAGACTATCTTCCAAAGTTCATTATTTTCATAATCACTGTGGATAAGAAACATTTGTAACAGAATAACAGAACTGGAAAGGACCTTGGAAGTCTTCTAGTCCAACTCCTTGCTCAAATAGGAGACACTATGTACCATTTCAGACAAATGGTTGTCCAATCTGTTAAAAGTCTCTAGTGATAGAGCACACACAACTTCTGCAGGCAAATCATTCCACTGATTAATTATTCTAATTGTCAGGAAATATTTCCTTAGTTCTAGGTTGGTTCTTTCTTTGATTAGTTTCCATCCATTACTTCTTCTGCCTCCAGGTGCTTTGTAGAATAGATTGATCGAATCTTTGTGGCATCCTCTTAAATACTGGAACATTGCTATCATGTCAGCCCTAGTCCTTCTTTTCTTCAACTTGCAAATTTATAGTGAATATCTCTTTTAAAATATGCAATATTCTGACATTTCTTTTGTATTTGCATAGTACTGTATTAACTGGTGATCCTTAAGCAAAATCACACCCTTTGAAGGATTAACCCAAGTATCCAAATATTACTTTTTTCTCACATCAGTACCCAATTTCTAAAAATGCAAAGAAAAGAAACTTATCAGTCTCAATCTATTTTGAAGGATTATTCTTTTAGCAGTGTGTGTGTGTGTGCATGGATGAGTCATATTGTATTCTTATTTTATGTATTTATTTGTCAAAATTAGATTCTGCTCATTTCACTGTCTAAGTGATTATGGGCAATTTACAAACAAAAGCTCTAAAACCATAAATAGTATATTTAAAAATAGGGTTAAAAAGCAGAATTAACACACAATAAAAAAAAAAAATTAAAAGATGGAGGGAGCACTTTCAAATTTATTTATTTTAGTTTATTTATTTATTTGATTTGTCAGTCGCTTACAAGATAATAGGTCTAAGTATATACATAGTTATGAATACATGAAATGGGTACATATAAGAAAAATAAAAGAAACAATAGGACAGGGACGGTAGGCACATTGGTGCGCTTATGTATGCCTCCTACAGACCTCTTAGGAAAGGGGTGAGGTCAATAGTAGACAGTCTATGGTTAAAGTTTTTGGGGTTTGGGGAAAAAAAGCCACAGATTCAGGAAGAGTATTCCAGACACTGACCACTCTGTTGCTGAAGTCGTATTTCCTGTAATCAAGTTTGGTGCAGTTAACCTTGAGTTTGTATCTATTGTGTGCTCACAATATCTGAATATCCACTATCTGAGGGTTGCATTTTTCCATTAATTTTTATTAGCTGCGTTCCTAGTAAAAAACTGTTGCTAGAGAATCTGTTGCTAAATGAATCATGACATAAATTAAATCCTGTCATAATGTTTTCTTAGCAATTGGGAGCAAAATTTGTGATTTTTTGATTTGCTGGTTTGATCCATTTTCTTCCTCCTCTTGATCTCCTATGAGCCAGAACTTCCTTTCAGTCAGCAAGAAACTAATAAAAACAGATGCCATGAAGAAGATTATCACAATATTTATGGTTTATAATTACTTCAACCAAAGATTGTGGGAGATCTTCTCTTTCTCCTTCTGTCCTTCCCTCTTCTGGTTATATTCAAGTACTATTTTGGCTCTTAATATTGGAATAGTCCCTAAGGGGGACTATTGTGCTTCTGCACAAGTCTATCTTTTCCCCCCAAGAATTTTATTAAGATTATCATAGTATAAAATACAAATGAGAATAAAGGTAATAGGAAGACTTGTTAGAAATACTTAGAAACCTCCTCCCAAAGGCGAGCAACAGAAACAGACTGTGAAGTGGGTGTGTAGGGTCTCTAACAATACTTTGAATGCTAAGTACATAATGCTTATAAGCAGCATCCTGAACAACAGAAGCGAGCTTCCTATATTCTTCTCGGATATCCTTACCACTTTCTGTATGGACTTTCTATCTGAGCCACTGCTACCACCAAACCAAACAGTGATGCAGTTTGTTAAAACCCTCTCAATTGTGTCTCTGCAAAAAATGGCCAGAACAGAAGGAGAAAGATGTGCTCTCCTCATCTGACACAGGAAATTCAGGTTTGCATGCTTCACTAAGGATGGTGTGTGGAGATACCAGTTCAGATCATTAGTTATCTGCACCCCCAGATACTTAATATTGTTGATCTCTACAGCTGCATCCTTGATACTGAGGGGAGTATGACTGTGCCTGCTCTTTCTAAAATCTACAATGATTTCCTTTCCCTGGTAATCTTAGAACCAGATTACTTTTATTGCACCAGTCCACCAGAGCCTTCACCTCTTCCCTACAAGCATCTTCATTGTTGTGCTGAATAAGACGCACCACTGTTGTATCATCTGCATACTTCACAATATGATTTGTAGCAGATTTGGCACAGCAGTCATGGGTCATCAAGGTGAACAGTAGTGGACTCAAAACACAGCCCTATGGGTAACCTGTACTCAAGGAGAAGGAATTGGAAACTTTTCTTCCAACTCGCACAATCTGCGGCTATCAATAAAGAAATGGGGAAGAGGAAGAAAGGGAAAGGAAAACATATAAGGGAGAAAACATTGATTTTCAACTTTTTTTCAGCACAGTAAAATACAAAATAAAATTACATCCATATTTTTTTTCACCAACTTAACAAGTGCTCATCATTTCTACAGCAACAAACTAGATTAATCAGCAAAATCCAAAGTCCTGTCATATATACAAAGCTCCAAAGCAGCTTCCAAGTAGAAACATGATTGTTTCTCTAATTAAAATAGTCAGTTTTGCCATCTCTGCTAACTCTGTCACTTTTTCCAGCCATTCTTCTCTTGTGGGATTGACATATGTTTCCATCTCTGTCCATATAGAATTCTCACTCCAAACAATATGTACAATAGCAAAGTTCCAAATCGTTTTCCAACTTATTGTCTAAAACTTCAAGTTTCAATTTTATGTTAATTTTAAGAATCCTTTGCATTATAACATGAATCTGGGCCCATCAAATCTATCTATAATAAAGTCTTGTGTTTAATCAAAGAATTGGCCATTTGCATTACACAGAGCAGCATTTCTCTACCTTGGCAACTTTAAGAAGTGTGGATTTCAACTTCCAGAATTTATCAGATTTAGTTATTGCCCATCTCACTGTCTAAGTGAGGCTTGATATCTGGGGATTCTGGGAGTTGAAGTATATACATTTTAAAATTGCCAAGGTTGAGAAAGATTGGTGTATAAAATGAAGGTGATTCCATCTTTCTTCCAACATGGTCCCTGTTGTTTTTGCACTCTTTTAGCTCTTTACTGGAGCCTCCCTTAAAAGCATTATGGCCCTAATTTCAATAATGACAAGACTATTTCTCCTATCTCTTTCCCTGGCCTTTTTGACTTGTTAAGCTGTGATACTGGTAACTGTGTGGAGACTGTAAAACAATGAACCCAAGTCACAGAAATGCAATTGCAAACAGACATGACTCCCCAAGGTCAGTTCAAACAGGATGGAAAAAATTCTTCCCAGCCAATAATGAGCAGCCAATACCTTATGGGCTGAACTCATTATCATCAAGAGGATGGAATGCTATTTGCTGGCTGAGATGCAATCTTTCTGTCTGAAAGAAAGCTTTCCATTTGCCTCAACCCAAGCTTTGTTTTGGGTTTTCTTGATTAAAGATTAGAGGAAAGAAATGTATGACTCTTGAAAGGGAACCTCTAGGGGTATCTTAATAAGGATTTTCTTGCATGATGACATTTGAATTGACAACTGGTACGTACTGCATATATCCCCACCTGTGTCCATCTGTTCGGAATAGAAATAATTTGGCAATTGAAATACAGCCAGAGAAAAAGTCAAAAGTAGAAATGCATAGCAACCATAAGATTCCATTCAAATTAAGCCAATTTGAAAATCCTTCACCATTGAAAAAGAGTTTGGACCAATTGGGAGACCATCAGTTCAACGTGAGGCCTGAATTCAAACTTCTCTTTGGAAAGCAAAAATTGATTATCTTTGGAACTTGACAATTGACAGAACTGGATGCATTCCTTACCAGTAGCGATTACTTGAGAAAGAAAGAAAAATATTTTAAATGTAGATGTATTAGTATATATGTGCTGTTCAGCTTCCTTCGGGTATTATCCCATGTCATTGTCGTCCTTCAGGTATTATCCCACGTCATTGTAGTTCTGTTAAAGTTGTAGCAACGTTTCAGCAGAATCTCATCTGCCATCATCAGGCTTCTCTATGGATATGGGTCTTACAGTTCCTGGTTTTAAATTTGAGGCTGATCCATTCTGATTGGTTGGGAGCCTGGACCTGTGTTCATTGGACTTGGAGTTTGATTGATTGGTGTTTCTGGTTTCTTCTGTCTGTTTTGTGGCTTTGATTGGCTGGCAACACTCTGTTCTTGTGTTGGAGGCTTTTAGTGCAGCTTGCTCCGTGTGAAGGGACGGCTGCTCTTCATTAGCAAGCTGCAATTCATTAGCAAGCTGGGTTTCACCTGGGTGCCTGGTGGGGGGGTTGGGTTGGAGCTATCAGAGGGAGTTTGTTTTTGCCCAGGTGTTTGCCTGGCTTGTGGCATGGAGATCTTTCTATTTGAGAGTGCAGGCTTCCAAATGATTGACAGTCTGGTGGAATCATCTCTTCTATTCATGCTGTCAGGTCTTTTTTCAATCTCTATGGCTTCTCTGATGATTCTGTGGTTGGGGTTTTCTATAGTGGCTAGGGTTTTTGTGCCATTGAAGTTGATGTTGTGACCTGTGGCTTTCATGTGTTGGACTAGTGAGGAGGTGTGTTCCAGCTTTTTCACTGCATTTTTGTGTTCCTGTGTTGGAGGCTTTCAGTGCAGCTTGGCTTTGTGTAAAAGGACGGCTGCTATCCATTAGGAAGCCAGGTTTCACCTGGGTGCCTGGTGGGGGGGTGTTCGAGTTGGAGGCATCAGAGGGAGTCTGTTTGTGCTCAGGTGTTTGCCTGGTTTGTGGTGTGCAGATCTTTCTATTTGAGAATGCAGGCTTCCAAATGATTGACAGTCTGGTGGAATCATCTCTTCTATTCATGCTTTCAGGTCTTATTTCAATCTCTATGGCTTCTCTGACGATTCTGTGGCTGGGGTTTTCTATAGTGGCTAGGGTTTTAGTGCCATTGAAGTTGATGTTGTGACCTGTGGTTTTCATGTGTTGGACTAGTGAGGAGGTGTGTTCCAGCTTTTTTAATGCATTTTTGTGTTCATCCAGGCGGGTACTTATTCTTCTATTGGTCTGTCCAATGTATGTGGCTGGGCATGATGTACAGGGAACTTCGTATATGCCTTGGTTTTCCAGGTCAATTTTCTCTTTGGGGTTTTTGAGGATGGCTGCTATTTTTTTGTCTGTTTTGAAGGCAGTCTTGATGTGATGCCTGTGTAGTATCTTACTGATTTTATTTGCAGTACCTCTTATGTAGGGCAAGACAGCTGTTCCATAGGTCTGTTGATCTTCTAGGTCTCTGTTATGTCTTGGTGTGTTTTTGTGGATCAAGTTGGTGATTTTGTTTTTGTGGAAGCCATTGGCTGTCAATACTTCAGTCAGGGTGCATAGTTCAGTCTTTATATGTGTCTTGTCTGCCAGGCGTTTGGTTCTGGTAATTAGTGTTTTAGCCATGGAATTTATCTGTGCTGAGTGGTGGTGGGAATGGGCGTTGAGGTAGCGGTTGGTGTGTGCTTTCTTCTGGTATCTGGTGTGTCCTAGTGTGCCATCTGTTCTTTTGTAGATTAGTACATCTAGGAATGGTAGTTGTTTGTTTATTTCCGTTTCCATGGTGAACTTGATTTTGGGGTGTGTGCTGTTTAGGTGTGTTAGGAAATTGTTTAGGTTTTCTTTTCCCTGGGGACAAATCACAAATATGTCATCGATGTATCTTAGACATAGTTTGGGTTTGTGGGTGGCATTAGCCAGGGCTCTGGATTCGAATTCTTCCATGAACAGGTTTGCAATGACAGGTGACAGTGGTGATCCCATAGGGGCTCCTTCAATTTGCTTGTATCTTTGTCCTTTGTATATGAAATATGTGTTGGTTAGGCAGTGTTCTGTTAGTTCCATGAGGTCTTT
>BLBF01000005.1:43393577-43409288 GCA_015471245.1 Laticauda colubrina | reverse complement strand
CCTGGATGAACACAAAAATGCAGTAAAAAAGCTGGAACACACCTCCTCACTAGTCCAACACATGAAAGCCACAGATCATAACATCAACCTCAATGGCACCAAAAACCTAGCCACTATAGAAAACCCCAGCCACAGAATCATCAGAGAAGCCCTAGAGATTGAAAAAAGACCTGAAAGCATGAATAGAAGAGATGATTCCACCAAACTGTCAATCATTTGGAAGCCTGCACTCTCAAATAGAAAGATCTCCACACCACAAGCCAGGCAAACACCTGAGCACAAACAGACTCCCTCTGATGCCTCCAACTCGAACACCCCCCCACCAGGCACCCAGATGAAACCTAGCTTCCTAATAGATGATAGCCGTCCTTTTACTCAAAGCCAAGCTTCACTGAAAGCCTCCAACACAGGAACACAGTGTTGCCAGCCAATCAAAGCCACAAAACAAACAGAATAAACCAGAAACACCAATCAAACAAACTCCAAGACCAATAAACACAGACCAAGACTCCCAACCAATCAGGATGTAGAAAAAACCACCCTGGGACAACAGTAGGCTAGCCTCAAATTTAAAACTAATGGCTGTGATAGCCTGACCCACATACAAACTCAATACAGAAGCCTGATGATGGCAGATGAGATTCTGCTAAAACGTTGCTACAACTTTCAAAGCACAACTACAATGATGTGGGATAATACCTGGAGGAAGCTGAACAGCATACATACATACATATACACATACATACATATATACATACTGAACTTTTATTCTTAGGCCTCAATGGATGAAATTTATAGAAAGATCTGACCCTATAAAAATATAAAATGTTGACAATGTTTAAACAGATCACTTTGGGGTTTCCCCCAAAATGTATTCGTCTCTGATTCTTATAAATAACATTTGTTAACTGGAATCATCTCAATGCATTTCTTTTGAAATTTACCTCTGGGTTTAATGAGATTAAGCATGCTTAAAACCTGTATCTTTTTTCTGGGTTTTTATCTACTATTTTAAATCAGGGGCTATGAGCAGAAAGAATTGAAGACAATAAAATAAAGCATCAGACACTAAAAGCAATCAGACAATAAAATAATAGCGTTTACATAAGCATTCTGAATTATAAAGCATTATGAATGTAAGCATTTGGATACAACTGTACTTTTTAACTACACCTACTTTACTATTCTAAGTTTGCATATGTAATGACATTAATGTTAATGTCCTGTAGTGTCAAACACTCTTTAAGGGCGTTCTTGGATTAGATTTTTTTCATAAAGAAACCATTCAAAACAAACAAAATGACCTCACCCCAAAACAGTCTGTAACTTACTGTAAACGGAAATTCCTTAAAACCCTAATGAGAAACATACTTCAACAAATGTAGGACAGAAGATAAAAAGTGAGATTTAAATTGGATTAGATTGCCTTTTTTCTCTCCAAAAATTTTACATTGTGTTAAAAAAAAGATGAAAAACTTTGCAAGGGGTGTTTTAAATTTATATGTGCTATTATGGTAAAAAGAAAGCCAAAACAGCTGGAAGATCCCACAAAGAAAATACTACCACATTTCTCAATACATGTATAAATCACGCTATGTGATGGTTGCCTGCTTCACAATGGACAAAGATGGCCAGTTTTAGAGCCAAATATGATATGATTTGAGAGGAGCCTCTCCTTTATGATACCCATTCATCATAATGGAAAAACTGCTTGTGCTCATATATCATAATATATAAGCGTGTATATTGTTATGTGTATATGTATATGTGTGTGAGAGAGACAGAGAGGGAGGGGGAGAGACAAAGACTACACTACATATACATATAACAATAAAATAACAATATACATATACATACATGCACGCACACACACACACACACATATGTACACACACATTATATATTCATTCATTCATTCAATTTTCTTTAAGTTGCTTAAAATAATCCACAGTCTTTTTTTAATATTATATATTTACTGGAAATAGATAACATATTACTGTATTTCAACCCGGGTTTTCAGTGTAGCTATATGAAGCAGTCTATTTAAATGGTCTGAAACAAAACCTTTTTAAAATCATGTAGCAGATGTAGCTAAAATAGGTTACAGCAAAAAAAAGTAACAGAAAAGACAAAACAATTTAACAAAACAATAGGCTCAAATATATGAAACTATAAAATCTTTTTTTTTTTTAAATGAATCTGTTGCCAAAATTCACAGTCTTGGATTGATTGATCTGACTTTATAGAATCATTCAGCTCACATGGGTGACTCTGATTGCTTACAATTAAACAGATAAAATCTAATAAATACTTTTTATTTTATATATAATATAAAATAAAAACACATAGCATCTGAGCTTCATAATGGTCAACAAAGTAAAGAGCCTGTTGGTTTCTTTTATTCTTCAAAGTGACTTCTGAAATACTTGAAAATGTTTCCCATACTTTACATTCTGATAGTGAGATAATTTTAAAAAACATTTATTCAATATTTAGGTTTTTAAAAACATTATAGTTAAAATTTTCTGTAGAAATATTAAATATTGGTAGCTGATAGGAAATGCTATATTTGTATTAATATTATAGGTCTATGTTATATAATCTGAAGGATCAAATTGGCAACTGATCATAAAAGAGAAAATATGTGTATATGGAATTGACAATGGCAAATAGAACATGGATGGGGACCCTATACCATTTTGGACAGATGGCTGTAGTCTCTTCTTAAAAACTTTCAGTGATGGAACACCGAACCACTTCTGAAGGCAAGCTATTCCACTGATTCACATTGCCAGGAAATTTCTCCTTAAGTCTAGGCTGGATCTCTCTTTCATGATTTTCCACCTGTTAGTTCTTGTCCTGCCCTCAGGTGTTTTGGAGAATAAATTGACTCCCTCTTCTCTGTGACAGGCCCTCAAATACTGAAAGACTGCAATCATATCATTTTTCTCTTCATTTTTAGACATAGTTTCCTCAATCATTTATCATATGGTTTATCCAGTGGCGGGATTCACATTTTTTTACTACCGGTTCTGTGGGCGTGACTTGGTGGGCGTGGCAGGGGAAGGATACAGTAAAATCTCCAGTTAGAGGTGGCATTTGCCAGTTCTCCGAACTACTCAAAATTTCCGCTACCAGTTCTCCAGAACTGATCAGAACTTGCTGAATACCCCCTCGAGGTTTATCCTCTAATAGCCTTATCATCTTTGTTGCTCCTCCCTATACTAGGATCTCAACATCTTTTTTTGTATTGTGGTGACCAGAATTGTATGCACTATTCCAAATGTGGTTTCACCAGTGCTAAATTGGAAAAATGACAAGAATTGCTTTACATAGTATTCACACTACAAAATCCTGAGTACCTGGATTTGTTTTGATTTATTTGAGGCTATTTTCAGATGATTAGCATTTGGAAAAAGGTGTGTTCTGTACCATGTGCTACTCTCCTTCTTTTGTTAACAGAAAAAAAAATTGTCAAAAAGTGTCTGTTCTCTCATCAAGAGGGGTTTGTTTAACTTTGAATAGAAGTTAATCATATAAAAATATTCCACTGTATAAACATTTCTTAATATTCCCTTTTAGAATATGTTATTGCTCACATTCTAGGATTAGGTTCCCTCCCTTGTTTACAATGAAGTTAATTTTAAAAGTTTTCCTTCCATCCTCTTAAATCCTTTGTCACAATATTTTTTGTGATGAGTCACTACTGTTCAGTGGGAATCTCTATGTTCAAAGGGATTCAAGATCCTTTCTCTTAGCAAATCTACTTTCTAGTTAAACTGACTTCATCTTTAAAGCACTATCTCAACTGCTGACATGATAAAGAATCTGTTCTCTTAGGTCATTGACTTCTTACACATCTTGTTTTGTTTTCCATGTTTCATATAAAAACCACCCTACTGTGGTTTCTTAGTGGGGCCAATTAGTGGGGCAAGTTAGTGGAAATGATATTGCCTCTCTCAAAATTCTTTAAAAAAATTCAATGTCACATGCTTTTGTTAAAGCTTTAACTGAGAATGTAGCAAATATGACAAGAAAGATAGAGGACAAATATTTTCAATATCAGAGATGTACCTTCTGAAACAAGCAAGACACTTATCATAAATAATTGCTAGATTCTTGGCTAAACAATATATATAAGTGGTTAGAATGCAGTACTGTAGGCTAGTTTTGCTGACTGCCAGCTGCCTGCAATTTGGCAATTCAAATCTCACCAGGCTCAAGGTTGACTCAGCCTTCCATCCTTCTGAGGTCAGTAAAATAAGGACCCAGATTGTTGGGGGCAATAAGCTGATTCTGTAAACTGCTTAGAGTGGGCTGTAAAGCACTGTGAAGTGGTGTATAGTTCTAAGTGATTATTGTATAGATATAATGTGTGTGTGTGTGTGCATGCGTGTAAAGCTATTGTCTAAATTATTTCAATTACCAACAACTAAAGTCAAATAAATTGAATATTTATTGGGTCTTAGAGTATATACTCATATAAATTTACCAAACTTTGGTTTCTGCAACAATTGAGATTCAAATACCTTATTTAGAAGTAGATGGGATTGTCCCAGCTGCTCAAATAGGGAGTAAGTTCAGTTGAATTTTAAGTCACAAATGCAATCAAAATTCAAACGGAATTAAGAATTTGCTGGGAGTGAAAGGGGAAGGATCTAGCAGGAATTGGAGATAAATTATGCAAAGTTAACTTTTGTTCTAGGACCAGATATTTAAATATATCTAGAACCACACTCCTAATATCTACTTCAGCACAACTGACACTGTTCATTCCTGATCCTCAATGTCAAGCTAATAAATATACCCAGGGCTGGGATTCAACAAGGTTAACTACCAGTTTGGGATTTATGAGCTTCCCTGCCTGCTGTGAGCCGCACGCCTGTTAATCGTCATTAGCACGCTGCATGTCGAGAAGCAGCCTCTGAAACAGCCCTCATTTCTTATTTTTTTAACTGCAGCTGTGCCTCATTTGGCAGCTGAAGTTGAAAAATCAGGAAATAAAGATCAGGTAGGAGCCCAGGTGGGTGGGTGGGCAAAAACATCAGCAGACATAGAACTGGTTCTATGTCTGCTGCTCTTCAGAGCTACTGGTTCTACAGAGGTGGACAGAACTGGTAGAAACCCACCCCTGAATATGCCCATTCCAGATGTTTACTTCTTAGCCATGTTTTCCTTGGTTTCCTTGTTCTCCAGATGGATAGTCCTTCACCTGAATATCTGTGTCAACTGCCAAAGATAACCCTGCCTATCGAGTCAGGTCACCTCAGGATGGTCTGCTGAAAATTCTGTCAGCCAATTGATTGTGGGTGGACACATTTGCTTGCATATTTTTGTCTGTTGTGCTAGGTATTTTTGGATGGGGGGGAGCTTTTTGGGATTTGTTGTGACAGTAAAAACAAGGGACTGAGGTGATTAATAAATATCAGTTGATAAATAAACAGAGTTTGGGTCCAAAGGGAGGCTATTGTTGCCTCACTATTATTGCTTGGATCAGGACTTTCAGTGACTGATTCCTTGAATTGTTCCTATGGTCTTCTTCTGTTACAAACCTGAAAGGTTCTCTTCATGTGAAGCAGTTGACATCCATTAGCAGAGAATGAACTGGGGGGTGTTGATAAAGTCTGTTTACTGGCACAAGTAACAAATTGGAGGAGTATACCTAAGCCACAGTCTATGCCTACCCTTCTAAACACTGTGCTGTGGAAGAATTGTCCGGTTAAACATAAGGAGATATGTTCATTAGCAGGGCCTATAACAGTGTTGGGTAAACTTTTTGGACTTCTGTGCCAAAAATTGTGTGCACGCTTGCGCTCATGTGCTTGCATGCTTGCGTGCTTGCATGTCAGCGCCCATAAGGCAATGTGTGTGTCCCCCAAGCCTCCTGCACATGCACATGCAATCCCCCCTGCCAGCCCCTTACCTGCACTGTGCTTCACAGCTGATTTTTTGGCTGGTTTGAGGCCTTTTTTGGCCTCCCAGAGGCTTGAAAAAAGCCTCTGCAGGCTTTGCAGGCTGAATAATAGGCCTGTTTCACCACTTCCAGTCTTACAAGAAGTGACAAAAAGTGAAAAAAGTGACTTTTTTTAAGCCTCTGGGAGGCTGAAAAGACCTCAAACCAGCTGAAAAATCAGTTGTGTGGTGCGCACATGCACAGTGTGATAAGTTTGCTTGCGGCTCGCATGCTGGCACAAATGGCTCTGCGTGCCACCTGTGCCATAGGTTCACCATCAATGGTCTGTAATATTGACAGCTATCAGAACTCAGCAAGATTTTTAAGCCACAGTTCTCTGGTCAGTTTTCATTTCTCAGTATTCATTTTGACCATTGCTGTTTCTTCTCAAAATTAACTAGTAACACTTTTATTTCTTAACAAAAGCATGCCATCTTGGGGGCGGGGGGGGAATATGGTTGGAACAAAACAAGTAAAATTATTACTAGCTGCTTTCTATTCATCTAACAGAATGGCAGAATATAAATCCATTTTTTGTTTTTGGACATTTCTGAAACTTGGAATGTTTCTCTGCTCATTAAACTCCCCAGATCAAAGAAGTTTAAAAATCAATGACCAAAAGACTGAGAATTGAGATGAGAGTGCTCTGTGCTATTAAGACATCTGGGATATATTGTATAATCATATTACTTTAGTCAGCTACATTATTAACAGTGATCCATTGTGATGAACCATAGAAGATAGAGTTTGTTAGGAATTGATAGTCACCTAACAATTGGGTTGGAAATATATAAACCAGGATAAACATTTAATACTGTCTCTTTAAGGGAATGATAAAATTGTAACTGGGTGTGGTTCCTCAAATGGCCATAAGATAGAGCCAGAAACCTGGGTTGTTCTGTTGTTGCTAGATGTTCTGATGTTCTGTATTTTTGGTTCCTGCATTTTTCCCCATTGACTGTTGCTGATTGTCATTCTTCTTGGACTGCTGTAAGTCTGTTACTGAACTGTGTATGATACTGGACTTTGTTATTTGGATTATCCCTGGACTGAAAATTGACTGCTTTAACCGTGTATGACTTGCATTGCTTGTTGGATTTTGCTGAACCGTTTACTGGAAGTAAAATCTACATGTTACTATTCAGTGTATCTGTGTGCTGGTCATGTGTTATTCAGTACTACTCTCACTATGTCTCCCTGTGTGCACTCATTCTCCTAACGGGGAATTACTTCAACAGAGTTTAATCTCAGTTCCATAGTAAGGAGACATATGGCATATCAAAGCCATAGGTCTTCTTACAATGAAAAGGAATCTTTCCCTGTTATAAAATCCAGAAAAGAATTTCTACTCCTCACATGACAAAAAAGTTAGAAACTTGGTTAACAACAAAAAATTTTTTCTCTTTGGTTACTTTTTCATTTGGAATTTTGGAAGGTGCTGGAATGAACCAAATTTAACCACAATATCTTCCTTCCATTCTTTTTCAGCTTCCAAAGCTCACTCCTACACCTATTGTTCCCCTGGCAATATGACTTTCCCCCATGGGACCTTCTGTTTGCCAAAGCCTATTGTAAGACCATGATTAAGCCTACAAGTTTCAACTGCTCATTATCTGACTCAGAAGAGCATCTGTCTTGAAGGGTCTGCTGGTTAAGACAGGTTGCACAGCTGCACCACTTCATATCCAAACCAAAGCCCAGCAGATGTTTACGACAGCTTACTGTTATACATGTTTATACAACCATATTGTAACCACATACAACTCCCAATTTCTTAGGGAGCTATTGTGTTAAATATTGTAAATTCAGTATTAGCACGTTAAAAGTGTGTTTCTTTCTCTTCCTGCATATATATTTACTTTTGCCAGGGAAAAAAATGTTTCCTGGATGGATATCTGTCAAAAATAATAAAAATAAATAAAAATACAATGCAATAATGATTAGTACAAATATAAAAAGATTAAATCATATAAAAACACATTCACAACCAACAAATTTAGACTTAAAACATTAAAATCTAACAGATTTCAAGGAAGAGCACCATACTCACATTCAGGACAATATTCCATGTCACAGAATAGACAGACAGATGCTAATGAACAGGATATGGGAGTAAAACTTTTCTTCCATGTTGTGTCTCAGCAAATATTTTGCCTGTGATTAAGGAGGTAATAAATATACTAGTAGCCACTGATGGCATGAATGAATCCTTTTAAACTTATGATCATCACCTCATCAGGCAGCAGCAAATTTCAATGCTGAATTTAAAAAAACAACCACAATCAATCTTTATTCGGTTTCAATACATTCTCCTAAGTTCTATTGTATGAGCCATGAAAACTCTGTTTTCTATGTAGAATATCTGTAGCTTGGGTGGAGGATGAGGGTAGTGGTTTGTTCTCTTAGCTTGTAGGTTGGTTTCCGAATATTTCGTGTGATCAGTAGGTCTTGTGATGGTGAGGTCCGACCCACAACCTACCTTCCCAACCTCTCCCAACCAGCACTTCACTTTCCAATGATAATTTATCAGTACTTTTTTATATTAAAATTTTATGAACTACCTGTTGGTAACTTTTGTAAATAATCTATCTGGGAGGTAATCAACCAATTAAAAAGTTAGAGGTATTGGACATTCAAGGGAGGTGAGTATTACATTAAATAAACAAACAAACAAACAAACAAACACCCACACACCCACATACATATTAACGAACAATAAAGTACTGTCTTGATTCCTCAGATTTTTTCACCATTCTGTTTTGGTATCTGGCAAAAAAAAGGATGATACCTCCATTGCAGTTGTTTCCATACAACTCACAGTTTTCACACAACTAGTCTGCAAAGCATGTCCCAAAGAACAAATCTAGAATGTTCACACACTTCCCAGAAATTCAATTTCCCTCCCTTTTACACCAACAGAATAACTTGCCAATAGAACAAGGAGGAAGTGGTGATTACATATTTCCCTCTGCAACTTCCAACTTGTCCTCAAAACCTTTTTAAGAGAATTAGAGAAACCTTTGAAGCTGAACTGGACTAGAAGGAGAGGAGGGGAGAATTAAATCACACAAACAGAAGTATACTCACACAACATGGGATTTAAACCTTTCTTGAAAGAAGCAATAGATTATATTTAGACCATGATTCTGTAAACTTGGCTGGGGAATTCTGGGAGTTGAAGTCCCCCAGCCTTAAAATTGCCAAGGTTGGAGATCCCTGATATAAACCATCCCCCAGGAACGAACTGAAAAAAATTAGAATGAGAAATTCAGGCTATAAAGCAGACATTCAAGTTATCTTGATTCAAGATGTATCAAAGAAGTCACTTTTATCAAGGTGGCTCAGGCCACTCTGAAGAATGACAGCAAGAAGCAAATCACAATGCAGGGTGATCTTGTAAACGAATTAACTCCCATTTCAAATTTGCCACAAGGGCTTTATGCTATCATAAAACAAAAGACCCAACACGTATTTTTGTGTCTTTTATTCATTTTGTCCAATCCCTCTTTTTTCTATTTCCCCCCTTTTATTTTCAGGATATATGGATTGCAGTATTATATCTTCTGAAAACTTCTTTTGGATATCCTTCTGTTTTTATGAGAAGAACCTTGGCTATTAATCCATCACACTATTAATTTAGATTCCTTGTCTCAGTTCAAACATTCTTTTATGCTTTATTATTTTCATGTGTGCCTTGGTGAATAAACTAACTGATTTCTTATAGCCAGCTCCATTTATCTGGACTACAAAATATTATCTCTGGTTTGCTTTATCTAATGCCAGCTTTATGAAGTTATCCTTTGAAATTTCTGTTAGGATCTGAGTTAATATAATTTTAAAAGAGGAACTAAAAACAGTGTTATTTGACGTCCTGCTCTAGTGGAAAAATTATTACTACCTTAGATGATTTTTGGCTAAGTTTATTACATTATAGGAATTCACTGGGATTAAATGTTTTAAAATAGATTACCGATATTATGTTAATTGTTGATCTGATGTACATATTTATCAAGCTGTATCTTACTAAATTTATTGTGCTAGTTAAGGGCCTGTCACATTGGCCGACAATGCAAAACGTATGTAAAAAGGACAAAGCAGACAAGAAAATGTTCCATCCTTTGTTATCCGCTCTCAAAAGTGCCCCAAATTTGCATAACCAGAACGGACAACAACGGAAAGGAACGGACGGGGGGAGGACGTAGCCAGGATGTTAAGCGGATGCTCCATGGAAGCCTAGTGGACAGAAGCGGATGGAAGCGGATGGCACATCCGCAGGGCTTCCGGGGGAGCACAGCAAAGCGGACGCGCAGCAGAAGGAATGGATGCAGAGTGGATGCCGAGCGGATGAAGCGGATGCAGAGCGGAAGCCGAGCGGATGCCTAGTGGATGCCTAGTGGATGCAGAGCGTTCACTGCACATGCAGGGAGGATGCATTGCATCAGCCCCGTGGATATAAAGGGAAGCAGCTCGCAAGCAGGTCACCATTCAGGAAAGACCTGCTGCCAGACACAACTCCAGCCAGCCAGCCAGCCAACAACCATGGGGAAGAAGAGAAAGCCTCAGCCATCTGCTGCCAGCCCTGGCAAGAGGGACAGGGCCACCATCCCACCCCCTGGCCCTGACTCTGCTTCTGCCGGGGCTTCTGCTGCTGGGACTGACTCCTCTGGTGCTGGAGCTTCTGCTGGCGCTGCTCCTGGTGCTGGGGCTTCTGCTGGGGCTTACTCTGCTGGCGCTGCTCCTGGTGCTGGTGCTTCTGCTGGTGCTTACTCTGCTGGCGCTGCTCCTGGTGCTGGGGCTTCTGCTGGTACTTACTCTACTGGCGCTGCTCCTGGTGCTGGGGCTTCTGCTGGTGTTTACTCTGCTGGCGCTGCTCCTGGTCCTGCTGGTCCTGCTGGTGCTCCTGGTGCTCCTGGTCCTGCTGGTGCTGCTGGTCCTGCTGGTGCTGCTGGTGCTTACTCAGCTGCTGCTGATCCTGGTCCTGCTGGTGCTGCTGGTGCTGCTGATGCTTACTCTGCTGCTGCAGATCCTGGTCATGCTGGTGCTGCTGGTGCTCCTGGTCCTGCTTTTGCTGCTACTGTTGTTGTTGCTGCTGCTGCTGCTGCTGGTGTGGTGAAGCAGCCCCTACAACCTCGAAGCCCCTTCGATGAGGGCCCAGAAGGCCCTGCCAGAGGGAGGAAGAGGCATACGCGTGAACAAGAATGGGAGAGGAGGCAGTACTCCATCGAAGAGGAACATGAGGATGAGGTGCTGGAATGGCTGAGGGAGAACGAGTATCTTTGACGGAAGGGACACAGGGTCTATTGAGACACCAAAATGAAGCAGGCTGCTTGGAGAGAGAAGGCGGAGAGCCTGGGCTACACTTCGGAGGTGCTCCTTGGCTGGTGGAAGCACATGCACACCTGGTACAGGAAGCTGCACCTCAAGAAATCTGGCCAGGCCACGGTCAAGTTGACGGACCGAGAGACCTACGTGATGGCCAAGTGCAGCTTCTTGGAGGGTGAGATCCGCCACCGAGGAGCAGCCTCTCTGACAACCCTCTCTCTCAGGCAGTCCACAGAGAGCCAGTCCTCTTCTGGCCAAGAGTCAGCTCCTGTGTCCAGGCAGGTATCTGTGGAGCGTGCCATGACGGAGACCCCCCCGACAGCTGCACTCCCCGTGGCGGAGCGCGTGGAGGACCCCCTGACACAGTGGGAGCAAGGAGAGGGCACTTCCACCAGAGACCAACCCACATCCACCCCCAGCTCCACCTCCACAGAAAGCAGGCAGAGAGTCAGACCGGAGGGGCAGAGCCACACTGTCCTGCTGGAGATCAGGGACACCATCAGAAGCAGCGTAGATCTCCTCTCACAGCTGGTACACACCGACGTCCCATCCTCCAACCGCAAGCCCTTCCTCACCTATGTCAACCAGACCCTCATTAACATGTCTGAATCACAGTACCAGGTGATCAAGGACAGGATCACCGGTCTTCTTCACAACCCTCCAGACCCAGCTGAACTTGCTCCCACCCAGTCCAGGTCTGCTCCTCCACCCCAGGTGATGTCACAGCCCTTCCAAGGTTTTCCACAGGCCCTCACCTACCAAGGCTACGGCTACCAGGAGCTCCAGCAGCACTGGCAGCCCTTCCCAGTCCAGGCACAGGTACATCAAATGCCACCAGTGCCACCGATGCCACTGATGCCACCGATGCCACCGATGCTACCGATGCCAGCCACGCCACTGATGCCACCCATGCCACAGATGTCACCCACACCACAGATGCCACCCATGCCTCACCTCGCTCAGCTGCAGACCAGACAGCCCCACTACACTCCTCCTTCCTCCACCCCACAGCCAAGCCCGGCCTCAGTACATCTGTCATCGGTATTGGGGCTGACACCCCATGGCATGGAGGAAGGGGCTCTCAACATCACAGGACTGAGCCAGCTCTCTGAGAGCTTCCTCCACACACCATCCCCTGTTGTCCTCTCGGGGAGAGGCACCCCAATGATGCCTCAGACCAGCACTCCAGCAGCAACCACCTCCACAGCACCTGGACCCTTCAACCCTGAGATTGGGCACGCCTCAGAGTGACTAAGAAGAGTGCCAGAGACTGGGTTGCTACCTGATGACTTTATCTTTGCTTGGGACACTTGGGTCATTTTCTTTTACAGTTTGTTATTAATAAAGATTATCTTTGCTTCACACACTTGCTTCATTTATTTTATTAAATAAAGTCTTGGCGAAAAATTTTAGAAATGGTTTAAGCCTTTGCATGCTTGTGGGATGGGTTAAGATAGCAGTGGGATGGGCAGGGATACATTTGGGATGGGTAATAGCTGTGGGATGGGCAGGGATACCTTTGGGATGGGTAATAGCTGTGGGATGGGCAGGGATACCTTTGGGATGGGTAATAACTATGGTATGGGCAGGGATACCTTTGGGATGGGTAATTTGCCTAGCGGATAGAGCGGACACGTAACGGATGATGACAGATGTAGATCGGATGTTCCCCGTATGCGTTGCAGATGCGGAATGGACACGTTGGATAAATTTTCCGCTCAAAAAGTTTTGTGGAGCTCAAAACCTTTTGAGCGGATGAAATGTCAATAGACGGATGCTGGATGGATAGAGAGGATGAAAAATGGATGCAGTGAGTACAGAATGGAAGCATCGCGTTAACCAACGGATGGCAAGAGTTTTTCTCCGTTTTACATCCTCTTTCCATCCATTGGTGCAGTGTGACAGGGGCTTTAGTTTTTTTGGCTATGGTACTACTATTGATGTTACATTGTGTTGAGGAACAATTTCATTTCAACTGTATATTGTACTGACTACTCATTAGTTTGCATTATGTATTTTGCAACATTTAATTATAACATAAAATAAATTCTAGCCACTAAGGGCTGCAGAAGACTTCACTAGCTCTTTACTGGCATCTAGTGGTTTTTTGGAGTTTTACAGCTGAAAATCAGAAATTCTATTTGTATTGCTTCTATATCTACTAAATGGAAATATGGGTTTTCTCTCCTATTTTTGATCCTTATATTTGTTTGTGGAAATATATGGGTTGTTCTTTATTTGGGGATACAATTTTAATTTCTCATATTACACAGAAATTTTAGCTTGGTTTCCAGGATGACTGTTAAAAAAGCATAAGATGAACAATGATGAATTTCTTTATTTTGGTTTTCTTTTTTTTAAAAACAAATTTATTAGTTTTTAAAGACAATACACAAACAAACAAAACATAAAACCTAATAGCATAAAACCTGTTTTCTAAATGCTGCTTATTAAATTTTGATAAAACAAATAAAACATCTTATTTGAGTACAACATAGTTCCAGATTATCACATATGCATATCTTATTTATTTTTTTTCCAACCTCTCACTATTTCTCCCTTTTTTCAATTAGATTTCTTTTACCTAAATTTCTATATCTATTTATTCATTGTACTTATGCTTTCATCTGTCTTGTTTACAATTTCATTGCTCTCTTCTAACGTTCTTCCAAAATTTTATTAATTCTCAGTAGGCTAACTTAACAAACAAAACACAAAACATAGAAACATAAAACCTCTTTTTGGAAAGTGGCTTAATCCCAGGTTGGCATCTTTTTATACAGACATAAATCAAATTCATGCTCACCTTATATACTATTTCATATTTCATTTAACATTCTGCATTTTCTATATGTTTGCTCCCCTCTTTTCACTCTCTTAATTCTATTTTATTTATTTCATCTCAATTTAAATCATTATACTTGTGTCTTTTGTCCATTCTTTTTCAATTATCTATTTTTTCTTTTCTCTTTACTGCAAAATTTCTCTGTTATCACTGGTTGAAGTATGACGACTTTTTATCTTTCCCCTAAATTTAACACTTAAAATAATATATAATTTCCATACTGATTCTGCTTAGTGCATTCTGCATAGTACATTTTAAAATAATAAAAGAAAAAAAAATAGTGAGCTTATAATATAGTAAAAACAATGTTCCATAACTAATTAAACTCTATTAGACATTTTACACATTCCCTTTAATATATTGTTAACTCATATAATATTCCAATTTTCTACCTCTACTTCAAATACAAATACTACAATACAATCCTGTGCACGTTTGCAGAATCTCTTTTTTAATTACATTTTACCCTTTGTCTCTAAAAAAAACCTGGTTTTTAACATCTTGTTTTAAGTCTTTATAACTTCTCTTCCTTTTTTCCCTTCCTCTCTTATCCAGTCTGGTCTTTTTGCCCCCCCATCTCTCAACCACTGCCCTCTTGGTCTCCCCTCTCTGTTGTATTCCTCTTTTCTGTTGCTTTCTGACATTATATCGATTTTTCCCCTTATTTTTCCCTTTCTTGGTTGTTTTTTAAATCTTGAATTCTCCATTTTCTTTCCCTTTCCCTTTTCTTCCTCAACTAAAATTATTTGTCCATTAAAGATGGCTTCTTCTTCATCATCCCAACTTTCTTGTTGTTGTAATTCCTGGTAGGTAGAAATCGCCATTTCTAAGAAGTGAAAAACGGATCCAGTAGAGCCCTTGCCTTCTTGTTCCTCTTCTTTTAACTTTTTATATTCTATTTACAATTCTTCAACAGATAATGCCATTGTAAGATTTTTTTAAAAAAACAACCCAAATATTTTTAATCTTTCAAAAAATAGTTTCCAAGAGTTCCAAAGTCACAAAGCAATCCAAATCAGCACAAACTGTTTCATTTAGCACCTTCTTCCTTTTATACTTTCTCTTCCTGGGGTGGAACTTAATTACACAGTACCAAAGTAATTTTTTAGAAGTCTTATTGCAGTTATCTCTGATCTTAAAAGTTCCAAGCCGTCTCCTCCAACAAAATCTTAATATAAATTCTTTACCTCTCTGTTCCCACTTGTTAAGCCTGGGTTCCCCAACCAGGGTTAGGTAGACAAGCTAAACAGAATGTGCAGCGTTAGTCAGATAGGCACACAGATAAATGAGTGAGCTAAGCTTGTATGTTTATTAACATACAGTAAAAATAACAGATACGCTTGTGCTATCAAGAATATAGTTTATTCCAGTATAAGTTTATGGCATAGTCAAATAACAGTCCAATAGTCATGTATCAAGTAGTCAGTCCATTCAGGGATATTCAGTTAGCAAAGTCCATGTAGAATATCCTATGTCAGTTCACTTACAAATCAGTCCTTTGTTGTCTCTCCCGTTCGAGCAATGCAGTCTTGATTCCAAGCAGTAATCAGGGATCATCAAAGCCAGCCAGAGTGAGCAAGCTGTAGTCTTG
>BLBF01000005.1:43378653-43393567 GCA_015471245.1 Laticauda colubrina | reverse complement strand
CCACTCCCTTAATTACTATTTCACAGTTAAAGCTGCAGACACTTTAACATACACAACTATGATTCATAGTTATTATTTCACCTAAACCAGTTAGGGTAAACAATGTTATCCCTAACACCACTTATAGCAAAAAAACAATTGGTTTTTAGTTCCAATGTTCAGAAATCTTAATATCCCCTTGGCTTTAATTTTCAGGTTTAATTACCTTCTGTACCGAAGCAGGTTTTTCTGATTTCCATCTGTAATCTCTGTAGGGAAGGAGAGTGAGAAGAAAAAAAAACCCAACAACTTTCCCTTTCACTTTTCTCTGCTGCTTTTAACTATCTTGTTAAGAAACAATGTATCATTTGAAAAGTTGAACCTCCAGGATAGAAATGTAACTTATTGTCCCAGTTCAGCCAAAAACTTTCACTTCTTTAAACTTCCTCCTGCACAATCTTGTCCGGCTGAAAGCTTCTTTGTGTCGGCTATTACTGACCGCCGCTCCACCGCCTTGGGAAAAGGGAGTTAAGCCAGCTGCGGAGGAGGGTTGCGATTCCCCCAAACCCCTGCCCAGATCTCCCCTATCTTCGGTTACCTCTACAGGGTAACCATAGCCTCCAAATCCAGCTGAATCAGGGGCACCTCGGCAGCGAGCGCAGGAGGAACTGCGCATGATTGCAGATTCCTGCTGCTGCCGAAGCCTTGCAACCGGAAGTTTCCTTTATTTTGGTTTTCAAAGTACTCAATGTCAACTAGTGCTGCACTTGCAAGTAAGCTAAAGAAAGGACTTGATCATGGGTAATACCTGTAAATAGCATACATTTATATATCATATGTCACTTCATTACTTTTATTAGTGTAGCCATACAGAGTTTTGTAACTAGCTGCAGCAGCATCTAGCAATAGGAGAAAAACACTACTATAGCAATGCAGAGTCTACCTTGTGCTAAACTTGCACAAATGTACACACACAGAGAACCATGAGCAGGTTTACATGAGAGGACAAGAAATAAAACCAGTTATGGAAACATCCATAAAAATATTTGCGGGCTTATTATATTTGCCATTTTTTTGGTGCTGTATTATTTCATACTCCAGTTAATTCATTGTCGAAATGGCATAAGTCCAGGTGTCTCTTTCAAAATGGAATATTGTCAGTCTGGAAACAATCCAGCTTGTCCTGAGGAATAGTAGGCTACAATTTTCATATCCTGTCATCACAATGCACCAGTCTCCTACTACAATAATAGATGGAAGGTCATCATTGTTCACTGCAACTAAATATTCTATTCTTCTCTTCATAAATAATATTAAGGCTAAGAGTGAACAGCTTCCTTACTCTGTAAATTATGACATTGTTTTTACTTATTTTGTTCACTTACCACTTGTTCTTAAATTCTGCTTAAAAAAGAAAGAGAATAGGGTACTTCCAAACTTTAACTTTTCCTATTTTATCAGTTGTTTTGGAATTCTGGCCTAAACTGAATATGTACTGCAACCTAAAGCCCATGTCACACAGCACCAACGGATGGAAAGAGGATGTAAAAAGGAGAGAAACACTTGCCATCCGTTGGTTAACGCGATGCTTTCGTTCTGTACTCACTGCATCCATTTTTCATCCTCTCTATCCATCCAGCATCCGTCTACTGAGATTTCATCCGCTCAAAAAGTTTTGAGCTGCACAAAACATTTTGAGTGGATAAAGTATCCAACGTGTCCGTTATACATCTGCTACGCATATGGGGAACATCCGTTATACGTCCATCGTCATCCGTTACACATCCGCTATATCCGCTAGGCATCCTCTGCGCATCCACGCAACTCACATCTGCTCCAGTGGAAAACGGACATAGGGAGGAAGCGAAACGGATGTGGAATGGACATGTAGTGTTAGTAGCACTACCGTAGAAAGGATGAAAGCAGATGCAGCTTGCATATAAAGCATTAAAATGGAAAAAACGTTCATATAGGGGACGTATCTCGGATATTTAGGATGTCTGCAGGATGTCTAGAGGATGCAAAAGGACACCTAGCAGAAAACTTATATTTCCTATAAAAAGGGGGAGGAAATCACCTGGATCTCAATTTCAGTCCAGCAGCCCTGCTGTGCAGACCTCTGCAGCCTTCATCTGGCTCTTGCTCTTCCACAGCATCCAGTCATCTCCACCATGGATCGTCGCACACTCTTTTTGGTAGCTGCCATCGTTCTACAACTGTGAGAAGCCCTCTACAGGTTCTTTCACCTGTTCTACGGGAAGAAAAGGAGGCGTCCAAGAAGTGTCTGGGTCCGAAGATGGATCGCGAGAAGAGCCGAGTACGGACTGTATAACAAGCTGATGGTGGAGCTGAGGAACGAAGACCCTCATGCATTCCAGAACTTCATGAGGATGCCACTAGCCATGTTTGACGAAGTTGTGGAGCGGCTGAGACCCAGGTTGACCAAGGCAAACACCAACTTCCGGCCCAGCCTGGACCCTGGGCTCAAGGTGGCACTGACTCTGCGGCACCTGGCCTCAGGGACCACGTACAAGAGCATGCAGTACGCCTGGAGGGTGCCACACAACACCATCAGCATTGTGGTCAGAGAAGTGGTGCAGGCCATCATCAAAGAATACCTGGAGGAAAGTTGCAGAGCAGTGGTATCAGAAGTAGAACTTCCCCACACCGTTGGAGCCATAGATGGGAAGTACGTGGCCTGCAAAGCTCCAGCCAAGCCAGGGTCCACTTATCACAACTACAAGGGCTTCTTCAGCATCATCCTCTTCACCATGGTCGATGCTGACTACAAGTTCATGTACATCGATGCTTCAGGCAACAGCTCATGTTCAGATGCCCAGGTATACAACGCCAGTCACCTCAAGGAGGGGCTGGAACCCAACCTCATCATGGGCTTCCCAGATCCAGACCCCCTGCCCAACGACACACAAGATGTGCCCTACTTCATCGTGGGGGATGACGCCTTCTCCCTCACAACCTACCTCATGAAGCCCTACACCTCCAGATGCCTCACCCATGAAGAGAGGATCTTCAACTACAGGCTGTCCAGGGCAAGGCGGGTGGTGGAGAACGCCTTTGGCATCCTGGCCAACAGGTTCCAGGTACTTCTCACCACCATGCAGCATCGCCCAGAGACCGTGAGGAGGATCATGGAAGCTTGCTGCATCCTGCACAATCTCATGCGCACCCGCTACCCAGTCTTGCAGAACAGGCTTGTGGACCTCCAACAAGGCAATGGGGACATGGAGCCTGGGGAATGGAGGCAAGGGCGAAACCTGATAGACACTGAGGATGTGCAAGGCCCCAACAGAGCCTCACGTGAAGGGAAGAAGCAGCGCAACCTCCTGAGACACTGGTGCAACTCCCCAGCTGGAGCAGTGGAGTGGCAAGACAGGATGATAGATGCTTAATGGATGCTTCCTTCAGCCTGTCTCATCACACAGATGAGATTGTGCCATGTATGTTGAGTGGCCCGACAATGAACAGGGCATTTAATAAAGAGTTGTGTTTATGTTGAAATGTGTGGATCAATGCTTACATTGTTATTGATAATGAAGGGCCAAAGGTGTGGCACCTGGGAGGGTGGACTATACAATTCCACTATGCTTGCACTGGAGGTTTATCTATCCCACAGCTATTACCCATCCCAAAGGTATCCCTGCCCATCCCACAGGTATCCCTGCCCATCCCTCAGCTATTACCCATCCCAAAGGTATCCCTGCCCATTCCATAGGTATCCCTGCCCATCCCTCAGCTATTACCCATCCCAAAGGTATCCCTGCCCATCCCACTGCTATTTAACCCATCCCAAAGATATCCCTGCCCATCCCACTGCTATCTTAACCCATCCCAAAGGGATCCATGCCCATCCCACTGCTATCTTAACCCATCCCACAAGCATGCAAAGGCTTAAACCATTTCTAAAAGTTTCCACCAAGACTTCATTGACTAAAATAAATGAAGCAAGTGTGTGAAGCAAAGATAATCTTTATTAATAACAAACTGTAAAAGAAAATGACCCAAGTGTCCCAAGCAAAGATAAAGTCATCAGGTAGCAACCCAGTCTCTGGCACTCTTCTTAGTCACTCTGAGGCATGCCCAGTCTCAGGGTTGAAGGGTCCAGGTGCTATGGAGGTGGCTGCTGCTGGAGTGCTGGTCTGAAGCACCACTGGGGTGCTGGCCCCGAGAGGACAACAGGGGACGGTGTGTTGAGGAAGCTCTCAGAGAGCTGGCTCAGTCCTGTGATGTTGAGAGCCCCTCCTCCATGCCATGGGGTGTCAGCCCCAGTACTGATGAGAGATGTACTGAGGCCGGGCTTGGCTGTGGGGTGGAGGAAGAAGGAGTGTAGTGGGGCTGTCTGGTCTGCAGCTGGGTGAGGGCTGGCGTCGGTGGCATCGATGGCATCGGTGGCATCGGTGGCGTGGGTGGCATCAGTGGCATCAGTGGCAGCAGTTGCGTGGGTGGCATCGGTGGCATCAGTGGACCCGGTGGCAATGGTGGCGCCCGATGAACCTGTGCCTGGACTGGGAATGGCTGCTGCCTGTGCTGCTGGAGCTCCTGGTAGCTGTAGCCCTGGTAGGTGAGGGCCTGTGGAAAGCCTTGGAATGGGAGTGACATTACCTGGGGTGGAGGAGTAGACCTGGACTGGGTGGGAGCAGATTCATCTGGATCTGGAGAGTTGTGAAGCAGATCGGTGATCCTGTCCTTCACCACCTGGTACTGGGGTTCCGCCATGTCCATGAGGGTCTGGTTCGCATAGGTGAGGGAGGGCTTGCGGTTGGAGGATGAGGAGTCGGTGTGTACCAGCTGAGAGAGGAGATCTACACTGCTCCTGATGGTGTCTCTTATCTCCAACAGGACAGCGTGGCTCTGCCCCTCCGGTCTGCCTCTTTGCCTTTCTGTGGAGGTGGAGCTGGGGGTGGATGTGGGTTGGACTGTGGTGGAAGTGCCCTCTCCTTGCTCCCACTGCGTCAGGGGGTCCTCCATGTGCTCCGCCACGGTTAGTACAGCTGTCGGGGGGGGTCTCCGTCGTGGCACGCTCCACAGACACCTGCCTGGATACAGGAGCTGACTCTTGGCCAGAAGAGGACTGGCTCTCTGTGGGCTGCCTGAGAGAGAGGGTTGTCAGAGAGGCTGCTCCTCGGTGGCGGATCTCACCCTCCAAGAAGCTGCACTTGGCCATCACGTAGGTCTCTCGGTCCACCAGCTTGACCGTGGCCTGGCCAGATTTCTTGAGGTGCAGCTTCCCGTACCAGGTGTACATATGTTTCCACCAGCCATGGAGCACCTCCGATGTGTAGCCCAGACTCTCCGCCTTCTCTCTCCAAGCACCCTGCTTCCTTTTGGTATCCCTATAGAGCCTGTGTCCCTTCCGCCATAGATACTCATTCTCTCTCAGCCACTCCAGCACCTCATCCTCATGTTCCTCCTCGATGTTGTATTGCCTCCTCTCCCGTTCTCGTGTATGCCTCTTCCTCCCTTTGGAAGGGCCACATGGGCCCTCATGAGAGGGGCTTCGAGGTTATAGGGGCTGCTCCTCCACACCACCACCACCACCAGCAGCAGCAGCAGCAGCAAAAGCAGGACCAGGATCAGCAACAGCAGAGTAAGCACCAGCAGCGCCAGCAGCACCAGCAGGACCAGCAGCATGAACAGGACCAGCAAGACCAGGAGCATCAGCAGGACCAGGAGCACGAGCAGGACCAGGAGCATGAGCAGGACCAGCCGGACCAGCAGGACGAGGAGCAGTGCCAACAGAGTAAGCACCAGCAGAAGCACCAGCACCAGGAGTATTGCCAGCAGAGTAAGCACCAGCAGAAGCACCGCCAGAAGCAGCTTCAGCAGAGTAAGCACCAGGAGCACCACCGCCAGAAGCAGCATCAGCAGAGTAAGCACCAGCAGAAGCACCACCACCATAAGCAGCAGCATCAGCTCCTCCAGAAGCAGAAGCAGCAGAAGGCCCAGCCCCAGAAGAGCAAGCCCGTGCTGCAGAAGCCCCAGCAGAAGCAGAGTGAGGGCCAGGGGGTGGGAGGGTGGCCCTGTCCCTCTTGCCAGGGCTGGCAGCAGATGGCTGAGGCTTTCTCTTCTTCCCCATGGTTGTGGGGTTGCTGGCTGGCAGGCAGGCTGGCAGGCAGGCAGGCAGGCAGGCAGGCAGGCGATATGTCTGGAAGCAGGTCTTTCCTCTTAATGTTGACCTGCTTGGGAGCTGCTTCCCTTTATATCAGTGGGTCTGACACAATGCATCCTCCTCGCATGCACAGTGAATGCTAGGCATCCGCTAGGCATCCGCTAGGCATCCGCTAGGCATCCGCTAGGCTTCCGCTCCGCATCCGCTTCATCCGCTCTGCATCCGCTGTGCATCCGCTTCATCCGTTCGGCGTCCGCTCTGCATCCGCTGTATCCGTTCTGCGTCTGCTTTGCTGCACTCCCCCGGAAGCCTTGCAGATGTGCCATCCGCTCCCATCTGCTTCTATCTGCTCAGCTTCCGTGGAGCATCCGCTTTCCATCCGCCCTGCATCCTCCCCCCGTCCATTCCTTTCCATGTTGTCCACTCTGGTTATGCAAATTTTTGCCCCTTTTGAGAGCAGATCACAACGGATGGAACATTTTTCTCTTCCGCTGTGTCCTTTTTACAAACGTTTTGCATCCATCGGCCAGTGTGACAGGGCCTTTAGTGGTATATAGATTCGGTAATTTACTTCCAACTCTTTTGTTCTCTTCTCTTCAATCCACCTTCCAAAATTTTAAGTGTAACCTGATTCCAAGTGAAGCCTGAATGCAAGCCTGGGTAATAACTTTTGTACATATTTTGCAGAGAGGTTTTACATCAGTCTCCCCTAATCTGGGACCTCCTGATGCATTGAACTAGACACCTTATCATTTCCTGCCAGCATTGCCAACGGCCATGCACACCTGAGGTGATGACGGTTCTAGTCTAATGCTATTGAATGGTGTCAGGTTTGGCAAAATTATTTTGTGCTGATAAAGTATAACATTTTGAATGTATTAATTCAAATTTAGGGTTGCATAAACTTTCTTTACCTAATTTCAGCAATATGGGTTGAATAAGCCACCGTCTTGCACAATATTTGGAAAAGGATCTCTAAACATTGAAGGTAATTTATGTCAACATAAAAGCATTTTTCCCTGATGAGTAGTCACCAGCTCTGGTTAGTGTTTTAATTCTTTCACCTATTACACTTTGCTGGAGAAAATTCTGCTTTGAGATTAGCATACTATATGAAGTATTCTGCAGTATTTTTCATAGAAAAATCTTAGTTTCCTGTGAGCTTAGGTAGGTTAGGCCCAGCTTCCAGAATAAAATAGGTGAAAATGTATTAGTATGTGCTGGATATCCTATGCTTACTGTACATCTGGTTGCTTTGATTCACTTATTCTACAGATGGAGAATACTTTTCCTTTTAAATGAACATGTACACAGTAATAAAGGCTGAACTTCTTTAATCACAAAGTTCTATCCAATTATGAGTGTTTGATAAGGAACACTTCAAAATTCCCCCATGGAATTAAGGGCTGGTGCTTGTTATGGTTCTAGAATTTCTTGTTTTTTTCTTGTTATGGTTCTAGAACTACAGGTTACTTTCATGGGCAGTTCCTTGTTCCCCCTGAAAAAGATGTTGACTCTTAATCAATTAAATACAAGATGGTTACCATCCAAATGGGCAGGGAGCCAAGGAAGAGAAAGGATTCATATTCTTAGAAGCACTTGAGGACATAAGATAGGACATAATACCCCTACGAAGTGTTCATTAATGGATTTCTCTCCATCACTCCCTCTTCAGAAAATTCAGGAAGTGGACTCTTGACTGAAAACTCATGGACAAGACTTGCTTAGCCTCATTACTTAGGACAGGTTAGAATGAGCCCCTAATGAAGTGAAGGTTTTTCTACTGTCATTCATCACAATCAAGTGAGGGAGAAAAAGAAAGGAGTGAAATTAAATTCAATTTTTTTTCCTCCAATCTGTCTGAATCAGTGGGTATTTTGCTGAGCATAGACATTTTAATGCTCTCATACCCTTGAGAACATGGACATTTTTTCAGCAAAGGAAGTGTGGTTCCTGCTCACCATCTTCACTCCTCACACAGCACTTGAGATATTAAGGCTATTTTTTCAGATGATTGAGTGTTCCTGAATCCTATAGTCAACCCAAAGCACAGATGTGGAGAAAATGAACACTATTCATTGAAAATATTTGTATGCAGCTCCTCAGGATAATTTTCTCTGAGTGGCTTACACATGGCAAATCTTTTCTTCTTCTTGCAACTGCATTTTTAGAACTTTTGTGAAATTTAGAAATTTTGTGAAAATGTACAGTCAGAAATATAAAAGGTTATTTTATTTATTTATTTATTTATATGCTGCTAATCTCACTTTTCAAACTCGCTATCTACAAACTAAAAAGTAAAAAAACAATTAAAAAAAGGATATAGAAAATGAGAAAGGAGCATATAAAGAAAAACAGAAAGAAGGAACAAATAATGTAGTAAAAGAAAAGAAAAATATCTAAAAAAATTACTTCTCCCCCTTCATCACAAGTAGAAAACAATTTCAGTAAATTATCACCTTGTCTGAGAATACAACAAATAGCTCTTCTTCCTATATCTCATCTATTTTCAGTAAGCAAATTCTAAAAACCTTATGATTCAGTCCTAGTCACAAAAGTCCATTAAGGGTTACCAGAAAACAACATATATATTTTAATCTTAATCAAATAAACCAACTTTATATGCCTTCTTTTATTTTAACATAATAACTGGCTATCAGAAACAATAGCATATTTACATTAACCTTGATCAAATTAACCAACACTATATTTCTTCCTTTCATTTTAACAATCTTTGTCTCTTTAAATAGCATCCCAGAGCTTGATTTATTTTTATTTCCTCTTTGTCTCGTTTCAGAAAATCTTTGAAATGTTAACAAATCTAATCTGGGTCAGCCACCTAGTGCACACTCTGCAAGAGAGAAGTTCCCTGAAGATGGGCTCCAGGAGGAGTCCAAAAATTCAGAAGACAAAACTTCTGGTCCTAGTGACTGACCCAGCCTGGATCCTGGGACAGGTATATTTACCTTCATTCATTAACAAATCTCTTTTATAAATCCAAAATAATAAAATTATTAAAGTCACTCTTCTGGTTTATTATATAGATATTTCTTGTAATTATTATGGCATCATCCAATTTCATTTGTATATCCAGTGTAATATCTTTTTTCATATCATTTTTATAACATCATTCTTAAATCCACATTTGAATTAGCCATAGGCTACATATTATCCAGTATAACTTCTTTTTTTGATAACCTTTTAAATCCAGTTTGTCCATTATAGCAGAAAATCTTAATTCTGAGTCCACTGGTCCCAAATATCTTTAAACTCACCCAAAATTACAATATTTTTCTCCATTCTGTATTAGAGAGTTGAATTTAAGTGCTCTTCCTCTTTAATTATAATCTTTAGTTCTTTTTTTTCCCTCTAGTGTCCAATCTTCAGTCCTATCTTATCATATTTGTTTGTTTTCTTACAGGAAGGCTTTTGTAATCTTTTTCCAAGGGTTGAAAAAAAGTTACCCAGTGAATGTAATAAAACTTAACAAAACAAAGGTTCTTAATAAGTGAAAAGCAATTAAAAAGCAATTCTAAAAGAGATTCAGAAATGAGGCTCAACTGAGATTTTTGTCCATATAGGCTACATTAACAGCTATCAGTTTATGGGACTCCCACAACTCCCAGGCATTCCATTCATGAGCCAATCATAACAACTTCGTTTCCTGTAGTCAACTTGTGAGGCACAGCTGTATGGAGTGAAAATCTTCTAATACCTCCTTTTTCTGGAGAGATAGAAAGCAGCCAGAATACACCTTCTGATCACTGATTTTTGCTACAACACTTTCCCCAATTAATTGATGATCTTCAGCTCACCATGTCCTTCTTGGAAGTCTTCTTGCAAGCATTTTTAAGATGTAGGAATTTTAGAAAGAATTATATCATAATGAACCCAAAGCAAGATACTTTAAAAACCAATTTTATCCCTTCAGAGTTAGCCACTGTACTCTGATGCAAGATCTCCATTAATAAAATCAATAATGTTAAATTTTAGACTGGAAAAATTTACCATTTCATAATTATATCCAAGGGAGTTTTTTTCCCCTATAATTAAGAAAGATCATTATTTATATAAGTGGATGGGAGCAAAACTACTGAAATGATTAAAACCAGGAATGTTGGAAGAACACCTTCCATTTCAATGACTGTTAGACTTTACATCCTATTGAATAGAGGAGGAGAGGACACGTTAACCCCCTCCATCTTTTATTCTGCCTGCTCTGTGTTATTGCTCATCATAAAATACTTTCTTCTTGCCTTTGTTTTTAAAAGCACAGGTGCTCTCTTGAGTCTCACCTAAAAAGAACTACTTAGCTTGGAGTTAAGCTTTCACTCTTCCATGTATATCCTATATTAAACACTATTTCTGTGAAAGTTAGATGGGCTGCTTCACTAGTCATTGTTCATTTCAGAGAGGTTCCTCCTCTCTAAAAACACACTAATCATTTCTTCTAAGTGGCACCATCAGAACTGTTTGTAGGATCTAGCATTTTCATCTCATGATGAAAGCAATGCTGTACTCTTAGCAATGATGCAAGCTCCATCTCTTTTGTACATGTGTATAGTGTTGTGCAACATGTACAAAAGAGGCTAGGTTTTATCACATGGGTGTAATGTTACTTTTGTCATTGACATCTCCTTGGCCAACCATTGCAAATGCTTCTGTATACCATGAAGTGGGGGAGTGATGGGATTCAAAATTTTTTACTACCGGTTCTTTGGGTGTGGCTTGGTGGGCATGGCAGAGGAAGGAACTGTAAAATTTCCAGTTAGAAATGGTATTTTCCAGTTCTTCAAACTACTCAAAATTTCCACTACCAGTTATCCAGAACTGGTCAGAACCTGCTAAATACTACTTCTGAAGTGGTGTCCTAAGCGAGTTGACCATAATGAGTTGGCTGTGGTGAGTTGTCCCATTCCAAATGTGACCAAAAAAAAGTCACCATAGGCAACTAATATTGCTATTAAAAGAGGCAGCTGGGGAACAATTCAAACCTCAATTCATATTTTTTCAAACTCAGCCTGTGCTTTTCTCAATGCTTTTATTATTTGTAAAGTATGGTAAATGAAGATGTTGGTTCAATTGAATTGCAACAACTGTAAGTTGAAGGATTGATGTTTTCATAAATTGTATTGTATCCAATCACACTCAAATGAATAAATATTTGCTTCTTTTCAAGGAGACATGCAATAGAGGAAAATATGTGGTTGGAAAAATAGCTCCGACTCATTCCCCCACATTGTTCCTCTAAAAAAGATCTTATCCTTTAGCTATATTCTCATAAAGACTTTCTCTACTCAAGATCTTCATGATTCATGTTTTATATATATGAAGCAAATTTATTACTCTCTAGCTCACTTAAGAGAAAAGAAAAAAGAGTCAAGTGCCCCTCTATATTTATAATTTAACTGTTCACACTACCTTTCTTATAAACCAATGGCTGAATTTGTTTTTTTATCCATGCTGCATTGAGAGATTTGCAATAGATAGAATTCTTTATTGGCCAAGTGTGATTGGACACACAAGGAATTTGTCTTGGTGCAAATGCTTTCAGTGTACATAAAAGAAAAGAAAAGATTCATCAAGAGTCAAGAATCATAAGGTACAACACTTGATAGTCATAGGGTACAATAAGCAATCAAATCATACTAGGAAACAGTCAATATAAATCATAAGGATACAAGTGACAAAGTTACAGTCATGCAGACACAAGTGGGAGGGGAGCGTGATAAGGAGTGATGAGAAGATTAATAGTAATAGTAGTGCAGACTTTGTAAATGGCTGAACAGTGTTGAGGAAATTATTTGTTTGGCAGAATGATGGCTTTCGAGAAAAAACTGTTCTTGTGTCTAGTTGTCTAGATGTGCAGTGCTCTATTGTGTCATTTTGAGGGAAGGAGTTGAAACAGTTTATGTCCGGAATGTGAGGGGTCTGTAAATATTTTCACAGCCCTCTTTTTGACTTGTGCAGTGTACAGGTCCTCAATTGAAGGCAGGTTGGTAGTGATTGTTTTTTAAATATGTTGACTTGTAACCCAAATGAATGAATGAACGTATGAATAAATAAATAAATAAATGGAATAAATATTATCTACCATAGACAATATCTAATATCATATACTTTTATGATTTGTGGATTTGTTCTTACATTTTGGAGGACTAATAATATTTATTTAACTTCCACTAGGAAAAAACTGCTCAAAGCTATCCTCCTTCAAACTATTTCATGGTGGAAAAAAGAAAAACTATTCTGATATATTATAGACACAAGCAGATTTTTAGATTTTTCTTCTTTTTCTTCTCTTTTATCTCAAGTGAAAGGATAAAGGGATTTGGGATGTTTGACGGTGTTACAGATATCATTGCAGGATGGAAGCTATTCCAGTAAAGCCACCTTTTGCAATTGACTGATGGAAAATTTGTTCAAGTAATGTCTCAGTAGGGATAGCATGCAAAGACCATTATTGGTACTACTTTTGCTTGCTTTTGCCGCAGTCATTCAATTTTTATTTTTATTAAAAAAGATATTTTACAAATATCTTTGTATTTTGTAATCTTCTCCAGTTTCTTCTATTCTGCTGTTTCCAGGTGCTACCACATCCACTATCTAGATTTTTTTTGTCTTTCTTATCAACAATTGTTGTCTGGGGTGTTAGATGGCAGGTGCCTGTCTGTTTGAATTCTAAAATCCCAAAGCAATTTAATTTCTTCATTTTCAATGACTTTCTCTATTTTATGGTCCCACCAGTTCTTGCTTGCAAGCAAATGATATTTCTTGCAGATCTTCTAGTGCACCATTGTTGCTACTTTGTCATGCTGCTGTTTCTGGTCAATCTATGCAATCTTCTTGCAGCAGCTTACCAGGTGATCCACTGTTTCTTCAGCTTCTTAGTATGGGCGGCATTTGTATGCATTTGTCCTTAAGGATCATTATTGTTGTTATTGTTATTTTTATTGTTATTATTTTTAGGATTTGAATTGCAGTGTTGACTAATGATTTTCTTTTTCTTCATGATTCTCATAATCAGATAGAGATGGAGAGAATCATAATCAGATTGGTTTAGGATGATTTTAGCAACTACATCAGTAGAAGGGAAGACAATCTAAAAGTCTGCTTCAATCTACTGAGAACAGGAAAAGGAAATGGTACACATGGAAGAATCTTCTATTTAGAAACAGAAGAAGGAAGAAGAACCTTAAATGGAGTTTGTCTGTCAGCTGAAAAAGAAAACGAGAAATAATTGTGAGATAAGCGGATGTGTGACAGATGGCCCTTAACCAAAAATTTTCATTTTATGAAATAATAAATACTATGATACTCAACTTATTACACTGGAGCAGTATTGTCACATTGAATAATGTGAGTATTTACAGGACCTTTTTCTTTTGTCATTGTCAGTTACAAAATTCAGTCCTTCCTAGAAACAGAATTAAGAAACAGACCTTTTGAATTAATGGCGTATTTCCCAGATAGATTGAATCATTTATACTTCCAATTTTTTTTTTGAAAGGAGGAAGCCCTGTCTACAAGCATATACAATTTGTTCTTTTCCATATAAAAACTCCCTCCTTATTTCTCTTCACAACAGTCTTTCACAAAAAATGTCTTTAATCACAATTTCCTTCCTTTTTATTAGTCAAGTTTTTTCAAAAAGTCTTTACTACATTGCATTTCCACCAAGTGTAACCTCAGCTCAGCCCCTGATTCTTCAGCACCCAAGTTTCTTTGTCTTAGAATGCAACAAGTAACTCAAAACATATCCAGAAAGCTTTTTACCTAATCCCCTGAATAACTGTACTCCAGCAGTTCCTCAATCAGGCAGTAGAAGCCCCAAGTTCATTTTTTTGGTTCAGAAGCTCTCAAGATTCCCTTCAACAGCTTTCAGAAATTTTATTTCTGACAGTTCAAAAATATCCTCAATATCCTGCAGAAAAAAACTGCTGAAAATAAAATTCAAAATCATCTAATAGCATAAAAACATGCTCTGTGTTAAAACAAGTTACCATGAGAATAGGAATAATAAAACAATACTGTATTTAACATTTGTTTCCAGAAAGCTAACTCCCTCTTCCCAACACAAGACAAAAAAATAGGCAAAAGGGCACATTTTAAATTCAAGCTGTCACAGCATTTAACAGCCTTCCCAAACCTAATGTACTTCAGGTACCTCAGATTTTAACTCCCAAATATCCTTCGGCAACTGTTTTCTTCAACACTCCTGAACAGTTGATCTAAGACACAGCACTATCGAAACTGGATTTTAAATTGCTAGATTACTTTTAAGCAAGGAAGATATAATATAAACAGATTCATTATTCAAAGGATCAGGCCATCATCCACATATTGATAAACTGGATTATAAATAGTCGCAGTAAAGAATGTGACTTGACTAAATTTCTGTAACTCAGAACTAATACAGATAAGATTTTCTAGTCTGTATTGCTGTGTGCCAATTAGTATGTGTGCCAACAGGTAAACATGCATACATGTGACAGTGATTTATGTATGAATTTGTCTGCCTTGAATAATCTTTCTTATAGGGACTAATGATATATCCAGCACAATACTGAATTCTCCTGTGGCCTCCATACAGCAGCTGCAAACAAATATTTATATTTGTCAACATGTACTAGTCGCATTTAAAAGTGCTTCTTCCTGAATAAATAAAATCAGGAAATTTTATGTATAGTATTTGATTCAAAGAAGTCTTGGTGTAACTTTGTTGTTGTGGGTATGCATATAATTTATCTTTGTCTGTCAGAGAGAGAGAGAGAGAGAGAGAGAGAGAGAGAGAGAGAGAGAGAGAGA
>BLBF01000005.1:43368294-43378643 GCA_015471245.1 Laticauda colubrina | reverse complement strand
AGAGAGAGAGAGAGAGAGAGAGAGAGAGAGAGAGAGAGAGAGAGAGAAACCTGAGAAGATTCCTTGCATTCCAGAATGAGTACTACTGAAAAGTAACATCTATTATTAACCTTCCCCTGTAATGATTATGCAGTGAATCTCTCTTTCTCTTTGCAAAACTTCCTCAGACAACATTGTTCTGTCTATGACGCTGCTGAACAGCAAATATTCAAGCCATAAATGGGCAGCCCCTTTTAAGCAGCCAGATATGATATGATTCAGAGAAATTTAGTATGGGAATTCCTTTTGATGTAAATGCAGAAAGCTATTTTATAAATTTAGGGATAAGTAACTGTTGAGTTGCAGGGAAAAGAGTGATGCAAGACCAGTGTGACTTTCAGCTCTTTATTTGGTTCCTGGAATCAGTCTGACAGTGGAGCCGTGGCAGCCTCTTTTATAGCAGCTGCTCACGGCTCGTGGCCAATAACAGCTCCTTGAATCTCCTGCCGCTCAGGTGGACCAATCACAGGGCGGCAATTGTGGACCAATCACTGTAGCTTGACGAACCAATCACAGTATAGTATTTGTGGACCAATCAGGAAGCGGTATTACAAGTATGCTAATATAGAACACCCCTCCCCACTTGGCTTAGTCCAACCTACATTATGTAGTCACATAAGTAGGCGGGACTTTTATGGTGTCTACTTGACCTGCGCAGCTCAGTTGCGTTGTTGTCTTCGGCCGGTTCAGATGGGATCGCTGTTTCTCCCGTCCTTCTCCGTGGAACCTCCTGGAAGGTGGAGTCAGCCATGCTGCTCCCACCCGGCTGATCTGGGCTGGTAGAGTCGGCTTGGCTGCTCCCTTCCAGAGTGGCTTCATGTTGGTTTCGCTGCCTGTTCCTCTCTACCAAAGTCATCTCCAGGTAAGTAATTGTGGTTTCTTTCTGGGGCTACTGGTGCTGTTGGTTGGCGGGTTGTTGTTAGGGTTTGTTGCAGTATTTCTTGTGCTAGTGGAGGGTCTCCCCCTCCCCTCTTATTCGTGTTTGAGGTGTCTCCCCCCTCTCTGGTTTGGTTATTATTATTATTTTTTAATGTTTTCTGTGGTTCTGACGTGTGTGTGTGTTCTTTTTCTTCACACCTGGGTTTGTTAGTGTTTCTTTCTAGTGTTCATGATCTCAGTTGATCTATGTGCCTCCTCCAGCTTCTTCTGTCCTCTGTTTCTAGTCTGTATGACCGGGCTCCTGTTACTTAGGTTATTGTTGCCGGTATCCAAAGTGGATGCCCCGTGAGATTTTTTGCGTAGACCAGGTCACCTATTGCGAATGTGCGGTGCTTACTAGAGTAGTCTGCTGGTTTTTCAGGGCTGTAAGTGGGATGTAATCTATCTAGGTGCGATTTTAATTTTCTGCCTATCAATAGTTCTGCTGGGCATTTATTCGTTGTGGTGTTAGGTGTGATGTGTTGTATAGTTAGCATTTTGTAGATTTTTTCTTGTATGTCCCCCGTGTCTAGTTTCTCTATAGTCTCTTTCGTATACCGGAACATGTGTTCTGCCCACCCGTTTGTAGCCGGCTGACACGGCGCTGTCAAGGCATGCCTTATGCCATGTTCAGCGAGGAACTTTTCAAATGTCAATGCCATGAACTGTGGCCCATTGTCTGAAATCAATAGGTCCAGCAACCCATGTGTTGCGAACAGCTTCCTCAGCTGTCTGATGACAGCTTCTGTTGTTATGGAGTTCATGACGCTTACCTCCAACCAATTTGAGTAAGTGTCTACTATTATTAAAAATGTGTGTCCGTTTGTCGGCCCTGCGAAATCTATGTGTATTCTCGACCAGGGTCCCCTCGGTGTTTCCCAGTCGAGCACAGGTGCAGCAGGGGGTGTAGGACTGGATTTTTGGCATTGCGTGCACGTTTCCACCCATCTCCCAATATCCTTATCCATCCCTGGCCCCCATACATAACTCCTGGCCAGGGATTTCATTCATACGATACCCGGGTGTCCTTCATGCAAGATATACAGTACTTGTTCTTGGAGTATTTCTGGTATGACTACCCGATCCCCCCATAGTATACAACCTTTTAACATTGAGAGTTCCATCTGTCTGTTCCAGAACAGTTGAAAAGTCTTATCCATCTCGTTTTCTAGCCACCCTTTTCCTACCCAGTTTAAAATCCACGACATCTTTTTATCTCTTGTGGTTTCTTTCGCAATGTCTGCTGCGCTTATGGGTAGGTTTGGTAATGTCTCAATTTGTAGCGTGGATGTGGTTGGTGCTGGGTCACTTCCCAGTTCAGGCAGGGGAGAATGGCTCAGGGCGTCAGCGTGTGATATGTCCTTCCCTGGCCGGTGGATTAATTTGTAATTGTATGCGGCAAGGAACTCAGACCACCTCGTCATTCATGGTGACAGTATGTTTGGGATGGCCTTGTTTTCTGCAAGTATTCCCAAGAGTGGCTTGTGGTCTGTGATGAGTGAGAAAGTCCTGCCATAAAGATATTCATGGAATCGCTTGACTCCAGTTATCGCTGCTAGCGCCTCTCTGTCCAATTGGCTGTAGTTTCTTTCTGCTTTAGACAGAGTTTTGGAATAGTACATGATCGGCGCTTCTCTCCCATCTGGTAGTGTGTGGCTGAGTACGGCTCTGACGCTGAACAGTGATGCGTTGCAGGTGAATGTCAGTGGCAAGGTTTCCCTGTATTGAATTAACACAGATTCGGATGTCAGCAAGTCTTTTATTTCCTGGAACACGGCTTCTTCTTGTCACCCCCAGGTCCAGGTAGCTGTCTTATCCAGCAATCTGTGTAATGGTTCCGCCGTCATTGCTCTTCTGTGGCAGAAAGACATTATAGAAGTTAATGAGTCCCAAAAATGCTTGCAGGTCTGTTTTATTTTTGGGTCTGGGAGCTTCTTTTATTGCTTTGATTTTCTGTTCCATGGGGTGGATTCCTTCTTTATCTATTAGGTACTCCAGGAATTCAACTTTAGGGGTGGCTAGCTGGCATTTTTCTTTTTTTACTTTGAGTCCCGCCTCTTGAAATCTTTGTTTGAGGTGGTTTTCCAGTTGGTTCTTGTCACTAACTGATGCCAGCACATCATCGGAGTATGGAACCACCCCTTTTTATTCCTTGTAATAGGTGCTCCATCAACACCCCTGGGGCCACGCTGACTCCAAATTGCAGTCTTTTGCATCTGAATGCCCCCCTGTGAGTCACAATTGTTTGTGCCTCTGCTGTTTTGGGGTTGACTGGCAATTGCTGGTATGCTTGTGCAAGGTCGAGCTTCGCAAACATCTTTCCTCCCCCCAACGAATGTAACAGATGTTGTTCCACTGGAACAGGGTATGCACTTTGTTGTAGCGCGTGGTTGAGGGTGGCCTTATAGTCTCCGCAGATGTGCATGGACCCATCTGGCTTTATCAGAGTCACAATTGCCGTTTCCCACCTTGCATGGTCTATTTGTTCCAATACCCCCTGTGCAATGAGTTTATCCAATTGCTCATCGATCTTCAGTTTTAATGTGAAAGGAACTCGCCTTGCCTTTAACCTGATTGGGGCTATGTTTGGATTCAAATTAAATGATATAGGGGACCCTCGTTACTTGCCTAGTTTCCCATCGAACACGTCCTGGAAATCCCTCATCAGGCTCTCCTCCCAGTCTGTTTCGGTGATGCTGTTGATTCCGGTCACTCCAATTCCCAGGGTGCAAACCATTTGAGTCCTAGTAGGCTTGGCAGTCCCGGTCTACTATTGTCAATGGAAGAATTTCCATGTGCTGTCTGAATTTAACTTTGAAATGTCCGAGTCCGACTATGGGGATCCTGTTCCCTTGGTAGTCTTTCAGGGTCAGTTTTTGGCTCTCTAGTTCCTTTCTTCATATGTTAGGTATCAGACTCTTAAGTGTGTTCCATGATACCATAGAGAGGTATGAGCCGGAGTCTACCTCCATTTTGAATTGTTGGCCTTCGATGTTGACTTGCACATGTACCTTTCAGGCATCGGTTGTGCTCAAATGCCCAATGGTTATTGTTTGGTGTGTCTCCTCCTTCCGGTAGGCTTCGTTGAGTCATTTGTTTCTGTTTTCTCAGCTCCAACGGCTCCCTGCCTGTCTTTCTCTCATTCTGGGGGGAGTACTGTCTCTTCGCTTGGGACTATAGCTCTTTCCGTTCTGGCAGACCCTTGCTATATGTCCTTGTCTCTCGCAGTGCTGGCAAACCACGTCGAGGAAACGGCACTTGGAACAGGGGTGGTCTCCTCCGCACCCGGCACACTGGAACCCCAACTTACATTCTCTCCTCTCCTGTCTGTTTTGTTCTGATTGGAGTCTGTGTATTTCTTCTTCCTCGTCGTCGGTCTTGGATAAGGACTCAATGTCTTCATGGTGTATGGTGGTGGTCTTGTAGGTGCCCTCTGGTTTCTTCTCCTGGGGTTGGCTTGACTGCCGGTGTTTCCTGTGTTGCCATATTCATTAGCCACATGGTGGCTGCTGATTTTTTCGCAGCTTCGGCTGCCGTGGCCTCAGTGATGGCCTCGGTGACTGTGATGTTTGGTCGGGTCAGCAGTTGGCTCTGCAAGGTGAGGTCTCTCAGTCCAGGACCACACGGTCTCTCATGGCTTTATCCATGTTGAGGAACTTGCACGCCCCTCCAATGTCCCTTAGAGCCGCTACAAAATCCCCCTTCTTTGTGGTCCCGTTTATAGAATTCATGTCTCTGGATAAAGCTGGAGATGGTCAGCATAATGGCCCTCAGTATTCTGTCCAAATCTGGCCAGGCCATTTGCTTTAAGTCTTCAGGTTTAGCCAATGCCTTGGCCATCTTAAACACTGTGGGCCCACAGTGTGTCAGGAACATGGCTCTCTTCCTGTTGTCTGAGATCTTCTGTAACTCATTGCTCTTGAGGAACATGAGGAATCTGTCAATGTACGATTCCCAGTCCTCCGTCACTGGGTTGAACGGTGCGGGTGGCACATTGTTGCTGGCCATCTTGTCTTCGCTCGGTTCTTGTTGCCACGTGCTCAACTGGTCTCCTTGTCTCAGAATCCCATCCTCGTCAACAGTGTTGTGTCCCAGGAAAAAGAGAGATGCGAATATGTGACTTTCACCTCTTTATTTGGTTCCTGGAATCAGTCTGACTGCAGAGCCACAGCAGCCTCTTTTATAGCAGCTGCTTGTGGTTCACGACCAATGACGGCTCCTTGAATCTCCCACCACTCAGGCAGACCAATCACAGGGTGGCAAATGTGGACCAATCACCGTAGCTTGAAGCATCAATCACAGTGTAGTATTTGTGGACCAATCAGGAAGCGGTATTACAAGTATGCTAATATAGAATAGTAACTAAACTTTTAGACTTTGTTTAAATTTTATTTCACTTAAAGCTTTTAAAGTATGGTTCCTCATCCATTGTTAATTACATAATTTTATCTTCATTACAATCTTATTCATTAATTAGTGTGCTTTTCTGTATCTGTCAAAATCAAGTTACACTGTAATTTGAACATTCCCTACTCCCAGCTTCTCAGTATCTGTAAGTACCTGTAGACCCCAATGGATTTATTTATGCTTTATTATTTAATCACTTTTGTGACACAGTTATTTAATTATATTTCTCGCTTGCCATATTATTCCATTATCTTTGGGAGCTAATAATAAAACTCCAGTTAAGAAAATTGTAAAATCAACCTTCTAAAAATCCATTAATTTGGTAGGAAGAGAAAAAGGAAAAGTACAGCTACTTTACAAAGTTACAACCCAATGTGTATTATATGCTAGCCAAACTATCTCACTATCTAGTTGGTTCATACATCAGCAGGCAGTTTATTATTACTCCAGTGTTTGGAGATTGTAAAGCCCATGTCACACTGGCCAACGGATGCAAAAAGGACACAGCGGACGAGCAAAATGTTCCATCCGTTGTTATCCACTCTCAAAAGGGGCAAAAATTTGCATAACCGGAGCGGATAACACGGACGTGGGGAGGACGCAGGGTGGATGGAAAGCAGATGCGGAACGGGAGCCCAGCGGATGGAAGCAGATGGGGAGTGGATGGCACATCCGCTAGGCTTCCAGGGGGCCTCAGCAAAGCGAATGCGGAACGGAAAGAGCGGATGCACAGAACAGATAAAGCGGATGCACAGCGGATGCACAGCGGAAGCCGAATGGATGCTTGGAGTTAATTGCGCATGCGGGGAGGATGCATTGCATCAGTCCCGCGGATATAACGGAAGCAGCTCAGAAGCAGGTTGCCATTCAGAGGAAAGACCTGCTGCCGGACGGATTGGCAGCCTTGCCTGCCCTGCCTGCATATCTGCCTGCAAGCCTTGCTGCCAGGCTCCCTGCCAGCCTTACTGCCAGCCTGCCTGCAAGGCTTGTTGCCAGCCTTGCTGCCAGCCTTGCTGCCAGCCGGCCTGTAAGCCTGGCTGCCAGCCAATCTGCCTGCCAGCCTTGGTGCCTGCCTGCCAGCCTTCCTGCCAGCCTTGGTGCCTGCCAGCCTCCCTGCCAGCCAGCAACCCCACAACCATGCGAAAGCACAGCAAGCCTCAGCCATCTGCTGCCAGCCCTGGCAAGATGGACAGGGCTGCCATCCCGCCCCCTGGCCCTCACTCTGGTTCTGCTGGGGGTTCTGCAGCACGGGCTCGCTCTTCTGGGGCTGGCGCTTCTGCTGCTTCTGCTTCTGGAGGAGCTGATGACAAGCACTCCAGCACCAGCCACCTCCACAGCACCTGCACCCTTCACCCCTGGGACTGAGCGACCAAGAGGAGTACCAGAGACTCATTTTTGTCTTATAGCTTGTTGTTAATAAAATCTATTTATGATTCACACACTTGCTTCATTTCTTTTTTTTTAATAAAGTCTTGCTGGAAACTTTTAGAAATGGCTTAAGCCTTTGCATGCTTGTGGGATGGGTAAGGATAGCTTTGAGATGGGTTAGGATACCTGTGGGATGGGTTACAGCTGTGGGATGGGTTAGGATAGCACTGGGATAGATAAACCTCCAGTGCAAGCATAGTGGGACTGTATGGTCCACCCTCCCAGGTGCCACACTTACGGCCCTTTATTATCAATAATAATGTAATAATTATCCACACATGTCAACATCAACACAACTCTTTATTAAATGCCCTGTTCATTGTAGGCCAACCAAACATACATGGCCCAATCTCATCCGTGTGATGAGACAGGCTGAAGGAAGCATCCATTAACCATTTACCATCCTGTCTTGCCACTCCACCGCTCCAGCTGGGGAGTTGCACCAGTGTTTCAGGAGGTTGCGCTGCTTCTTCGCCTCACGTGAGGCTCTGTTGGGGCCTTGCACATCCTCAGTGTCGATCAGATTTTGCCCTTGCCTCCATTCCGCAGGCTCCATGTCCCCATTGCCTTGTTCACGGTCCACAAGCCTGTTCTGCAAGACTGGGTAGCGGGTACGCATGAGATTGTGCAGGATGCAGCAAGCTTCCACGATCCTCCTCATGGTCTCTGGGCTATGCTGCATGTTGGTGAGAAGTACCTGGAACCTGTTGGCCAGGATGCCAAAGGCATTCTCCACCACCCGTCTTGCCCTGAACAGCCTGTAGTTGAAGATCCTCTCTTCACCGGTGAGGTATTTGGAGGTGTAGGGCTTCATGAGGTAGGTTGTGAGGGAGAAGGCGTCATCCCCCACAATGAAGTAGGGCACATCTTGTGTGTCGCTGGACAGCGGGTCTGGATCTGGGAAGCTCACAATAAGGTTGCTTTCCAGCCCCTCCTTGAGGTGACTGGCGTTGTATACCTGGGCATCTGAAGATGAGCCGTTGCCTGAAGCATCAATGTACATGAACTTGTAGTCAGCATTGACCATGGCGAAGAGGATGATGCTGAAGAAGCCCTTGTAGTTGAAATAAGTGGACCCCGAGTTGGCTGGCGCTTTGCAAGCCATCGATGGCTCCAACGGTGTGGAGGAAGTTCCACTTCTGATACCACTGCTCTGCAACTTTCTTCCATCCTTCTTCAATGGAGGGGCACTGGAGGAGCTCCTCCTTGTATTGTTCAATGATGGCCTGCACCACTTCTCTGACAACAAAGCTGGTGGTGCTGGGTGGCACCCTCCAGCCGTACTGCATGCTCCTGTAGGTGGTCCCTGAGGCCAGATGGCGCAGAGTGAGTGCCACCTTGAGCCCAGCTTCCAGGCTGGATGGGAAGTTGGTGTTTGTCTTGGTCAACCTGGGTGTCAGCCGCTGCACAAATTTGTCAAACATGGCTGGAGGCATCCTCATGAAGTTCTGGAATGCCCGAGTGTCTTCGCTCCTGAGCTCCACCATCAGCTTGTTGTACAGTCCGTCCTCTGCTCTTCTGGTGAACCATCTTTGGATCCAGACTTTTTTTGGGTGCCTCCTTTTCTTCCCATAGTAGAGTTCACAGAGCCTGTAGATGGTTTCGCACTGTTGCAGAAGGATGGTGGCTGCCAAAAGGACTTTGTTACAATCCACGGTGGACATGACTGGATGCTGTGGAAGAGGAAGAGGCAGATGAAGGCTGCAGAGGTCTGCACCGCTGTTCTGCTGTTCTGAAAGTGAGATGCAGGTGAGTTGCTTCCCCTTTTTATAGGCAGTATAGGTTTTCCGCTAGGCATCCTCTAGGCATCCTCTAGGCATCCTCTAGACATCCTTAATATCCAAGATAGGTCCCCTCTGCGAACGTTTTTTCTGTTTTAAACGCTTTGTTTCCGTGCTGCATCTGCTAGGCATCCGTTCTGCATCCGTTCTGCATCCGTTCCGCTTCCTCCCTGCGTCCAGGTGGATGGAGTTCCGCGGATATGGAACGGATGCCTAGCGGATATAGCAGGTGCGTCACGGATGCGTAGCGGATGCAGAATGGACGAACTGGATACATTTTCTGCGCAAAAGTTTTAGGCAGCCCAAAACTTTCTGAGCGGATGAAACGTCAATAAACAGATGCTGGACGGATAGAGAGGAAGCAAAATGGAGGCAGTGAGTACATCACGTTTTCGAGCGGATGGCAAGGTTTTTTGTCCATTTTACATCCTCTTTGCATCCGTTGGTTCAGTGTGACATGGGCTTTAGATTGGAATCTTAGATTCCACTAAGATTGTTAGTGGAATGTCTGAATAAAGAGATGAAGTCAGTGATAAAAGAATTTAGCAAACTTTACTTGATTTAACACAACCAACAAAAGGAAAAAAAAAGAAATTTTGAAACATAATCATCAGCAGACCACAAAACAAAAGACTGATGGAGAATGAAAATTGTATGTTTTCACAGGAAATCTGGAATCCACATTGCCTTACATCATTACTAGGACACTATTTCTGTAAAGATGAAGTAGCCCTTTTACCCTCACATAATTTTATTCATCTCTTTTCTAGTGGTCATGGCCAACACTATGCAATGCTCTCTCTATAGAGCCTTAATCCATCATCTTTTGCAACACACTAAGTGAATCATTTGGTCCAGGTTTTTTTAGCAATGGTCATCCATCAAATGACCAATGTTTCTATTGTATTTTTTTAAACATCAGATACTTGAGATGTTTAAACTGTGTTTAGACTAAATCTAGTTTAGCCTTATTGCTACACATACATGCAAATTCAATGACACTTTGGGTGCTGTTTAATCCCTGTTTAGTCATCACTTTTCACTTTTAGTAACCATACAACCAAATTGTTGATCTCTGAAACATTCTTAGGAAATATTCTTAGGAAATCCCAAGTATGTTACAACAAGCTCTTTCAATCCTTTATCAAAATCACAGCAACATTACTTTAGTACTGATCATCAAGAGTCAAGATTTAGAAGTGTGTGTGCCAAACTTCTCAATAATAAAAATAATCATTACAACATCCTAGGTTCTTCCAAAGAACTTGATGCACCGGAAGGCTAATACCAGTTAAACAACTGGCAGCTGTAACTCCACATTATTGTGAACAATTAAATTATTATTATTATTATTATTTTTATTGTACACAAAAATGACAGTACACACTGCAGACAAGATAACATGCTGGGTTTCATATCACAAATCACTTCCCAAGTGTTTAGGACTGTGTGATGTATCGTCGGATTATGCAAGCAGAACCCAGTAAGGTGGCCTTCTGCAGCTGACCAATGGTGATCTTGTCAGCGCCAATTGTTTTTTAAGTGCTTGCCTAGGTCTTTAGGCACAGCATCAAGTGTGCCGAGTACCACTGGAAACACCTGCATTGGTTTATGCCAGAGTCTCTGCAGTTCGATTCTCAAGTCCTGATATCTGGTGACTTTTTCAAGTTGTTTCTCATTGATTCTGCTATCACCAGGTATGGCAATGTCGATGATCCACACTTTTTTTTTCTTCTTCTTCTTCTTCTTCTTCTTCTTCTTCTTCTTCTTCTTCTT
>BLBF01000005.1:43355386-43368284 GCA_015471245.1 Laticauda colubrina | reverse complement strand
CTTCTTCTTCTTCTTCTTCTTCTTCTTCTTCTTCTTCTTCTTCTTCTCCTTCTCCTTCTCCTTCTCCTTCTCCTTCTCCTTCTCCTTCTCCTTCTTCTTCTTCTTCTTCTATTGTTGTTGTTGTTGTTGTTCACACAGTCAGCTAGATGTTCAGACTGGGTTTGGCATTTTTGTCTACCTATCAAGTCCTTGCCAATGACCTGGGATAGGCAAATCTAGATGTTTGATGGTGTTACAGATATCGCCACAGGATGAAAGCTGTTCCAAGTAAAGCTGCATTCTGCAATTGACTGATGGCAAATTTGTCAATGTCCATGGTGTTCAAGTGGTACTCCAGTTGTTTTAGGACTGCACCCTATTTCACCCCTATTACTATTGGTACTATCCTTGCTTGTTGTGTCAGTTATGTTGTGGGCCAAGTGCCTATCAGTCTGAATTCTGAAGTCCCACAAGATCTTGACTTTTTCATTTTTCAGGACCTTGTCACTCTGATTTTTCCAGTAATTGTTACTGTACTCAAATCCAAACTTTTGGTAGTTTCCAGTGAATGATTTTAGCAACTTGGTTATGGTGTTCCAATTAGTCAGTTTGTAAAATTTTGCTGCACCCACTGATTAAATGGTCAACTGTTTCATTTTTTTCATTACAGAAGTGGCATTTGCTGTTATTATTGTTGGTGGTGATGATATTGTTCTGTATGGAACTTGGTAGGTTCCAAGTACTTCATTCTGATTGGCTGAAAAGGCCACTTATGGATTGGTTCGCTAGGAACCAATCTGGGAAGCCACCAAATGGTGGGAAGAATTAAATAACTGTCATTGGCCACAAGCCGGCAGGCTAGCCGCTATATAAAGGGCTGCCGCGGCTTGGGCTATGTTCCATTTTTTTACCTAGCGGTTTGAAATAAAGAGTTGTTGTTTGGAACCCAGTCTCACGCGCTTCTTTCCAGATGGAACACTGGTGACGAAGGTGGGATCATTGTAGAAGCAGAGACCGAAGCACACGGCGATCTGAACCGAGCGAAAAGAGATGGCTGGTAACAACACACCGCCCGCAACCTTCAATCCAGATGTAGAGGATTGGGAATCGTATATCGATCGCTTTCTTATGTTCTTAAAAGCAACGAGATGGAAGAAATCTCGGATCAAAGGAAGAGGGCTGTCTTCCTTACACACTGCGGACCGGCCGTATTCAAAATGGGGAAGGCACTGGCAAAACCCAGAGATGTCAAGCAGATGACCTGGTTTGACCTGAACCGAATGCTCTGAACACACTATGCACTGGTGGTCTCCAATCTAATCAAAAGGCACGAATTTTACAAAAGGGACCAGAAGGAGGATGAAACCATAGCAGACTTTGTGGCAGCCTTGAGACACATTGGAGGAGCATGTGAGTTTCAAAACATGGACGAAGCTATGAGAGACTGCGTAGTCCTCGGCCTGAAGAACTCTACCCTTCAGAACAAACTACTCAACAGGCTGAACATAACCGTGGCCAAGGCCATTGCTGAGGCAACCGCCGCCGAAGTAGTGAAAAAGTCAGCAGCCACCATGCGGCAAATGAACGCAGTTCCAGACCTGCCAACCCAAATCAGGGAGAAGAAGACAGAGGGAGGAAAGAAACAGCCCACAGCGACAACCCACCATGAGGACGTTGAAACCCAGAGTGACACCGAAGATGATGACGAAGATGTCCATAGACTCTATTCAGATAGAAAATGGCACAAAAAGAGGAAGAATCGGCGGGAATTTCAATGTGGGGGCTGCGGAGGCAATCACCCGTGGTCTGAATGCAGGTTCCTTGATGTAATATGCTGGGCTTGTAATAAAAGTGAGCACATCGAAAGGATCTGCCGTAACAATAGTCCAAAAAGAAGTGGCAGCACCCCCCCCCCCCCCAGACACAATGACAGACAAGCCGGCAACTGATGGACCTGCAATAAAAGAACCGGTGACAGAGAAGAAATGCATCAGACAGTCACCATCGATAATGCCAGGGCAGAAAGTTGAAAGAAGGTTTGGATAGAGGTGAGCATCGAGGGGAGACCCTGCAAGATGGAGGTTGACTCAGGGTCGTCCCTATCGATGGTATCCAGGAATACCATCTGACGCCTAATTCTGAACATCAGGCAGAAAGAACTAAAGAAACAAAAACTTGTGCTAAAAGACTATCAGGGAAATCGAATGCCAGTAGATGGCCTTGGATATGTTTTAGTTGAATTTAAACAACATGCCGAATTCTTGCCTCTGACGATCATCGACTGTGACCGGCCTAGTCTGCTAGGAATTGAATGGTTCGCACCTGTGGGAATCGGGATGACCGGGATCAACTGCATCGCTACTACCAACTGGGAGGAGAACCTACTCCAAGAATTCCAAGATGTATTTTATGTGACTCTAGGCAAGTACCACGGGACCCCAATTTCATTTAGCCTAGACCCGAAAATAGCCCCCATTCGTTGAAAGGCCAGACGCGTTCCATTCGCGCTTATACCAAAAATTGACGAACAGCTGAATAAGTTGATACCGCAAGGGGTTTTAGAACCAATCGACCACACCAAGTGGGAAACCCCTATCATTACACCGGTGAAGCCGGATGGGTCAGTGCGCATCTGTGGGGACTATAAGGCAACCCTGAACTATGCGCTCCAACAAAGCGCATACCCAGTGCCAGTAGTGCAACATTTATTGCACTCGCTAGGGAGAGGAAAAATATTCTCAAAACTCAACCTAGCACAAGCTTATCAGCAGCTACCCATTGATCCAATAACAGCAGAGGCACAAATGATTGTTTTTCTGTAACAGGAAGACAGGATTTTAGCACACATACACATTTAGATGAATTAAATAATATTTTTATCCATTTTGATGCCACTCATCTCCCCCACAGGATGCCTATATTGAATCCAAGATGAATTGAATAATAAAATATAGTAAAGTAATTAAAATCTGCAGTCCCTCTCAATTTGGAATATGCTTTCTTGGAGGCATAAGTTAGTAGTTCAGGCAGAAGATGTTTCAGGATATACACATCTGTCTCTTTGAATTTTGGAAGGTATCTGACTTTCTTTTGAATACCTGCTTGAAGATCAAGACTAAGATCTATATACACAAACAAACACATATGTGCAAAACAAGCTGCCTCCTTCTCTTACAATTTCAATGATCCTTTGGCTCAGAGTAACCCTGAGTAGAGGCAGTCAAATCGTATATTTAATTTAATGCTTTTGTGGTTATGTAATTTTATTTGAGGTATTGCTGTACATTGTTCAGAATTCTCCAGGACCAGGACAGAATATAAGCATTGTAAATGAGTAAATGAATGAAATACTCATGATTATGAATTGAGGATTCAGCAACATCCATAAAGGCAGAAACCAAACAACAGGATTGCTAATACTCCTGAAGCTGTGTTTGGCACAATTATCACAAGCACACAATCTTTACTTTTACAACAATAACATTAACCTCATAAATATATTTTGGTGCATGCAAAGACAAAAATAAAACTAGAGCTCTTCTTTCTATTGTTTTTGAGAGGTTCAACACTGAGCAGTCTGAAACATTATTTAATTGCTCTATTTCTGGCACATATTTGTAATCTAGCAGTTGCATGCTTCTATGTCTGTATTTGTCAACGGGTGATTATTTTCACATATTTGACACATGACAGAGCCTCACAATCAGCTTGTACTATGTGGTAGCATTTGCCACATGCCTATATTTGTAGGAAATTGATTGGGACAGTGAAGTTTTCCACTGCTGTAATTCTTAATAGATGATTTGAAATAGTAACCCAAATGAGTTCTGGTGAAGTAATCCTGCAGATAACTTCTAGAAGCTGTGCTAAGCAGCCCCTGAAAACCCTCGTATAACAAAACATAGTATCTCAACAAAACATAAATGATCATTTTTGAAAGGAGATGGTGCAATAAAAGTTGCAGACTCTTCATAGATACCTTAGAATAGAGAAAAACATCTCCCCACCCTTTTCCCAAGGATGAAACAGTGTCATTTTGTCCTGCGTTCAGGATTTAGGGGTAGAAAAGTCCAGTTCTAACCATCTGCCAGAGTAGTGGATACACTACTTAATAAGGATGAGATGGGCTCATGTCTCAGTATTAAGCCCAAGGAACCAAGAATGACTTAAGGAGTTCCTTTGGAGTAGTTTCTTCATTTTTGTTTACCTACCAACAGAAAACTTGCTGGACTAAAGCACTTATCTGCAAAATTATTAAAAAATACCCTGTGAACTGCTAAGGAGGTGTCTGTTTTCATCCCTTTTCTGTACACCAAAGAGTCTAAAGGCCAGGTCACATCGGCCGATGGATGCAAAACGTATGTAAAAAGGACACAGCAGATGAGAAAATGTTCCATCTGTTGTTATCTGCTCTCAAAAGTGCCCCAAATTTGCATAAACAGAGCGGACAACAGCGGAAAGGAACAGACGTGGGGAGGATGTAGCAGGGATGTAAAGTGGATGCTCAATGGAAACCTAGTGGATGGAAGCGGATGACACATCCGCAGGGCTTCCGGGGGAGCACAGCGAAGCAGACACGCAGCGGAAGGAGTGGATGCAGAGCGGATGCCAAGCAGATACAGCGGATGCCTAGCGGATGCCTAGCAGATGCCTAGCGGATGCCTAGCGGATGCCTAGCGGATGCCTAGCGGATGCCTAGTGGATGCCTAGCAGATGCAAAGCGTTCACTGCGCATGCGGGGAGGATGCATTGCGTCAGTCCCGTGGATATAAAAGAATGCAGCTCGCAAGCAGGTCACCATTCAGAGGAAAGAACTGCTGCCAGACACATCTTCAGCCAACAAGCATGGGGAAGAAGAGGAAACCTGTGTCTACTCCTGCCAGCCCAGGCAAGAAGGACAGGGCCACCATCCCACCCCCTGGTGCTGACTCTGCTTCTACTGGGGCTTCTGCTGCTGGTGCTGACTCTGCTGTTGCTGGGGCTTCTGCTGGTGCTGCTCCTGGTGCTGGTGCTTCGACTGGTGCTGCTGGTCCTGCTGGTCCTTTTGTTGCTGCTGTTGCTGTTGCTGCTGGTGGTGGTGGTGGTGTGGTGGACCAGCCCCTAGAACCTCAAAGCCCTACTGATGAGGGCCCAGAAGGCCCTGCCAGAGGGAGGAAGAGGCAATCGCGTGATAGGGAGAGGAGACAGTACTCCATTGAAGAGGAACATGAGGATGAGGTGCTCAAATGGCTGAGGGAGAACGAGTACCTCTGGTGGAAGGGACACAAGCTCTATCGAGACACCAAGTGGAAGCAGGCGGCTTGGAGAGAGAAGGTGGAGAGCCTGGGCTACCCTTCGGAGGTCCTCCTTGGGTGGTGGAAGCACATGCACACCTGGCACGGGAAGCTGCACCTGAAGAAGTCTGGCCAGGCCATGGTCAAGCTGACAGACCAGGAGACCTACATAATGGCCAAGTGCAGCTTCTTGGAGGGTGAGATCCACCACCGAGGAACAGCCCCTCTGTCTACCCTCACTCTTAGGCAGCCCACAGAGAGCCAGTCCTCTTCTGGCCAAGAGTCAGCTCCTGTGTCCAGGCAGGTATCTGTGGAGCGCCCCATGATGGAGACCCCCCTGACAGCTGCACTCCCCGTGGCGGAGTCCGTGGAGGACCCCCTGATGCAGTTGGAGCAAGAAGAGGCCACTGCCACCAGAGACCAACCCACCCCCACCCCCAGCTCCACCTCCACAGAAAGCAGGCAGAAAGCCAGACCAGAGAGACTGTCCTGCTGGAGATCAGGGACACCATCAAAAGCAGCATAGATCTCCTCTCTCAGCTGGTACACTCTGACATACCATCCTCTAACAGAAAGCCCTTCCTCACCTACGTCAACCAGACCCTCATGGACATGTCCGAATCACAGTACCAGGTGATCAAGGAGAGGATCACAGATCTTCTGCACAACCCTCCAGGGCCAGCTGAACCTGCTCTGACCCAGTCCAGTTCTGCTCCTCCACCCCAGGTGATGTCACAGCCCTTCCAAGGCTTTCCACAGCCCCTCACCTACCAAGGCTACGGCTACCAGGAGTTTCAGCAGCACAGGCAGCCCTTCCCAGTTCAGGCACAGGTTCATCGCATGCCACAGGTGCCACCGATGCCAGTGATGCCACCGATGCCACAGACACCACAGATGCCACCCATGCCACAGATGTCACCGACGCCACAGATGCCACCGATGCCTCACCTCGCTCACTTGCAGACCAGACAGCCCCACTACACTCCTCCTTCCTCCACCCCACAGCCAAGCCCAGCCTCAGAACATCTGTCATCAATCTTGGGACTGACACCGCATGTCATGGAGGAAGGGGCTCTCAACATCATGGGACTGAGCCAGCTCTCTTAAAGCTTCCTCCACACACCATCCCCTGTTGTCCTCTCGGGGTCAGGCACCCCAATGGCACCTCAGACCAGCACTCCAGCCACTGCCACCTCCACAGCACCTGGACCCTTCACCCCTGAGACTATGGGCACACCTCAGAGTGACTGAGAAGAGTGCCAGAGACTGGGTTGCTACCTGTTGACTTTATCTTTGCTTGGGACACTTTATTTGGGTCATTTTGCTTTTACAGTTTGTTATTAATAAAGTTTATCTTTGCTTCACACACTTGGTTCAGTTCTTTTAGTAAATAAAGTCTTGGTGGAAACTTTTAGAAATGGTTTAAGCCTTTGCAGGCTTGAGGGATGGGTAAGAATAGCAGTGGAATGGACAGGGATACCTGTGGGATGGTAATAGCTGTGGGATGGGTTAGGATAGCAGTGGGATGGGCAGTGGGATGGAAGTTCCACTTCTGATACCACTGCTCTGCAACTTTCTTCCTGTCTTCTTCAGTGGAGGGGCACTGGAGGAGCTCCTCCAGGTATTCTTTGATGATGGCCTGTACCACTTCTCTGACCACAATGCTGATGGTGTTGTATGGCACCCTCCAGCCATACTGCATGTTCCTGTATGTGGTATGTGGTCCCTGAGGCCAGGTGGCGCAGAGTCAGTGCCACCTTCAGTCCAGGGTCCAGGCTGGGCCGGAAGTTGGTGTTTGCCTTAGTCAACCTGAGTCTCAGCCGCTCCACAACTTCATCAAACTTGGCTGGTGGCATCCTCATGAAGTTCTGGAATGCATGAGGGTCTTCGTTCCTCAGCTCCACCATCAGCTTGTTATACAGTCCATACTCGGCTCTTCTCGCGATCCATCTTCGGACCCAGGCACTTCTTGGACGCCTCCTTTTCCTTGCGTAGAACAGGTGAAAGAGCCTGTAGATGGCTTCACACTGTTGTGGAATGATGGTGGCTACCAAAAGGAGTGTGCAATGATCCATGGTGGACATGACTGGATGTTGTGGAAGAACAAGAGCAAGATCAAGGCTGAAGAGATCTGCACAGCAGGGCTGCTGGACTGAAAGTGAGATCCAGGTGATTTCTCCCCCTTTTTATAGGAACTATCGTTTTTCCACTAGGTGTCCTTCTGCATCCTCTAGACATCCTGCAGACATCCTAAATATCTGAGATACGTCCCCTATATGAATGTTTTTTCCGTTTTAATGCTTTATATGCGAGCTGCATCCGCTTTCATCCTTTCTCTGTCCATACTACTAACACTGTGTGTCCGTTCCGCGTCCGTTTCGCTTCCTCCCTGTGTCTGTTTTCCACTGGAGTGGATGTGAGTTGCCTGGATGCGCAGTGGATGCCTAGCTGATATAGCGGATGCAAAATGGATGACGACGGACGTATAACGGATGTTCCCCTTATGCATAGCGGATGTATAACAGACACGTTGGATACTTTATCCGCTCAAAAAGTTTTGTGCAGCTCAAAACTTTTTGAGTGGATGAAATCTCAATAGACGGATGCTGGACGGATAGAGAGTATGAAAAACGTATTCAGTGAGTACAGAACAGATGCATCGCGTTAACCAATTGATGGCAAGTGTTTCTCTCCGTTTTACATTCTCTTTCCATCCGTTGGTGCAGTGTGACGTGGGCTTAAGCTACTGTATATTGTCCCTTTGCTCCCTGTGTAAGAGTCCTTCCCTTTTGCAACTCTCAACTACAATCCACCAAACTCAGTGGCACAATACTACACAGAAGGAAGGACAATCGTGAATGAAAATGAAAACAATAATAACAACCTAAGTATGATGCTATAGTTGCTAAGCTTCATGACCCTGGACCTGATCTAGTTGTGGTGGTCCACCCTAAATAATATGGTACCTCATTTCACAAAGTATTGTCTAAGGGAAACGAGTATTATAAGAGGTTGCAGATAAAAGGGAAATATTTCTATCAGTCAATAATTATATATATATTCCCAAGAGCATTGCTAAAAATATTTGAGTTCTAGTCTATGATATGTGTACATTGTATTGAAAAACTTACAATCCCCTGGAGTCTTTCTTTGTTTTAAGTAATAAAATTTGAAATAGAACAAAACATATTTTCCAAATACTGTTCCGGGATTACTGAACACCAATGTTATTTTTCCTCATGAGTCAAAACAAAGAGATATTATTTAGTCCCCATTATGAAAATTTAGAGATATAATCTGATTCATACATTCATATTTTATGAGACATAAATTGTTACTGACTGAGACTGTTCTTATCAGAATTCTTTTACAGTTGAGGCAAGGCAGCTCTGTCTGAACTGTTAGGTTCATGGATGGCTTCAATATTTAGTTGGATTTGTTTCAACAATCATTTCTTCCCTAACATGAAAGACAACCTGCATATAGTGGAAGATCTGTATGAAATAGCCTAGCTGGATTACATTTTCAGTGGAACAGTTCCACAAATTAGCTTTACAAAGTTATCTATATTAAAGTTACATAGCCTGAAATGATTGAACTTCTTGGAGAAATCTTGGTAATGGAAGGATATGAAAGAACTGGAGTAGCTTCCAGTTTATAAACAACACAGCATTAGCTATCTGCTTCAAAAGCTACTAGTCATTTACTCGAGGACAGAAAGTACCCAAACACTTCATGGCTCAAAGACTAAATATTTTTAGTTCACTCTAGGATATCCTCAGATATTTCTCAGACTTTTTCTCTTAATCAGACCAAAGAATGAGACTAAATGGGCATAACAAGAATAAAAATAACAAAGTATTAACTTAATAGAGCCAGATGATCCCCACCTATGTTATGTGTTTACTTAGAATTGATTTAAAAATGTACCATTGAACAAAGGTATTATCTGAACATAAAGTTACTCCAAGGATTTAGGATACAAAGGGTCAGAGAGTAAACCTATATAACAAAAGTTCCTTTTCCATTGAAAAAATATGTAAAAAGTATAGAGAAAATAATATTCTCCTACCTGGCTTTGTCTTCACTTATTCTGATTTGTTTCTTTACCTATAAAGTTTAGCCTACAACTTTATGGGGAGAAATCTGAGATATCATGAATAGATCATTGGCCTGGGAAGAATAAGTATTCAAGTATTTGCAGTTTTTCTTTACATATCAATAGAGCTAGAAAGAAGGATAGGTCTCTGTAACTGATCACCCAATGCTACGGAGATAGACTAAATTGTTTCATAATGGAATTCACAATGTCTGTGAGGCTCAGCAATGTTTAAATCAACTATATATAGTAAAAAAAAAAAAAAGCATTTATTTCAGATGACATTTTCCACCCATAGATTATAGTTTATGTGTCTCGAGGACCATTTTGTAACTTCTCATATACTCCTAAACCCACACTACTTCCAGAAAAGATTGAGCCAAACATTTTGCTGTGGCTTTGGGGGGAATTTAAGGGCTTTGGAGAGAACAATCCCTTAAAGTTTGCAGAACCTTTAAAATGTTTGACTTCCTCAAAAAAGCTGAAGCATTTGACTCATTCATAATGTTACAAAACACAGTTCCTGGGTACTCCAGAAACCCATTTTTTTCCTTTTAGGTGTAAAAACAAAAATAAGAAACAATATGTTTTATATAACTATCACTTCTCATTGCAAACATTCCATTGGAAAAATGGTTTCCAGAACTTTTCTCTATTGGTCAAGAAATTAGGCAGAATAGAATAGTATGTGTATACAAGCAACACCAAAAGGGGCCTCATTTCCATCAATCTGCATAATACTATTTTTAAATTTTCCATATTTCCTGCAGAGCTGGTTTTCTTAAAGAAGGCACCCAGAAGCTCTTATGAGCAAGGATATGCTAATTTAAAGTAAATGAGGCAACCAGGAGTGATCATTATGTTTATAGTCAAAAGTCATTTCCAAGTAACATAAATGGAGAAAACCTTTTAACATTTGTAAGTGTTGAACAAGATTTGTTTATTGGTTTACTAATGCTTATCTGCCACTCAAATCAACAGCTCTGAGTTGCTTATAATTCAGGTTCCAATAATAAAGTTACAGTAAATAAAATAATTGCATGGTGTCAAGCTACAATCAAAAGCACTGCATCTACCCCCAAAGTATCCAGAGCTTATCCATCATGAAAGAACTTCTGAAAAGTTTTAATTGATATCAAGAACAGCACCAAGGCCAACATTCTCCCTTGAATCCAGAAGTACATGATTGTGTGTGTCAGAAAATTCAATATGGTGACCATGTGATTGAAGCCTCACCCTTTCTTTACATGCATGAAACAGATGTAGGGCATCAATTGTCTATATGACAGCTATCTTGATTTTTTAATAAAAAAAAATCCTCAAGAAGCCTCTGCTTCTCTTATAAGAAGCAGAAGAAAACAAAACAATTATTGATTTGCTGTTAGAACAGCTGTAGCAGGGGTCACCAGTGGTGATATTAAATTTTTTTTACTATAGTTCTGTGGGCATGGCTTGGTCGATGTGGCATGGCTTCATGGGCATAGCTTCATGGGTGTGGCAGAGGAAGGTTACTGCACAATCCCATTCCTTCTCCACCCCACCAGCCTGTTTTCCAGCTCCATTCCCTGTGCAGGGCAACAAAAGAAGAGCCAGCCGATCATTTGGGACTCGGGAGACAGAGAATAGATGGGGGCGGGACCAGTCAGAGATGGTATTTGCTGGTTCTCCCAACTACTTAAAATTTCTGCTACTGATTTTCCAGAACTGGTCAGAACCTGCTGAATACCACCTCTGGGAGTCACCAACCCCTAGGCCACAGATTGGTATTGGACCACAGTCTGTTGGGAACTGTACCACACAAGATAAGCATGTAAAGCTTCATTTGTGCATGTGCAGAATTAGGTTGTACATACAAAACCATATGCTCCCCCACCCTGCCACCGCTGCTGGTTCATGGAGCTGCAAAGATTAGGGGCCGCTGGCCTGTAGAATCAGGAAGGCATTTAGCCCAAAAGTGGATTGCTTTGTTATATTTATGCCATGCATTTGCCCTGAAATAAGTGATCCTTATGGTAATAAGAATATAATATAAGTAAGTAGAAAAATATAAGGAAAACATTCGAAACAAATGAATATTTATGCCATGAAGGACATTTATAAACCAGCTGTCAGCCACTGATTTGGAAAAATAATTACAGACAAAACTGGTGCTTGTTGACATTAAAATAGTTCCTTTACATTTAATTTGGCAATTAAATTGTGAATATTGCCCTTTTGCCCACCTGTCACTCTGATTCATTATGGGAATGGCTTGGGATTTTTTTTCCCCTTCTTTCCATTCAGAGCTAGAATCTTTTGGTGAGAACACCTCTGAAATACATCTGCCAGCCTGATATAAAAAAGGAATTTTGCAATTTTGGTGCAAAGCAACGTTTTGCTTGTTCTAGAACAATTTGTTCTGAGCCAGAGTGAGAAAAATAGGTTCATCTCATCACAATTATTAGTTGTTTTGGAATCTACTGGTAACTATTGCGCTATAGACATTTCTATGGAACATAAGTGATCAATTTACCATACATTTCCATTTTAAAAAAATCCCTAACCAATTAATGTATTTTTCCTGGAGCTCAGTCTAAAATGAATATGATACAGTCAATGATGGAGAATGCCATGTTTCTGAAACTGGGCCAGTTTCCCCATTGGCATGGCCTTCCTTCTGAGTAAAAAAGAGGGGGCAGAGACATTTACTATTATGTATTCCTGATACACATGATGTACATTATACATGTTCATTTCTCCCACACCACTAAAGGAAAGCACTCTGAAGTCAAGCAGAATTTCTGACCTGTAGCAAAAATGAACACGGTAACATAAATCATTTCAAAGGACCACCATTATCCAATACAGCTAGTCTTTGATTTGCAACCATTTGTTTAGTGACTGTTTGAAGTTACAATGGCCCTGAAAAAACTGACATGACCGTTTTCCATTCTTATGACCGTTACAGTATCCCCGCAGTCACGGGATCAAAATTCGGCCGCTTGGCAACTGGCTCATGTTCATGATGATGACAGTGTCCTGGGCTCATGTGATCACCTTTTGCAACTCTCTGGCAAGCAAGTCAATGTGGAAGCCAGATACACTTAATAACCATCTTACTAACAACTTGAAATGATTCACTTAACATCTGTGGCAAGAAAGGTCACAAATGGGGCAAAACTCATTTAACAACTGCCTTCCTTAGCAGTGGACATTTTGGGTTCAATCCAGAGGTGGTATTTAGCAGGTTTTGACCAGTTCTGGAGTAGCAGAAATTTTGAGTAGTTCAGAGAACCAGCAAATACTACCTCTGACTGGAAATTTTACAGCATCCTCCCCCTGCCACGCCCACCAAGCCATGCCCACAGAACCGATAGTAAAAAAATTTGAATCTCACCACTGGTTCAATCATGGTCATAAGCTGAAGACCTGTAATACAATCTATAATCATGGCTGAAAACATGTCCATGGGGGAACTTGGTGCAGGCAAAGAAGTAAGATGCTAGGACCAAAGCCAAGATAATCAGGAGAGAGAGAGAGAGAGAGAGAGAGAGAGAGAGAGAGAGAG
>BLBF01000005.1:43321777-43355286 GCA_015471245.1 Laticauda colubrina | reverse complement strand
GAGAGAGAGAGAGAGAGAGAGAGAGAGAGAGAGAGAGAGAGATCCTTAACTTTGCAATACATTTTTCTCATTTGCCATCTATAAGCCGACACTATTGTTGTGGTTCAGTCGCTAAGTCATGTTTGACTCTTTGTGGCCCCTTGGACCATAGAACCCCAGGTTCCCCTGTCCTGCACTGTCTCCCAGAGTTTGCCCAAAATTCATGTTCAAAGAGTCAATAACATTATCTAACCATCTCATCCTCTGCCGTCCCCCTTCTCCTTTTGCCAAGACTTACATAGGCAACCATAAAGTCAGAGGATGAGACTAAATCTGGGGCAAGAATGTTTCCAGTATAGTCAGCTGGAAAGGCAAAAAGCTGGTTTCCTGCCAGATCGGTGTAGCGATTGCGTGGAACTTGTCCAAACATAAGAGAGCTATGCATAAATTGGCTGGGTTATGAGACTTTTTTTTTAAAAAAAAAGAAACAATTCACTATGAATTGGGTAATAGTAGATGACTAAGATGGTGATATAGAACCTATGCATTGTGCCATGAACATTCAAGAGTGCCATGAACATTCAAGAGTGGTGATCATCGCAAAGGAGACATGTTATGAATTAACATGCCAAAGGGACCCCTCACCACAAACCAGTGAAATGAACTGCCTCTAGAAAGACATAGACAAGAACAGGTAATCCACGTTACTCTTGAATAAACAACCCACATCCCCACTCCAATAGAGATTTTGTTTTATTATTCTTTCCTATGGAAAGAATTAGGTGTCTCCATCGCAAAGTAGAGATTTTTTCCAGGTGAAGCAAGGTAAACACTCTGCCAGCACTTGGTATTTCTCTGCCCTTTGCATGATACAAAAGGAATGAGATTACCAACCTCCTTGCTGCCCACACAAATGATTTATCACCCCCCCATCCCAACAGAGATTTTATTGCAAGAGATGAGAGCTGTGGCTAAGATCCTATTCCAAGAAATATTCATATACAAAGAATTAGGTGTCTCCATCGCAAAGTAGAGAATTTTGCCAGGTGAAGCAAAGTAAACACTTAGCCAGCACTTGATGATTTCCCTGCCCTTTGCATGATACAAAATGGGGGAGCTGCCCACACAAATGATTTATTTTGGGTGTTAACGGTGTCTCAAACAGCTGCTACTACTAAGTTGGCTGTCAAGTTTTGCCCTTGAAGTGGACATGAGTCAGGCTGGTGCATAGTTTGGATGGCCTTTGGCATGTTTATTCATTAGTACTTTCCTTTGCTATTATCACCACTTACTGTTTAAATGCACTCTTGGATGTTCCTGACATGATGCAGAGGTTCTCTGTCACCTTCTCAGTCTCCTACTATTACACAGTCCGGAAGCTTTCCATTCATGATGAAGGGGTTCTTATTTTTTTCTCCCCATCATCCAAAAACAGAGTTCTTTGTATGGTGCGGATATTCTTTAAACAAACTGTAATTTTTTTAAAAAATGCAAATATCATTCAAGAATTACAATAACATTACTAGGTTCTTTCAGTGTACTGGTAGTTTCTCCTTTGGGTACCTGGAGAAAAGTCCATCCCCATCTTCTTTTACAGGTAATCCTTCAGTTACGACAGTTCATTTTGTGACCATTCACAGTTACATGATAACTCCCTCAAAGTATTTATGACACTGTCCCAAAATTATGAATGTGGCAGCACCACAGCATTTGTTCACCCTTACGAATAACCACAGAGGCACTGCAACATTAACTTTGCCTATTCCCCTGTCTGGCTCTCCACAATTACTCCCCCTCCCATCCTGCCATGCTGGATCACTTATCTTCCCTTAAAGCATCCCATCAACTTGTAAACATTTTGCACAGAGACTCGAAGTTTCTGGGGGCCATAATCTTGTGGAGCAGAGAGTCTGGAGAGTATATTTGCAAGGTAAGTGACTTGGTGCAGCAGGATTGAGTGGGGAAACAATTGTGGGGAACATAGGTATCTCAGTGGGTTGGGGGGAGGCCTTGGGTGACCATAAGCAGGTGGCCTATTCCCACCCTGAGATGCCTCGTGTTCACATAACAAACTGCACATTCAATTAGTGAATGCGTGAGCAAGAGCAGGGAGTTTTCATGTTCATTTTACGTGATTCACTCCAACAAATCCTTGGGTTACAAATGTAATTGGCAGGCTCCATCACATTTGTAACTCAAGGATGACCTGTATGTGTATGAAATCATCTGCAAGATTTAACTTTAAAACTGAACTCTTGTAATAAACATCAAAGTTCTAAACTAGTAAAATTGATTGTATCTAAGAATACTGAGCTTTAACAATGCACCTCTCACAATCAGGAAGTGAACTATAATCAGCTAAGGAATCAGGAACCTTGTGATCTTATCACCCTTGGCTTTCTTCAATTTTCACAATTATAATTGTGGCAGAGATGCTACCAGACTCTGATTTTTGGCTAGCATAGCTGTTCTACAATGCTCACAACCATGCAGCACAGTTATGTTTTTAGAACAGGCAATGATTTTACTTATGACTTTATATACTGTCAGCAACTGATTGTGTTTTTTGGTATGTTTGGTAAAAGTAGTTTTGAATAAGATCAACAGGAGTGCTTTGGTCCACACTGTCAGCCTCTACCTTAAGGCCCTGTCACACTGCCCAACGGATGCAAAACGGACACAACGGACGAGAAAAATGTTCCATCCATTGTTATCCGCTCTCAGAAGGGGCAAAAATTTGCATAACCGGAGCGGATAACACGGACACGGGAAGGACGCAGGGTGGATGCAAAGCGGATGCGGAATGGAAGCCCAGTGGATGGAAGCGGATGGGAGCGGATGGCAAATCCGCAAGGCTTCCGGGGGGCCGCAGCAAAGCGGATGCAGAGCGGATGAAGCACATGCACAGCGGATGCACAGCGGATGCACAGCGAAAGCCTAGCGGATGCTGAGTGTTAATTGCGCATGCAGGGAGGATGCATTGCGTCAGCCCCGCAGATATAACGGAAGCAGCTCGGAAGCAGGTCGCCATTCAGAGCAAAGACCTGCTTCCAGACACATCGACTGCCTTGCCTGTCCTGCCTGCATGTCTGCCTGCCAGCCTTGCTGCCAGCCTCCCTGCCAGCCTTGCTGTCTGCCTTCCTGCCAGCCTTGCTGCCAGCCTCCCTGCCAGCCTTGCTGTCTGCCTGCCTGCCAGCCTTGGTGCCTGCCTGCCTGCAAGCCTTGGTTCATGCCTGCCTGCCAGCCTTGGTGCCTGCCTGCCAGCCAGCATTCCTGCCAGCCTTGGTGCCTGCCTCCCTGCCAACCTTCCTGCCAGCCTTCCTGCCAGCCTTCCTGCCAGCCTTGGTGCCTGCCGGCCAGCCTTCCTGCCAGCCTGCCTGCCAGCCTTGGTGCTGGCCTGCCTGCCAGCCTTGATGTCTGCCTTCCTGCCAGCCTTCCTGCCAGCCTTGGTGCCTGCCTCCCTGCCAGCCTTCTTGCCAGCCTTGGTGCCTGCCTCCCTGCCAGCCTTGGTTCCTGCCAGCCTCCCTGCCAGCCAGCAACCCCACAACCATGCTGAAGCACAGCAAGCCTCAGCCATCTGCTGCCAGCCCTTGCAAGAGGGACAGGGCTACCATCCCGGCCCCTGGCCCTCACTCTGGTTCTGCTGGGGCTTCTGCAGCACGGGCTCGCTCTTCTGGGGCTTCTGCTGCTTCTGCTTTTGGAGGAGCTGATGACAAGCTCTCCAGCACCAGCCACCTCCACAGCACCTGGACCCTTCACCCCTGAGACTGAGCGACCAAGAGGAGTGCCAGAGAGTCATTTTTGTTTTATAGCTTCTTGTTAGTAAAGTCTATTTTTGATTCATACACTTGCTTCGTTTCTTTTTTTTAATAAAGTCTTGGTGGAAACTTTTAGAAATGGTTTAAGCCTTTGCATGCTTGTGGGATGGGTTAAGATAGCAGTGGGATGGGCAGGGATACCTTTGGAATGGGTAATAGCTGTGGGATAGATAAACCTCCAGTGCAAGCATAGTGGGACTGTATGGTCCACCCTCCCAGGTGCCACACCTTTGGCCCTTTATTATCAATAACAATGTAAGCATTGATCCACACATGTCAACATAAACACAACTCTTTATTAAATACCCTGTTCATTGTAGGCCCACCCAACATACATCATCAGTGTGATGAGACAGGCTGAAGGAAGCATCCATTAAGCATCTATCATCCTGTCTTCTCACTCCACTGCTCCAGCTGGGGAGTGGCACCAGTGTTTCAGGAGGTTGCGCTGCTTCTTCCCTTCATGTGAGGCTCTGTTGGGGCCTTGCACATCCTCAGTGTCTATTAGGTTTCGCCCTTGCCTCCATTACCCAGGCTCCATGTCCCCATTGCCTTGTTGGAGGTCCACGAGCCTGTTCTGCAAGACTGGGTAGCGGGTGCGCATGAGATTGTGCAGGATGCAGTCTCTGGGTGATGCTGCATGGTGGTGAGAAGTACCTGGAACCTGTTGGCCAGGATGCCAAAGGCGTTCTCCACCACCCACCTTGCCCTGGACAGCCTGTACTTGAAGATCCTCTCTTCACGGGTGAGGTATTTGGAGGTGTAGAGCTTCATGAGGTAGGTTCTGAGGGAGAAGGCATCATCCCCCACGATGAAGTAGGGTACATCTTGCGTGTCGTTGGGCAGGGGTTCTGGATCTGGGAAGCCCACGATGAGGTTGCGTTCCAACTCCTCCTTGAGGTGACTGGCGTTGTATACCTGGGCATCTGAAGATGAGCCATTGCCTGAAGCATCGATGTACATGAACTTGTAGTCAGTATCGACCATGGCGAAGAGGATGATGCTGAAGAAGCCCTTGTAATTGAAATAAGTGGACCCCGACATGGCTGGAGCTTTGCAGGCCACGTGCTTGCCATCTACGGCTCCAACGGTGTGGGGAAAGTTCCACTTCTGATACCACTGCTCTGCAACGTTCTTCCATCCTTCTTCAGTGGAGGGGCACTGGAGGAGCTCCTCCTTGTATTCTTCAATGATGGCCTGCACCACTTCTCTGACCACAATGCTGATGGTGTTGTATGGCACCCTCCAGCCGTACTGCATGCTCCTGTAGGTGGTCCCTGAGGCCAGGTGGCGCAGAGTCAGTGCCACCTTGAGCCCAGGGTCCAGGCTGGGCCAGAAGTTGGTGTTTGCCTTGGTCAACCTGGGTGTCAGGCGCTGCACAACTTCGTCAAACATGGCTGGCGGCATCCTCATGAAGTTCTGGAATGCCCGAGTGTTTTCGTTCCTGAGCTCCACCATCAGCTTGTTGTACAGTCCGTCCTCTGCTCTTCTGGCGAACCATCTTCGTACCCAGGCGCTTCTTGGCCGCCCCTTTTTCTTCCCGTAGTAGAGTTCACAGAGCCTGTAGATGGCTTCTCACTGTTGCAGAAGGATGGTGGCTGCCAAAAGGACTGTGTTACGATCCACGGTGGACATGACTGGATGCTGTGGAAGAGCAAGAGGCAGATGAAGGCTGCAGAGGTCTGCAGCAGGGCTGCTGGTCTGAAAGTGAGATCCAGATGTGTTGCTCCCCCTTTTTATAGGCAGTATAGGGGTCCCTTTGCATCCTCTAGGCATCCTCTAGGCATCCTGTAGACATCCTTAATATCTGAGATAGGTCCCCTCTGCAGACGTTTTTTCCATTTTACATGCTTTATTTCCATGCTGCATCCACTAGGCATCCGTTCTGCGTCCATTCCGCGTCCGTTCCGCTTCCTTCCTGCGTCCGAGCGGATGCGAGTTGCGCGGATGCGCAGTGGATGCCTAGCGGATATAGCGGATGTGTAACGGATGCGTAGCGGATGCGTAGCGGATGCAGAACAGACAAATTGGATACATTTTCCGCGCAAAAGTTTTGAGCAGCTCAAAACTTTCTGAGCAGATGAAATATCCATAAACGGTTGCTGGACGGATAGAGAGGAAGCAAAACAGAGGCAGTGAGTACATCACGTTAACCAACGGATGGCAAGCTTTTTTGTCCATTTTACATCCTCTCTGCATCCATTGGTGCAGTGTGACAGGGGCTTTAGATTAGCAAAAGTAAAGACATGTGGGAGGACAGTACAGCAGTTATCATGGGCGTGTGTTACTTGCAATGACTAAGTTACAAATGGCTGAAGAGAATTTCTGAAATGGATCAATTACAGCTACGAGGTGCAATGACAATAAAGTAAAGTAAACTAAAAACTAATTTGCTTTCTTGGCTTCTTTCAGTTTAGACCTTGGAGCATGGTCCATCCGAAAACCACAAAGAGTTATATTAGTCCAAATGTACTTTATTTTGTTTGCAGTTTTATTACAAATCAGGCAAACATACTTTACAATCTAATTCCAAATATCAAGCCACTCCATTAACTAATGCACATTATCTAATAAATTCCAATGATGTTTTATAAGGTTGAGTGGAATGTGAAATAATTGAGCAATACTGTAATAAAACAATGCATCTTTTCTCACATAAATTAAAAGAAGAATTTTCAAGAAAGTGATTTATAGAGTTTTCTTTCTTCTTTTTATCTTTAGGATAAACTAAAAATGCATATCAGGAACCCATGAGAAGAATCTGGGAATTCAATTTGATTAGGTTGTTGTTAATATGTCTCTTGATGTTACAAATGTACAGAGAATAATTTTGAAAACAAATAACTTTCCTGCCTCCAGAAGTTCTGGCTGCTCCAACACTCACTCACTCAATCAATCAATCAATCAGCATATATCTGGAAGGAACCTTGGGGGCCTTCTAGCTCAAGCAGGAAATCCTATACCACTGGAGGTCTTTAAGAAGAGATTGGACAACCATTTGTCTGAAATGGTATATGGTTTCTTGGTTGAGCAGAGGGTTGGACTAGAAAACATTCCAACTCTGTTATTCTGTTAATCTGTTGCATTTCTACTGTTCTCTAGTATTTCTGCAGAAATATTACTACATAACACCAGGATGATAATGTTCTCCAACTCTATTTGTTAACCATCCTTGTGATTGCCAATATAGACTGTCTTATGTTTTTACATCTATATTCTTCTCACATTCTGCAGTCTATGGAACAATATACCTAGCATTTTTTTTAATGCACTCCTTTGATTCTTAAGTCCGCTTTAGAGAATGCAGGCATTATATAAAGGCATGCCACTTCTTGCTGAATGCAGCTTTAATTCTGACTGAAGTAATTAATTAGGACTACATAGCTAGTAAAATGTCAGTATGCATTTTGTGTCTTGTGTAGCATTGTCCAGAAGTCATTTCATCAATGTTTTTTAAATCATTAAATTTGTTTCTCCCCTGATTCTTTCTTGAACTGGATGACCTATGGAGTCCATTCCACTTGCAAGATTGTTTTAATGTATCTTATAATAGCATGGAATTTGTGTATCTGCTTCCTGTCTGGACTATTTTGCAAAGTTGACATCATGCAAGTTTGAAAATACATTTCCTCCCTTTTGCCTTCACAGTCCAAGAAATTAAGGGAGGCTTCTTTCTGAGTTGTCTGCCATGTCCACATTCCTGCTGGAGGTTAAGTTGCCTCTTATCAGACCATTCCCCTGGCTCTTCCCACTGTCTCCCAAGGTCATTTGCACATACTGTTCAAGGGACAATCTCTTGAGATGACTGAGATCCCCTTGTTAGACATACCAACTTGCTATTTCTGTTTAGCAAAGGTCTAGCCATGCTAGTATATTGTTGCAAACAAGAAGATTAAGACTTGAGACTTAAGAAGTCAAATTTGCAGAAGAACTATTTCCTATTCTCTCTTTTCTTACAGCCACCCAAATTCTTTCCAAGTAAAAATTGTGTCTGGACTATTAGCAATTCCTCTTGAACAATATTGGTAGACTATGGAGACTGTTATCAACTCTGATGGATGTCCTTAATTTAATCTAATTTAGGATCAAATCAATGTTTTTGTGTCATTATCATTCTTTTAGGAGATACAATATCTTTGGTTACATTTACTGGCAATTAGTTCAATTAGTCCACTGGCTTTACATATCAATTAAATAAACCTTTATCATATTGAAACATAATGCTAAAGTCAATGTCACATGGCAAGACTACTAAGTGAGAATTGCTCTTATGTATACTTGAGTGTAGGGGACTGAAACCAGAGTACATAGAGAATACAGTTTTACTTTAGTATAAAGTAACCAATATGGGCTATTATATCCCATATCAATATGGGCATGGCAGGGGAATGTATTGTAAAATCTCTATTCCATCCCCACACCAGGGGAAGGATACGGTAAAATCTCCATTCCCACCCAGGGATAGGATTCAAATTTTTTAACAACCGGTTCTATGGATGTGACTTAGTTGGTGGGCATGACTTGGTGGTCATGTAACTGGATGGATGTGGCTTGGTGGTCATGTTATTGGTGCACGTGGCCAACTCAATATCACTTACATCGAGGCACCATCTCCTCGCCTGGCCTTTCATGACTGTGGAGATGCTGCAGCAGTAGTAAGTGTGAAAAATGGTCATAAGTCACTTTTTTCAGTGTCATTGTAACTTTGAATGGTCACTCCACACAAGCAAAGTACCAGTAAAGGAGGGAAAAATAACTCCAGAGACGTTCCTGAGACAGGAAGTCTAGTCCTGTCAAGAACTGCCAAGTCTAGTCCTGCCAAGAAAGATTAGGGATTAATGGAGAAAATCTATATGGTCACTAGCAGTTGAAAACAACTTGATAATACATAATCATTCAATTAATCAAATAATATTGAGACTTTTTTCTGTAAATAATTTGTTGCTTGTCCACTATTTTATTTAAATTTCTATCATTTGTCATACCAAAGTTTTTCATGCTAAATCATGGAATATTTAATAAATTTCTTCAGGGCTTCCTGAAAATAAGGAAGATTAATTAAGTTTATTAAATACTCCAGGTCACTACAGGTAGTTCTCAATTTACAATGACAATTGCAAATCAGCCATTCAGCAAAATGTCATGTGGTTGCCTTGTTCTACAACTGCAATCCCGGCACTCCAAGTTATGGTCATTAAATGATTATATAGGCCAGTGGTGGCTAACCTTTTCAGCACTGAGTGCTGAAATGGGAGCATGAGTGTGCACATGTCAGAAACCGGAAGAGTAGCTCCCCAACATGCATGAGGGAGCACGAGAAACCAGACGCTTAGCTTCCCGGTGTGAGCATGCCCCCTGCCCACCTGGTCTTCTGGTTTCTAATGCGCATGCATGCCAAAGACCAACTGGCTGGTGCGCATGTGTATGCTGGAACCTGGAAGAGCAATGGACGACGGCTGGCATGCCCAGAGAGGTGGCTTTGCATGCCACTTCTGGCATGCGTGGCATAGGTTTGCCAAGTGGGTGTATGCTATTAAGTGGGCGGAGTCAAGCAGAATTTTCATTCCCTGAATAGAGAGACACTCTCATATGGCCAGTGCTGGCCTCTTAGGCCTCCTTTACTCCTCCGAGGCACCACACACGCCTTTCCTTTCCAGAGTGCTTCTCTGCTCAGAAACTCCTTCTTGCTGAAACTCAGGCAGAATTTAAGCCCCATGCTCATGCGTGGCTTGTTCAAACCTATTAGGGCCTCCCATCCAGCCTGAAGCATTCCTCATGTCTTACCTCACCATGCTGACTCTCTCCTCTCCTCCTGGATTTCTGTTCCATCATCTCTAAAGAGCTGCTTGCCAAAAGAGTTTATTTACCTCCCATGCCCAGAAGGGAATTTCTTAAGCATGGCACAGGAATGGAACCAAAACATTCAGGATTTCTGCTTCATTTTGCACTCTGCCAAAGGAGTCCAGCTCCTCTTTGTGCACAGACAGGAACTCCTTTAGCAAGTGTAGAGATTGAGCTGAAACCTTCAACACTTTTGGCTCCATTTCTGCACCCCACCAAATGAAATCAGCTCCCCTGTGTGCACAGACTTTGACAAAGTATAGGAACTGAGCAAAAACGTTAGGAGTTCAGCTTCATTTCTGCACTCTGCTGAAGGAATTCAGCTCCCCAGGAAGGCAGTTATTTCATCCATCCCACAGAGGTAGCAGCAGCTTACAATTTTACCTGCTGGCTTCCCCATTGACTTTCTGGGGAAATCATCAGAAAAGATTTCAAATAATGATCACATGATTGTGAGGTGCTTTGTAACCATAAGTGAAAACAAGTTATGAAACACCCAGATCCCAGTCACATGACTACAGGAGTGGTCGTGCGACATTCTGTGATGGCAGGAAATGTTTTATGTTTTCTCAAGCTATCATAATTGCACACCATTGTTAAACAGTTGTTGCTTCAAGCCTTTCAGAGTATGCATTTCCCTCTTTGCTTCATAGAGGAACCCTTTGCTGATATGCAATTAAAAGACAACATCTTTTAAAAGATGTTATTAATACAGAACAGATATTACATTTTAAGTTAATAAACATATAAATGTATATTTCTTTCTCATTTTCCTTTTTGGATAGTCTTAATAAACAGAGAGCTGAGGAATATTCCAAGTTTAATTAAGAATGAAGCTTCTAAGTGTTCAGCTATGACTGGATCATGTCCATCAAATTTTACTTACAATATGTAATGTATTTGTAATGAAATAATGCTATCTGTTAAAAGAGCATCTCTTGAATGTGTGAGAACAGGATAAATACATTCAGTAACTATGTTTCTAGGTTAATGCCATTTCTACAGCTCACACCCTGGTTGGTCTCTTTCCATTTCAACAGATGCTCCAGACTGATAACTTCTTTTTATAAGCTGGGAATGAATGGATCTGTACTTCTTGTCCCATATTATTGTCTTTATACAGTAAGCATCCAGAATTGTTAACTCTTCACCTTTGGATCTTGACAGGATTCAAAAAAGTAAATGGTTGATGTAGATTTTTCCTATTTTAATCTTTTTTTAAGCCATCCAAAATTCCATGTGTTTTCTTTCAAACTTTTATATTTCCAAGGTTTTACATTTAATCTAATGTTGCAGTCCAATCCATATGCACATATCCATCTCATTACAGCCAAAATAGACTAGAGAAAGCAGCCCTCCCTGGCTTAGCGCCCTCCAGATGTTTTTTTTTACTGTAACTCCCTATATCCCTGTGCATTGGCCAAGTTAACTCAGGCTGATTTGAGTTTTGCTGCAAAATATCTAGAGAACATGCTAGGGTAGAGTGATAGCAAGCATTGGGGGGAAAGGTATTGGTAACAAAGGTGAGATCAAAATTATGGTTGGAGTCATCAGTGGCAAAACAGATGATCCCAGAAGAAGGGAATAAGAGGAGGCATAAGAAGCATATGCAAAATAGGAACCTGGCTGTCATGTTTAGAGAAGTGAAAGCAATAGAAGCAAGCATTGAGCAGTAATGTGTGAAACTTTGTGACGGAACTCTAAATAGGAAGATAACTTTTGGAGATAAATTGTAATCTACAAATTCTAAAAAGAAAATGAAATGTACAAAGCAAAAAGGAAATCTGGATATATATGGGTTATTTTGAAACCCAGTAAAAATGAACATGCTTTTATGTCTTCAGGCATAAAAGACTGAAGGATCTGAACTTAGCAGTAACACTGATTTGTGAATGGATGGAGATATGAGCAGTTTATTGTTCCTTTACGTAGGCAAAATTAAAAAAAAACAAAAAAGCTTCAGAGACCTACAGTCTAATATCAGGATCAAAAGAGGATCAAATATTGCCATGGAACTTATCTATAACATAAAATTAGTGGTTGTAAAGTTGAATATTTTATTGGAAGCAGTACTCTCCATCCCATATTTGGATAGACCAGGTTGCCCTGAAAAATACTCAATCTAAAGCCCATGTCACACTGAACCAACGGATGCAAAGAGGATGTAAAACGGACAAAAAACCTTGCCATCCGTTCGAAAACGCGATGTACTCACTGCCTCCGTTTGGCTTCCTCTCGATCCGTCCAGCATCCGTTTAAGGACGTTTCATCCGCTCCAAAAGTTTTGGGCTGCCTAAAACTTTTGCGCGGAAAATGTATCCAGTTCGTCTGTTCTGCATCTGCTACGCATCTGATACGCACCCACTACGCATCCATTAGGAATCCGTTACGCATCCGCTATATCCGCTAGGCATCCGTTACGCATTCGTGCAACTCCATCCGCCCGGACGTGGGGAGGAAGCGGAACGGACGCAGAACGGATGCAGAACGGATGCAGAACGGATGCAGAACGGAAACAAAGCGTTTAAAATGGAAAAAGAGTTCGCAGAGGGGACCTATCTCGGATATTAAGGATGTCTAGAGGATGCCTAGAGGATGCCTAGCGGAAAACCTATACTGCCTATAAAAAGGGGGAGCAACTCGCCTGCATCTCACTTTCAGAACAGCAGCCCAGCGGTGCGGACCTCTGCAGCCTTCATCTGCCTCTTCCTCTTCCACAGCATTCAGTCATGTCCACCGTGGATTGTAACAAAGTCCTTTCGGCAGCCACCATCGTTCTGCAACAGTGCGAAGCCATCTGCAGGCTCTGTGAACACTACTGCGAGAAGAAAAGGAGCCACCCAAAAAGAGTCTGGGTCCGAAGATGGTTTGCCAGAAGAGCAGAGGACGGACTGTACAACAAGCTGATGGTGGAGCTCAGGAACGAAGACACTCGGGCATTCCAGAACTTCATGAGGATGCCTCCAGCCATGTTTGACGAAGTTGTGCAGCGGCTGACACCCAGGTTGACCAAGGCAAACACCAGCTTCCGGCCCAGCCTGGAACCTGGGCTCAAGGTGGCACTCACTCTGCGCCACCTGGCCTCAGGGACCTCCTACAGGAGCATGCAGTACGGCTGGAGGGTGCCATCCAACACCATAAGCATTGTGATCAGAGAAGTGGTGCAGGTCATCATCGAAGAATAAAAGGAGGAGCTCCTCCAGTACCCCTCCACTGAAGAAGGATGGAAGAAAGTTGCAGAGCAGTGGTATCAGAAGTGGAACTTCCCCCACACCGTTGGAGCCATAGATGGCAAGCACGTGGCCTGCAAATCTCCAGCAAACTCAGGGTCCACTTATTTCAACTACAAGGGCTTCTTCAGCATCATCCTCTTCGCCACGGTCGATGCTGACTACAAGTTCATGTACATCGATGCTTCAGGCAACGGCTCATGTTCAGATGCCCAGGTATACAACGCCAGTCACCTCAAGGAGGAGCTGGAAGGCAACCACATCGTGGGCTTCCCAGATCCAGAAAACCTGCCCAACGACACACAAGATGTGCCCTACTTCATCGTGGGGGATGACGGCTTCTCCCTCACAACCTACCTCATGAAGCCCTACACTTCCAGACTCCTCACCCGTGAAGAGAGGATCTTCAACTACAGGCTGTCCAGGGCAAGGCGGGTGGTGGAGAACGCCTTTGGCATCCAGGCCAACAGGTTCCAGGAACTTCTCACCACCATGCAGCATTGCCCAGAGACCGTGAGGAGGATCGTGGAAGCTTGCTGCATCCCGCACAATCTCATGCGCACCCGCTACCCAATCTTGCAGAACAGGCTTGTGGACCTCCAACAAGGCAATGGGGACATGGAGCCTGGGGAATGGAGGCAAGGGTGAAACCTGATCAACACTGAGGATGTGCAAGGCCCCAACAGAGCCTCAAATGAAGCAAAGAAGCAGCGCAACCTCCTGAGACAATGGTGCAACTCCCCAGCTGGAGCAGTGGAGTGGCAAGACAGGATGGTAGATGCTTAATGGATGCTTCCTTCAGACTGTCTCATAACATGGATGAGATTGGGCCATGTATGTTTGGTTGGCCTACAATGAACAGGGCGTTTAATAAAGAGTTGTGTTTATGTTGACATGTGTGGATCAATGCTTACATTGTTATTGAAAATAAAGGGCTGTAGGTATGGCACCTGGGAGGCTGGACCATACAGTCCCACTATGCCTGCACTGGAGGTTTATCTATCCCACTGCTATCCTAACCCATCCCACTGCTATCTTAACCCATCCCACAAGCATGCAAAGGCTTAAACCATTTCTAAAAGTTTCCAGCAAGACTTTATGAAAAAGAAGAAATGAAGCAAGTGTGTGAATCATAAATAGACTTTATTAACAACAAGCTATAAGACAAAAATGAGTCTCTGGCACTCCACTTGGTCGCTCAGTCTCAGGGGTGAAGGGTCCAGGTGCTGTGGAGGTGGCTGGTGCTGGAGTGCTTGTCATCAGCTCCTCCAGAAGCAGAAGCAGCAGAAGCGCCAGCCCCAGAAGAGCGAGCCCGTGGTGCAGAAGCCCCAACAGAACCAGAGTGAGGGCCAGGGGGCGGGATGGTAGCCCTGTCCCTCTTGCCAGGGCTGGCAGCAGATGGCTGAGGCTTGCTGTGCTTCCGCATGGTTGTGGGGTTGCTGGCTGGCAGGGAGGCTGGCAGGAACCAAGGCTGGCAGGAAGGCTGGCAGGGTGGCTGGCACCAAGGCAGGCAGGAAGGCTGGCAGGGAGGCAGGCAGGCACCAAGGCTGGCAGGAAGGCTGGCACCAAGGCAGGCACCAAGGCTGGCAGGCAGACATGAACCAAGGCTGGCAGGAAGGCAGGCAGCAAGGCTGGCAGGCAGACCGGCTGGCAGGAAGGCTTGCAGGCAGGCTGGCAGCAAGGCTGGCAGCAAGGCTGGTAGCAAGGCTGGCAGCAAGGCTGGCAGCAAGGCTGGCAGGCAGACATGCAGGCAGGGCAGGCAAGGCATTCGATGTATCCGGCAGCAGGTCTTTCCTCTGAATGGCGACCTGCTTCTGAGCTGCTTCCGTTATATCCGTGGGGCTGACGCAATGCATCCTCCCCGCATGCGCAATTAATGCCAGGCATCCATTAGGCTTCCGCTGTGCATCCGCTAGGCTTCCGCTCTGCATCTGCTTCATCCGCTGTGCATCCGCTCTGCATCCGCTCTTTCCGTTCTGCATCCGCTTCGCTGAGGCCCCCCGGAAGCCCTGCGGATGTGCCATCCACTCCCATCCGCTCCCATCCGCTTCCATCCGCTGGGCTTCCGTTCCGCATCCGCTTTGCATCCGCCCTGCGTCCTCCCTGCGTCCGTGTTATCCGCTCCGGTTATGCAAATTTTTGCCCCTTTTGAGAGAGGATAACAACGGATGGAACATTTTGCTCGTCCGCTGTGTCCTTTTTGCATCCGTTGGCCAGTGTGACATGGGCTTAACATTGGTTCTGGAAGATGAACTGAACACAATGATGAAGCAAAAAGGTAAACATAGTTCATAGTTAATAGTCCAGGAGTTCAAAGGAAACCAAATAACAGTGAAAGAAGTGACTTAGATGCTGCACTGTCTCTTCTATCTTATTCTCTTCAACAACAAATAATCATGGTTGGAAGTCAAATTGATCTTTTTCAAATATTCATGTTATGTCTGGCTTCAGTTTTCTTGGGACTATTGTTCACTCTAGCAACATGGAACAAGACTGATTAATGAGGCTTATTACAATTAATCCAATTGAAGTTACTGGAGAAAAAATTCTTTAAACCAAAAATGGCAATGAACATTTTCAGTCATCCAGATGGATTTGTCTGAAAGTTGAGTCATGGCTACAACACTTCCTTTCTTTTCTTGTTGGTTCGAAACATTTCACTGCTTATCCAAGTAGCTTCTTCAGTCAGAGTAAGTTGGTTGGGGGTTAGAAATGAAACCACTGTGGAAGACATATATAGGATCTTCCTACCCAACTTGCTCTGACTGAAGAAACTACTTGGATAAACAGCAAAATTTTCAAACCAACAAGAAAAATCCAGTTACCATGACTCAACTTCCAAACAAAAAGGGTATTACAGGACATAACATCAAGTTCTATCAATTGTGTCCATAGGAACATCAACAGAGGAAGATCTCTTCCCAAAGCAAAGACCCAAGATGAGGAGAGAAAAAACATCCTGATATTGCTTTGTAAACTACTGCCAGTGAGGAGAAGAGAACATTAAATGAATTTCTTTTAGAAAAAATGAAGCAAAATTAATATCCATGATGGAGACACTGATTGCCCTATTCTTTACAGTTTCAAAATAAAGCTCTCAAGGCCACAGGGAACCAGGTCACAAAAGGAAACATTCTGCCAGAACTTTGTCCAAAGGAAGAGGGTTTTTTGTTGTTGTTGTTGATCCAGCATAAGCTGCAAAAAGAGAAATATCTGATGGTAACAATGCATGTGACGGACTTGATATCCCTGAAAAGAAGCAGATGTTCCTCCTGATGCCACCACTTCAGAATTGTGAAAAGTTAATAGCATTTTTTTTTTGACCAAGCATATGTAGTATGGTACAGTGGGGATACTTGTCAAATTTCTCAATTCTAGAGTATTCCAAGAAATATCTATGCAACTCAAGATCCATGAACATAATGTTCATGATCATGATGAAGAACTATTTTTACACAGATGTTTTACTTAACTAAATTAAATAACTGTATATTGTGCATAGGCCATGAAAAGCAAACCTTGTAAAATTGTAGAAACACATTATTATAAAACCTAAAACGGTGTTATAGGTCCAGCCTTCCTGAGCAACATTGGAATCCTAAATTTATAGCACAGCCTGAACAGCTTTGCCTCCAGTGAAGGTACCTTATGATCTGAAGCAGTGTGCTTCATATTGTATATTGCCTGTACTAATTCACCCTTTCCCACTTTTATCAGCTCTGCACTGTTTGACATATAAATAGTATTCTGGAGAAACTAGTTACTTCCTGGTGAGTGTATTCAACTACATACATATACCAGTGAATCCGCATTTATAGCTAATCTACTGCAGAAGCAAAGTACAGAAAGTTCCTGTTGTGATAAAGAAATCATAAGGATTTTAAAAATATTTTATTAAAATAAATATTTTATTTACCAGAAATAAATGCCCATGGACTGTCTTTAAATAATAAAGATCTCCTAAGGATAATAAATGTATAATATGAAGTAACTATTGATTATCATCCTAAATAATTACTGTTTCACCAATAAAATAAAATAATAAAATGATTCAGGATCTAGCTTTTTTATCAAATTAATAAAAACATCACATAGTGATGACAATCCTTGCCACATTCATACATGCAGGTAATATCATGATGCATACTGATGTGGTGGAATTTACATTGTGTGACTATGATCATTTCTCCCGGTTTCCCTCATATTTGGCTTTTCCTAAATGGAAAAAGCTATGGCCCAAGATGCATAATGGAGATGCAAAAAAAGCTATGGCCCAAGATGCACACAACTCAGTTGATATTGATTAAAACCCTTTTCCAAGCAAGGGCCATTTCACCTAAAATTACCTTCAAAGAGTATTATCTTCCATATCTGTTAGTTCCTTCCATGGTTGATTGTAGTGGTGGGATTCAAAAATTTTTACTACTGGTTCTGTGGGTGTGGCTTGTTGGGAGTGGCAGGAGAAGGATACTGTAAAATTCACATTCCCTCCCCACTCCTGGGGAAAGGTTGCTGCAAAATCCCCATTCCCTCCTCACCCCACTCACCTGCTTTCCAGCTCCATTCTCCTGTGCAGGGGGAAAAAGAAGAGCCAGCCAATCATCTGGGACTCGGGAGGCAGAGAATAGATGGGGGTGAGACCAGTCAGAGATGGCATTTGCCGGTTCTCTGAACAACTCAAAATTTCTGTTACAGGTTCTCCAGAATTGGTCAGAACCTGCTGAATACCACCTCTGGTTGATTGGCTGTGATGATAGTCCCTAAGAGGACAGAAGTGATTTCAGATGTAACTTATGGAAGTCCTGAGACTTTTTAAAAAAAAAACACATTCACCTGATTCTTCTTGACTGGATTGGAATCAGGACCTAACTGAAAATATGTTACCAGTATTTATTAATATACGCATGAAAGTATATGTTATATGTGAGATTATTTTTTGTGCACATACAAAATTTCATACATTTTGTATTGGGCAAGTGAGAAGGACAGTACGTGAGTATAGCATTACAATAAGCTTCACTCAGCCCATTGATTGTTCTAGTACGTGGAGACTTCAGAAGAAAAACTTGGTGTCAAATATCATTTTCTCAGTGTTTAAGAATCATGTTTATATGGAAGTATTTTGTAGGGGGAATACTCTGGACTATCCATAATTTGTAGTCTCTCATGGTCATTTAATGAATGATTAAACTTTGCGTTGTAGTTTGTTTTATTCCAGTTGGCCACAAAAAGAAATAAATGATATCCCTCTGGGTATAAGTTGAACAGCTGTTAGCTGATCTTAATCACTGAGAGGGAAAGAATTCAAATTCTTAAAAAATATTTAAGCCAGTTTACAGTTTCCTGGAAAGCTCACTAATATCACTAAAGCTGTGAAGCAGGGAATGTAGCTGAAATTCAGTTTGTTGCTTTACTGAAATGTGTGTATAAATATGAATACAAGGTTTCTTTCCCTGTTGCTATTTTTGGCCCTGAAAATCTTTTGATTTATTTCTGTATTGTGGGATCTTTTTGCAACTACTGGTAAATGTAGTTGATTATAAGATATTGATTTGATTATCCAGTTTGAAACTTCATGGTCTATCTTAATGATGGAGAGTGCCAAGGACTCACTGGAGTTTTGGCAAAATCACTTTGTCAATTATTTTAATGGACCAACTTAAACTTTACAAAATAATGTGTATGTTTTCATGTATTCATCAGGTATGCCAAGCCAAGTATCCACACCCTCTGAGAAAGGACAATATGGATAATCATGGCAAGGCAATATAGTGTGTGGACTCTATGCAACTCTCTATTTGAATAATCAAATCAAAATAATCAAACCCCAAAAACTTTAACAAACCCCAAAAACTTTAACCCCAAAAACTTTAACCCCAAAAACTTTAACCTTAGACTATCTACTATTGATCTCACCACTTTTTTAAGAGGTCTGTAGGGGGCATGCATAAGCTCACCAAGGTGCCTACCGTCCCTGTCCTATTGTTTCTTTTATTTTTCTTATATGTACCCATTTCATGTATTCATAACTATGTTTATACTTATACCTATTATCTAACAATTGCTTGACAAAATAAAAAGAGAGAGAATAACAGAGTTGGAATGGATCTTGGAGATCTTCTCGCCCAATCCCCCACTCAAGCAGGATACCATACCATTTCAGACAAATAGTTGTTCAATCAGTTTCCAGAAGATGCCAGTTGAATTATATTCCCCACCTCCTTGAGTGAGGAATGAGACTTTAAATTTCAATGACTTAAGCCCATGTCACACTGCACCAACGGATGGAAAGAGGATGTAAAATGGAGAGAAACACTTGCCATCCGTTGGTTAACACGATGCTTCCGTTCTATACTCATTGCCTCTGTTTTTCATCCTCTCTATCCGTCCAGCATCCGTCGACTCAAAACTTTTTGAGCGGAAAATGTATCCAACACGTCCATTCTGCATCTGCAATGCATACGGGGAACATCCGTTCCACATCCGTCGTCATCCGTTACACATCTGCCATATCCACTAGGCATCCGCTGTGCATCCACGCAACTCAAATCCGCTCCAGTGGAAAACAGATACAGGGAGGAAGTGAAACGGACGTGGAACGGACACGCAGCGTTAGTAGCACGGATGGAGAAAGGATGAAAGCGGATGCAGCTCGCATACAAAGCATTAAAACGGATGAGATTGGGCCATGTATGTTGAGTGACCCTACAATGAACAGGGCATTTAATAAAGAGTTGTGTTTATGTTGAAATGTGTGGATCAATGATTACATTGTTATTGATAATAAAGGGCCAAAGGTGTGGCACCTGGGAGGGTGGACCATACAGTCCCACTATGCTTGCACTGGAGGTTTATCTATCCCACAGCTATTACCCATCCCAAAGGTATCCCTGCCCATCCTACAGGTATCCCTGCCCATCCCACAGCTATCACCCATTCCACAGGTATCCTAACCCATTCCACAGCTATTACCCATCCCAAAGGTATCCCTGCCCATCCCACAGCTATTACCCATCCCAAAGGTATCCCTGCCCATCCCACTGCTATCTTAACCCATCCCACAAGCATGCAAAGGCTTAAACCATTTCTAAAAGTTTCCACCAAGACTTTATTTACTAAAATAAATGAAGCAAGTGTGTGAAGCAAAGATAATCTTTATTAATAACAAGCTGTAAAAGAAAAATGACCCAAGTGTCTTAAGCAAAGATAAAGTCAACAGGTAGCCACCCAGTCTCTGGCACTCTTCTTGGTCACTCTGAGGCATGCCCAGTCTCAGGGGTGAAGGGTCCAGGTGCTGTGGAGGTGGCTGCTGCTGGAGTGCTGGTCTGAGGTGTCATTGGGGTGCCTGGCCCCAAGAGGACAACAGGGGATGGTGTGTTGAGGAAGCTCTCAGAGAGCTGGCTCAGTCCTGTGATGTTGAGAGCCCCTTCCTCCAGGACATGGGGTGTTAGCCCCAATACCGATGACAGATGTTCTGAGGCCGGATTTGGCTGTGGGGTGGAGGAAGGAGCAGTGTAGTGGGGATGTCTGGTCTGAAGCTGAGCGAGGTGAGGTGTGGGTGGCATCTGTGGTGTGGGTGGAATCTGTGGCATGGGTGGCATCGGTGGCGTGGGTGGCATCGGTGGCATCAGTGGCATCGGTGGCACGGGTGGCGTACGATGTACCTGTGCCTGGACTGGGAAAGGCTGCCTGTGCTGCTGGAGGTCCTGGTAGCCCTAGCCCTGGTAGGTGAGGGCCTGGGGAAAGCCTTGGAAGGGCAATAATATCACCTGGGGTGGAGGAGCAGGCCTGGACTGGGTGGGAGCAGGTTCAGCTGGGTCTGGAGGGTTGTGAAGAAGACTGGTGATCCTGTCCTTTACCACCTGGTACTGTGATTCCGACATGTTCATGAGGATCTGGTTGACGTAGGTGAGGAAGGGCTTGTGGTTGGAGGAGAGAGGAGAGAGAGGAGATCTACGCTGCTTCTGATGGTGTCCCTGATCTCCAGCAGGACAGTGTGGCTCTGCCCCTCCGGTCTGCCTCTCTGCCTTTCTGTGGAGGTGGAGCTGGGGGTGGATGTGGGTTGGCCTCTGGTGGAAGTGCCCTCTCCTTGCTCCCACTACATCAGGGCATCCTCCACTCACTCCAACACAGGTAGTACAGCTGTTGGGGGGTTCTCCGTCATGGGATGCTCCACAGATACCTGCCTGGACACAGGACCTGACTCTTGGCCAGAAGAGGACTGGCTCCCAGCGGGCTGCCTGAGAGAGAGGGTTGTGAGAGGGGCTGCTCCTCGGTGGCGGATCTCACCCTCCAAGAAGCTGCACTTGGCCATGATGTCGTTCTCTTGGTCCATCAGCTTGACCGCAGCCTGGCCAGATTTCTTGAGGTGCAGCTTCCCGTACTAGGTGTGCATGTGCTTCCACCAGCCGAGGAGCACCTCCAAAGTGTAGCCCAGGCTCTCCGCCTTCTCTCTCCAAGCAGCCTACTTCCTTTTGGTGTCTCGATAGAGCCTGTGTCCCTTCCGCCAAAGATACTCGTTCTCAATCAGCCATTCCAGCACCTCATCCTCATGTTCCTCTTCAATGGAGTATTGCCTCCTCTCCCATTGACGCGTATGCCTCTTCCTCCCTCTGGCAGGGCCATATGGGCCCTCATCAGAGGGGCTTCGAGGTCCTAGGGGCTGCTCCTCCACACCACCACCACCAGCAGCAGCAGCAACAGTAGCAGCAAAAGCAGGACCAGCAGGACCAGCACCAGCACCAGCACCAGCACCAGCAGCACCAGCAGCACCAGCAGGACCAGGATCAGCAGCAGCAGAGTAAGCACCAGCAGGACAGGAGCACCAGCAGGACCAGCAGGACCAGGAGCACCAGGAGCACCAGCAGAACCAGCAGGACCCAGTAGGACCAGGAGCAGCACCAGCAGAGTAAGCACCAGCAGAAGCACCAGCACCAGGAGCAGCGCCAGCAGAAGCTCCAGCACCAGAAGAGTCAGCCCCAGCAGCAGAAGCAAAGTCAGGGCCAGGGGGTGGGATGGTGGCCCTGTCCCTCTTGCCAGGGCTGGCAGCAGATGCCACAGGCTTCCTCTTCTTCCTCATGGTTGTTGGCTGGCTGGCTGGCTGGCTGGAGCTGTGTCTGGCAGCAGGTCTTTCCTCTGAATGGTGACCTGCTTGCGAGCTGCTTCCCTTTATATCCGCGGGGTTGACGCAATGCATCCTCCCTGCATGCGCAGTGAACGCTCTGCATCTGCTAGACATCTGCTAGGCATCCGCTAGGCTTCCGCTCTGCATCTGCTTCATCCGCTCGGCATCCGCTCGGCATCCGTTCCTTCCGCTGCGCGTCCGCTTTGCTGTGCTCCCCCGGAAGCCCTGCGGATGTGCCATCCACTCCCATCTGCTTCCATCTGCTAGGCTTCTGTGGAGCATCCGTTTTACATCCCCTCTTCATCCTCCCCCCCGTCCGTTTCTTTCCATTGTTGTCCACTCTGGTTATGCAAATTCGTTACACTTTTGAGGGCGGATAACAATGGATGGAACATTTTCTCGTCCGCTGTGTCCTTTTTACAAACGTTTTGCATCTGTCGGCCAATGTGACAGGCCCTTTAGATTGCTCACTGCTGCTGCTCCATTTTGTGCCTTTGCAAAGACTTATGGTATGTCAGAGTACAAAATTCTCCATCTTGTTTCAACACTTAATGATACTCTTCAGGCTATCCTGCAATAGAAATTGAGTTCATAAAGATAAATGGGATTTGAGAGCCAATGTAGTGTTGTGGTTAAGGTGTTTAGTAGAAGCAAGGAGACCTAAGTTCTAGTTCTCTTTTAGATAGGGAAGCTGGATGGATGATTTTGGGCCAATCATATTCACTCAGCTTCTATCTATCAACCCAATCTGCACTTGACTAGTGTTATAAATTATAATCTATAATCTTGATTGAGAATTCTTCATTATGCAGTGGATTGGTTTGGGATTAATATTATTTTAAAATACTATACCTTTTGTTGGACTGATCTGGTTGTCAGGATTCTGGCAGTTTCTTTTGTTTGAAGGCAAGAGTCTCCAAAAGATTGTAAGTTGTCTTGCAATAGTTACACTATGGGGAAAACGTTGTGATAAAATTATGAAAAAAATAAGCTCTTGTACAAGGACAGCAATTCAGATTGATAAAGTAACTCATCTGCTTTATTTAAAAAAAATGTATGAATACCATTAATAGGTCATTGCTTGCCCAAGACATTTTCTGTTTTAAGTTTTGAAACAGATCACTGTGTTTCACACAAGATCATTAAAATATACCTACATTTTTTTTACAACGTTATAAGATTTTTGTTGCCTTGGTTCAGTTCTAGGAAGAGATTTTGAAACCTATTAAAATGTTCTGGAGACAGTAGTGAGACATAACTTTCTTTCCATGAATAACAACTTTTGGTTGATGGCTCCCCTCAGAGGCAATATAGAAAGTATGCAGTCATCTTAAAGCATTTTTTTCTGTGTATTTGTATGAAGAATAAATTGTGTCTGGTGAGAAACTGAAAAAGAGTGTACCTTCTGCCTTCCAAACAAACAAAAATACAACATTTTTCTTCCACAATATATATGAGAGCAATGCAAAAGCAAAAATGAAACGCTGCTTAATTGTGGAAAAGATGACAAAAATTAGAAAGACAGAAGAAGAATAAAAAATGAATTCAATTTTATACAGCACAACTTTTAACTGATATTAACAAAGAATTTCAGAGTTCTTTAATTCATGTCAACCTTTTCTCAACCATGCAATTCTGGAATGGGGCTTCATAGATTCCAGAAGTAAATCCTCAGAACATCTGATGGCTCAGGTATTCTGTGGTGTTCAGGTCCCCAAACAGGCATGCTTTGTCTAGAATGCTATGTTTGGGATACTCTGAACCAATTGTGGATTAATTTCCAAAAATGCTGAATTGTACAGTCCAACATTTGCCATGGTACAAGAAGAAACAGAACATTCCTGAATCAGGGTGTTTTGACATTTCTACTAGGATAGGAAATTCAAGTAGCATGAGGGTCTGTAAATGATCTGGATTTAAGCTGAGTAGTGGGGTAGCAGTATTTGTTAATACCTGTGTGGAAAGGGAACTTCATGAGGACAATGGTGTCACCCAGGCAGGAAAAGCCCAAAGGGAACATCAAGCCAGCCATAAAACAAACTTGCATAGGAAAAGAAATCAAATAAAAGATATTGAAAGAAGCCCCTAGAAAAAAGCCAAGTAATTAAGAAAGCCAGGGAAACAAGGAAAAGAAATCATTTACACAGGAATATCAAATCAGCAAAACAGACAGAAATTATGAAATAAATCACAAAGGAAACAAATAGTAGATTACTACAAAACGAATAGGAAAACAAACATTATAAAGCTAAAGAGATTAGAAAAAAACCAATGAGAGTTTTCTCATAAACTCACCCCGAAGAGTTTATTTCCACGCCTCGCTAAGTTTGCCTTCTGGCGAAAAAATAAACTCTGACAGGATTTTAATTTCTAAAACATTAAACATGAAGCACTAAACAAACATTTATACACAAAGGAAAAAAAGGTATAAAAAACCAGGAACTTACCATTCGAAGTCAGCTAGCTAGCCCCAGGAACACAGTCACACTGTCCCTTGCCTTCCTGAAAATAAAAAGATCCAGCTTTCAAGCAGTTGTCTGTATCCTTGCGCCGGAGCTCTCCCAGCGGGAAAATTCGAACCCTCGAAGAAAGGCACTTTCAGCCTTTCTATACCTGACTGTTCAGTAAAATTAGAAAAGGAATGGGAATAGTTCCGAAGAGTTTTTTCCAAGCTAGGTCAGTGAATTTCAAAATGCTAAATACAGTTCAGGGTAAACAAATTTGTACTGATAGTTCTTAGTGCTTAAAAAAAAAAAAAGCACTATCTGAATTGTCAGTGATTAACTAGGAAAAGTTTTTTGATACACAATAGCTAAATGGAAATAGTAGCCCAGCATGTAACTGATGAAAAAATGGTACAACCCATGTTTGAAATCATTAGGAAAAGAACTAGCAATAACAATAGCAATAGCATTTAGATTTATATACCACTTCACAGTGCTTTACAGCCCTAATAGGTTTACAGAGTCAGCATATTGCCCCAACAATCTGAGGCCTCATTTTACCAATCTCAGTAAAATTTACCATGGTTCTTCAACTAAAAATTGAAAGGCTATTGTAATAATGTTTTGGCATATATGTTTGGTAAAATCAAACTTGGATTGTTGTGTTTAATTTTGACCTCCTAGCTGTAAAGATTATTAAGATTATGATCACTTTAAGAATAGCAAATAATTTTTAAATGGTTCAGAGGGAGCCAAAATAATTATGAGCTTGAATATCTCACCTATAAGAAAAGCTTGGAAGAAAGGACATGCATTACATAGATCCTATATTTCAAAATGTTTCCCTGGGTCTGCTAATTAATTTTTTTTGTTTTTTTCTGTCATTTGAATGATTTCTCCAACCTTGGAAATATATTATTGGGATTGTTAATTTTTCTTATTGGTGTTGATCCTTGTATGCTCCCCAGAGTCTTTGCATTGCATTGCATTGAGATGGGTGGTTATATCAATCAATCAATCAAAACCTGAAATTATCTACATGCAAGGAGATTCAGGACCAACAGAGAGAAGTATTTTTAATGAACAAATAAATGATGAAATTCATATTGGTTGGAGAATAGAATAGAAAAGAAAAGAATAGAATAGCTTTATTGGCCACGTATAATTGGACATACAGGGAATTTGTCTCTAGTAGATAAGCTCTCAGTGTACATGCATGCAACAAGTGATAAATCATGATCATAATCATAAATACAAACATTATAAATAATAACATGTAGCACTCAGTGATAGTCATAGGATACCAAATAAGAAATCAACACAAATCATAAAAGAATACTAAATAAAAGCAATAAACATAAATCATAAGATACAAACAGCAAAATTATACTCATATAACTCCAGAGGGTTAATGTCATTGCCCAAAAGATCATTGGTTGCACTCTCCCCACTTTGGAAGAGCTTTATAACTCCCGCTGCCTTAAGAAAGTTCAAAACATTCTTAAAGATCTAACTATTACCATCTGGCAGACGGTACAGAATAATAAAAACAAGGACAAATAGGCTAAAAAACAGCTTCTATCCCAGGGCAGTAGCTCTTTTGAATTCTGCTGTATAGTGCAGTGTTGGTGTGGTGTCAGGGGTTTCCGGTCCAATGAGTGAAGGGTGAAGGATGTGTGTTTGTGTTTATTTTCATGGCGATGTACACCACTGAAGATGGTGTTTTATTTCATTGTAGGAGGTGCAATGACAATAAAGTAAAGTAAACTAAACTAATAATCCAATTTACAATCTGTTCCTTGCAGAAATGAACAATAAATCATCCAAGGCAGGTTGAACACATATTATGAAAGAGCACCCATTCCACTTTACTGGGAATTGGTTCTAATCATTTAGTGAGATTAGGATATTCCACAAAACAAGAAAACTGACTAGATTACCTTAATATTCTAATAAATGAATGGACATATTCTTATGGTATTTTCCTGAGCATATATCTTAGTTAAACAGTAAAGCATCTTTTTAAAAATATATGAACTACTCCCACAAATTAATATGATGGATAGAAATCTAATTAATGCTATAAGTGTTGTAAACTATCATTTTTCATTATTACCAAAATTGATGACATTGTATTTTAACTGGTTAGAATAAAAGCTGGTAATAATTTATTTATTTTTTAAAAAGTATTTTTTATTGCAAGTTTTAATTGCTATAGTAAAAGAGAATAGAAAAAGAAAGAAAGAAAAGAAAGAAGAAAAAATCAGAGAAAATAAAAACAATGGAAAAAGGAAAAAACAAAGTGACCTCCCATCTTCATCGTGACAAATATAAACAATTTTCCTATCTCTTCCCTCCTCATAATTAACAGATATAAAACTCTTCACCCCATAAAAAGCTTGCAATGATTTATCAGCCCAATTGTCCACTGCATAGCTGTGAAATGAAAACTGGAAAGATCCCAAATGTCTTCCTTTTGAGTAATTTATGTACTGTTTGCCAACAGACAACAGCAGATAAGTGTTGTCAGATGTTAAAGAAATCTGCTCAGAAAGGGCCAAATAAAGCAGTATTAAGTGAAATGTTCACAATGCAGCTTATTTACTTAAACAAACACTCAATTTGCATCCTTCCAGAGAGCCAGCACATATCAAATGGCCACCCATGTGGTGTGCTGGCCATTTCTCTCCAGCCAGCTAATAAAACATCTTTAAAACAAAGAAAATGAAAAGACAATTAAACATGTGCTGGGATATTGACAAACAAATGCAAAGCACCTGTATCATGTAACTAAATTCATTTTAATGTTAAAATTCAATTTTAACATTAAGTTTATTATAGTCTCACAGACCTTTTTTTAAAAATAGTGATACAAAGCAACAAAAGCAACAAAAGCAAAAATTAAAATATATCCTTTTAAAATAAAAGTGAATCAAAATATGACAAAGGAAAAAAGTACAATATATAATTTTAACAGTAAATAGTTAAAAATCTCGATATAATTATCTAATGAAAGTATTATTCAAAAACATATATTTCTAATACATTTATAACTACAGGATATGAGTCGCATATTTCATTGTGCTTGTCCATACAAAGTCTATATCTATTAGGCAATCCATTCACAGGTGACAAGTGCAATCAATTTCTCAGTCCATTGAGTAAAACATATTTTTCCAATGCTTCAATGTCAGTATTTTGGCATAGGAAGGACAGAAGAACCATAAGTTGTCCAGTTATTAAAGTCTAGATACTTAGACTATGTAGTTCAAAAGAATACTATTGTCTGAAATCTTTAGCTTTTGTTGCACAATCATATTTATATATAGTCACTTTCTCCCAAAACATTATATATAGACCATTGTAAAAACATGTGCTTTAAAGAAGCATTGTCCTTATTACATCTCCAAAAAATGCTGCCCAGAGCAATCTTTTGCTGTACAAACATTAATGGAATCCAATAAATTCTAAATATTATTTTTTGTTGTATAAGTTGTAACTTAAGTCAGTTGACCTTGTTGGTCACACTCTCCATTTTATAGGCAGTATAGGAACTCTAATTCTTTATCTGATTCATCTCCTAATATCTCCATGTTGTTGTTAGTTGCAATGTTGTGTCTAACCCATTGTGACCCCATGGACAACATTCCTCCAGGCCTTCCTGTCCTCTACCATCCTCCAGAGTCCATTTAAGCTCACACCGACTCCTTCAGTGATTCCATCCAGCCACCTCATTCTCTGTCATCCCCTTCTTGTTTTGCCCTCAATCGTTCCCAACATTAGGCTCTTCTCCAGTGAGTCCTTCCTTCTCATTAGGTGGCTGAAGTATTTGAGTTTCATCTTCAGGATCTGGCCTTCTAAAAAACAGTCAGAGTTGATCTCCTCGAGGACTGACCGGTTTGATCACCTTGCAATCCAAGGGACTTGCAGGAGTCTTCTCCAGCACCAGAGTTCAAAGGCCTCAATTTTTTGGTACTCAGCCTTCCTTATGGTCCAGCTTTCATAGCCATACATTGCAACTGGGAAAACCATAGCTTTGACTAACTGATTTATTGATGACAGATAGCTACAGAAATTAATAATATGTTTTTTTTTTAAGTTTTAAAGGATTTAATAAGTTGTTTTATTATCTTAATATCTTACTTTTCTCAAAAACTGAACATGCTACTGGCCCAAATAATGTTGTTAACAAATGTTGTAATATTGCATTTGGGCTACAGCCAGTGGATAATATTTAATATCTCTTAAAATATAATATAGTTTAAAAATCATCCTCATCTATCAGTTGATACAAAGTCAATCCAAAGGTGCTTTTCCAAAAAGCTGAACTAAAGAAGCTTCTTGGATGAGAAGCAAAACATTTTCAAAAAAACAGCAACAAGAAAATCTAGTTGGATTTTGGAAAAGCAACTTTGGGACAATCCTAACCTGGATGTCTGAGAATCTCCATAAATATACAAGGATGATATTCCCAATTCTACCCAATTTTTGTATCACCTTTTCCCCCCAATTTTAAAAGTTGGGTTTCCCCATAAAGTCAATTTAGTACAGGAAAAAGGCTCGTGTTTTTTTTTAATTAGGAAATGGATTTCTGGGTGTGTTTTGCTAGCATGTCCTTCACAAAGAAAAAAGGATCCTGACATTTTCACAATATATATATATATATATATGATGTTCATAAAACCTTTTTCATTTTCACTGCACACTTAGCAGGACAAGGACCAACTAAACAGCATATAAAAGATCATTTATCCATTTGTAGGATGAGAGGAAATTTGCTTAGTTTTTATTTATAGTGTTGATATTCCTGCAGTTTGAGGGTTTGTTGGCTTAGTAGATAATAAATAATTGGAGGCTTTTGTTACCTAGCCCTTAGTTATTTCCCTTTGTATGCTAGAAGTAACTTGTCCACAAGAGCTAGAGAGGTTGACCACAAACATCTCATGAATTGACCACAAAAGTCTCCTATTTAGAGTAACTTATATGTTGTGGCTTTGACACTTCACTAAGATATTTTATAAGTGAATCTGTTACTGGAATCAAGGAAGGTGATGCCACATTTACCTTAAACAGTGGTGAGGGGTGTCCAGACAGAAGCTTGGAGGTAAGCAAAGTTCCTCATTAAAAAACACACCCAGAAGTAAACAACTTTTATGATAATGAAGTAGAATTAAATAATTAATGGAGTAATATAGGATAGTTTTGCTATCTTGTACCAAGTGTGACTGTACACACTTGTATCAAGTGTGACTGTTAGGTAACTTTATAACCAATCAACAATTGTCTTCATTTTGTTTCTTGCAGTAAATGGTATAAAATAACTCTGCCTGATTTCTGATGCACTTCTGGAGTATGAAAGCCAAAGACATCCTCTAAATAAAAGACTTCTTCTTTCCTTGATCCTGTGTAGAAATTGGCTTTTTCATACTGGGTTCCCGCATCTAGCCAGCATTCTGGCCAACACATCTTTAAGAAATAGCAGAGTGGGGAAAATTACAACTGTAATCTCTAGATGCTTTCTGGGAAGTCTTGTAATCTGTTGACATTATTGAAGGGAAACATGTGCTACCTAGCACATCGCAAATACAACTTTTGTACTTCAACATTCTTTGTGCAGTAAGATTGCATTGTGCAACAACGCCCTATGTTGCTAAGCAAAGTCAAAATGAGAACTAGAGCAAAATACTGCCATATGCCTTCTTTCTTACAATTGTTTTGGCAGGATATATATTTGGGTCTGCTCATCTTTGTTTATTTTGCTGTATCCTTTTAAAGCAGTGATCTTCAACATTGTTTGGTTTAGTAGAAAGCTTTCATTTGATCTGAGTTAGCAATGAATCATGGGATCATAGAACTGGGAAGGGCCATTTAAACCACTGAATCCAATAACATGCTCTGGAGAAGGATCCAGATGAAAGCAACATGGACTGTTTAGTAATGGGTGATCCCTTACCAACTCTATAGATAGGTTTGCTTCAAAGTGTTCTTAATGACAGAGGTTTTTTTTTAAAGTCCAATCACAAATTCCTGTAATTTACAAACATTTTTGAATCTTGCCAAAAAATGAATGATGGAGAACGTGATCTCATTTTCTTCTGTATCCTTGCAGATACTGTCAAATCCATTCTACCCAGCCTCTTTTCTTAAAACTTTTCCAAATTACTTTAACAACATCTAAGCTTCTGATCAACCTCACTGGCCTTCTTTAAATTTGTTCCAATTTTCTCTGAATCATCCTAAAAGGGTGGTGTTCAGAACATTACTCAAAATGGTGCCTAATCAATGCTATGTCACATTCCTGACTACTTATAAATTGCCAACTATTCCAAGACCATTTGACAAGGTCCCACCATTGATTTCCATTTCCTCAGTGAATAACTTTTGATTTCTCTCTGTTAAGTTTTTTTAAATAATTTTCTGCCTATTTGTCTAATTTTGCAAGATACTTTTGTTTTTGTTTTTATTTCTATCTTTTGGATTGTGACTATCCTACAAAATATTTTGTTCTGAGATTGATTGATTGTTTATACAGTTTTGTGTCATCAGCAAATTCATTTACCATAGGACTGTTGCAAGGGATAAAGTTTGATTTAGAAAGTTTGTTATTTATTTTCTAGTTATATTAATTGTAATTATTAAACTTCTATGCAAACAACTTGTACCAAAGATTTTTGGCAGTTTATATTAATAACATACAAGAAGAACTATGCCAAAAATTAAAAAACTTAAAGCTTCTATATAACATTTTGTTTAGGCTTCCATCACAGAATTTATGGTAATTATAAAACTAGATATCATGTGATTATATAACCACATGACTTTTCCAGAAACTTCCAAGAAAAAAAGCCTTTAAAAACTAATAATAAAGGGAAGAAACCACTGAGGGCAGGAGTGAAATGCTGACATTGTAAGATCATACCACTAGCAGTGGTGGAATTCAATTTTTTTTTTACTACCGGTTCTTTGGGTGTGGCTTAGTGGGCATGGCAGGAGAAGGATACTGTAAAATCTCCAGTCGGAGGTGGTATTTCTCTGAACTACTCAAAATTTCCGCAACTGGTTCTTCAGAATGGGTCAAAACCTGCTGAATACCACCTCTGACCACTAGGGATTTTTTTTTGTCCTACGATTCTCTCTGAAATACAATGTATTGCTGTATTGCGCACATGATATTATCATCTTCAAGAATGCTTTATTTTTAAAAATGGCAATAAACCATAAGGATGTTCTATCATCACCATGTAAACCAATTATTTAAACCAGTAATTTAAAAGCACTTGTTTTTTGTCAGATTGTTTTGTTCTTGCTCACAGCAATTTTTAAAGTAAGGTAGGCAGCCTATAAATTTTATAAATAAATAAATAAAAAGGTTAAAATGCAGTTAGGGGGTTCCTGAGGCCTTTCAAAACTGCCTTTTTGGCAGCTTCTAAGACTGTGGAGCATTTATACATGTTATATGCTGCCCTTAGCAAGCTCCTTCAGATACAGGATTCTGCTAGCTCCTTTTTAGCTCCTTAATAACAAAGACATTTGTCTCATGATCCATGAAATGTCATTAAATGTGAAAGTGAGTGCAGGTAGCCCTTGACTTACAACAGTTCATGTAGTGATTGTTCGCAGTTACAGCAGTACTAAAATAAAAATGACTTATGACTGTTTTTCATACAACCATTGCAACTTCCCATGGCCACATGATCAAAATTCAGATGCCTGGCAAATGACTAACATTTATGATGGTTGCAATGTCCCAGGGTCATGTGATTACCTTTTGCAACCTTCTGACTGGCAAAGTCAATAGGGAAGCCAAATTCACTTAACAATCTTTTATTAACTAAACAAATGGAGTGGTTCATTTAATAACTGTGGTAGGAAAGATCGTAAAATGGGGCAAATTTCACTTAACAAATGTCTCGCTTTGCAACAGAAATTTAGGGTTCAACTGTGGTCATATGTTGAGGACACTTGTATCTGAAATACAGTACATTTTACTGCTAGAGAAGCAGACTCTGATTTCAATTTTCTAAAACAGCTGCTTTCAAACTTACCGTATATACTTGCATATAAGCCGACTTTAGAACGCTTTTTTTTTTCCAAATTTGGGGGTCGGCTTATACGCACATAAATCTGATTTATAGGTGGCCGTGCCTCGATTTGCGCTGGAGCAGTGACTTAGCGTGGCGGCTTTGTGCGATGAGAGTCTTGGCTCTCATCAAGGAGGGCTGCAAAGGTCCAGACGAGGGCTGCAAAAGGCCAGGCGAGGGCTGCAAAGGGCCAGTTGACAGGGAGTGTGAGAGCCAAGACTCTCATTGCGTGAAGTCGGGCAGTGACTTCGCGCGATGAGAGCTTTGGCTCTCGCACTCCCTGTCAGCTGGCCCTTTGCAGCCCTCACCTGGCCCTTTACAGCCCTCGCCTGGACCTTTGCAGCCCTCGCCTGGACCTTTGCAGCCCTCCTTTGCAGCCCTCGCCTGGACCTTTGCAGCCTTTCTCCCTGGATGGACGATGAGCTGCAACTTTTGCCCTGCCGACTTTTCCCTCTGTATTTTTCCCTCTATATGCGAGTTTTTGCAAAATTCCTCATTTTGGGGCAGTTTTTTAAGGGTTGGCTTATATGCGAGATCGGCTTATATGCGAGTATATACGGTAGTAAATGCGTTTCCCGTTCTAGTTTGTCTTTCATCCAAATCTCTGTAAGAACTATATAAAGTATAGATTCTTCAATGCATCTTTATAGCTCTACATGCTGAAATGATATTATTTCTCCTTGGGGGTGCTTTTTAAATGATCTTTCCACTTGATGTGATTTCTTGAGCACTTAGATTTTTTTGTGTGTATTTTATAACTAACTGTCAAAATCCAGATGGAGAATTCCAAAAGGTCCAATAAGCAGCATGTTACTGTAGCTAAATACAAATTGTATCTATGGGTATGAAAAATCCAGCATTATACAATGAAAATCTCCTTCTGAGCTGAGAGTGTTCGCTTTTCAAAAGGCATCACACAATTTCTGTAAATACTTGGAGGCTATTTGACAAGAAAGACTGTGAACAACAGTGGTGGAGAAATAATTATCTAG
>BLBF01000005.1:43275366-43316297 GCA_015471245.1 Laticauda colubrina | reverse complement strand
TGGAATAAACTATATTCTTGATAGCACAAGCGTATCTGTTATTTTTATTGTATGTTAATAAACATACAAGCTTAGCTCACTCATTTATCTATGTGCCTATCTGACTAACGCTGCACATTCTGTTTAGCTTGTCTCCCTAACCCTGGTTGGGGAACCCAGGCTTAACAAACTGGATACATTTTCCGTGCAAAAGTTTTTGGCAGCCCAAAACTTTTGGAGCGGATGAAAGGTCCATAAACGGATGCTGGATGGATAGAGAGGAAGCCAAACGGAGGCAGTGAGTACATCGCGTTTTCGAACGGATGGCAAGGTTTTTTGTCTGTTTTACATCCTCTTTGCATCCGTTGGTTCAGTGTGACATGAGCTTTAAGTAACATATGCTACCAAGTCATAGATTTGTGGTATTTAATAATAATATTTAGTATTGATTACATTAACCTATTTATTAGTAAACCAGTGACTATTTATAAGTATAGTACATAGGATACTTTCCCCCTTTTTCAGTTTGAGAAATTTTCTTCTTTTGGTTTTAAATTTTTTCCTTAAAGTTTAAAGATGGTCAATTATGTATGCTAAGGATGTATAATGCAATAAATAAATAAATGTCTAGGAGAAATTGAAACTGACAGATTTGTGCATTTCTAGTGTGCAATCAAAGCCAAGGACACATTGTTTATTAATGGAAGTGATCATCAAAACCAAGGATCTTACTTCAGAAACCTCAGTGACCTTTAAAACATTTCTCTACAAGCTTTTTGAAATGACTTCCTTTCACGTGTACATTATTTCTGTACAAGTGCCGTGTATTACTCCATAGCTAAACTAAGCCTGTTCCAGTTATCTCATAAATTTTTTGGCAGGATAGGAAGGAGAAATAAGGACATTCAATCAAAGCAAAACATCTCAACACTCTGGGGTCCAACTTAGGTGAGATATTGTTTACAAACAGCAGGAGAATCTGGTGTGCTGGCTCCTCTTCCTTGGCTGGCTTATGCAATGTAATCTAAACAATGGCAGGCAAAAAATGGATTACTTTGCATACGCTAAAAAAAGATAGGGGGAGATGACCCATATTATTATATTTGTCTAGTATTTTATTGTGAAGCAAGCTTGAACCATTGCTGTGCTGCCACACAATGAATGTAATCAAATTTAAAAGCTTATGGAAATATAAATTGCTTTGAATTCTCCTGAATTAATATAAGAATTCAATATTTCCTGTAGCAAACAATATGTCAACTCATGAAGTTTTCCTTACCTGCTCCCAAATTGCCATAGGCAGGTGGATGGGAATTGCATCTTGCAGCTGCACCAAGCAATTAACACCTCAGTCAAAACAAGACACAGCCTAGCTGGCCAAAGCCAAGACCATCTCCATGGAAACTCACAACAGCTGGAGGGATTTCTACGACCATCGAAATTGCTTGGTTGGGGAATGTGACTGGTGACACACTCTGGGGGGAGGGGAAAACAGGGTCAGAGGCAAGGCGCAAATTGGGTGAAGCCAGAGTTGGCTTCACCTAGATAGTGCTGATATGATGCTCCTAATAAACAACTGGATAATTCTTGCTAAATGGCTTGAGACTCTCAATTTTATTAGGGCTTTGGTAGGAACCCTGACACAATATTTCATCAGATGCAAAATATATAAAAATCATTTAACAGTGAAACAGAAGCGTCCTTTACTTGGTAAATATTTATCCTACCTTGGGTATGAAAAGCCAAATACCTCCTTTAAATTTTTGTTTTTAAATTTGTTTGTGTCTGGTCAGCTTTATTCTAGAAATGGAAGGAGAGTTAATGACTTCTGCAGGTATATCTGCAGACTGATTCTTCCTGCTAGCCTGAGAAACAAATGCTTTTTTTCTTTTTTTTTGTACATGAAGATCCTCAGTCTTTCTCAGTTGCAACAACATTCTCAGACAAAAGCAACAGATGAATTGCCCAGTTTGCAAAACAGACACAACCATTTTACTTGAGGAAAATGATCACATTGTTCACAAATAAAGGAAAAATGAGTTCACTCATAGGGAGAAAAAAACTTCTGCTAATATGATCCAAATTGATTTTGATGAAAAAATGGTGGCTTGCTTCTGTTTTTTGGACAATAGCAGAAAGACTCTCCCCTCTTTCAAAGGATAAATGGACATTCTTTAAAAATATGAATTAGGTCCAGAAATATGACAGCAAACAAATTTTGGGTAATGGGCTGTTCTGTGAACTGTTGTTCAATACAATGCACAAGGACAATGTCTACTTCACACATTGCACACAGCCAGAATTTTAAATATGAAGGCTGTTATTCCTTCTTTATTTTCTTCTTACCTTTATGCAGCTTATATCTGTTTTTCCCTTGTATTTCTAAAGTGGCTAAGAGCATATAAAATACTGAATACTATGTCTCTTTCTCTTTATTATCTGTCTATATCAGTATATCTCCACCTTAGGAACTTTAAGTTATGTCAGCATGGAAGATTCTTAAAATTGAAGTCCACGTATCTTAAAGTTGCCAAGATTGGGACACACTTATCTATCTGCATACATCCATAGTCACATAACATAACTGTCTCTGTTTCTGTTTCTGTCTCTTTCTACCTTCATCTTCATCTGGATTTCCACCTTCATACCATACACATAAACACAAACATTAAAATTCCGAACATCAGTTAATAGTTAAATATCTGGTAAAAGGAACTTTGACTTTCCTTTAAAAGTCAAAGTGAATGGGGGCCAATATAGCTTCTCAGAAAAGGAATTTCACCACTTGGAAATGAGGTAGGAAATGGTCCTATCCTATGTGCTGGATCAGTGAGTCTTAAGAAAGATGACTTCTTCAGAGTGTTCTCTCCTGCAGAAGTTTACATCTGGACTGGCACATAAGAGGAAAAGCAATTCTCAGATTGTCAGGCTTCAAGCCAAATCATTATTATGTCAGTGAACACATTTTATAGTTTAGAAACTATTGTGATTGAGTGTAGACATCATACTAAGTAAACAAAAAAAAATCATTGATTGGTTTTATATATGTGAATTTGTAAATTCTATGAAATGGATCATATAATGCCTTATACTACTGAGTGCACCTTCTCAAACAGAATCTCACCCCTTCCAATCAAGTTTGACCTCTAGTTACTTCATGAACACATTCATACATTTTTCTTAGTAAGAATTTAAAAGTGCCATTATTTTCTTTTTTTAATTCTTTTAGAAATGCTAACTCATTCTTGTATTACTTCCATTAAAGTAGTAATGGAAGTAATTATTAGACCTTGCCAGAGGTGGTATTCAGCAGGCTCTTACCAGTTCTGGAGAACCAGTAGCAGAAATTTTGAGTAGTTCAGAGAACTGGCAAATATCACCTCTGACTAGAGATTTTAAAGTATCCTTCCCCTGCTGTGCCCACCAAGCCACGCCCACAGAACCAGTAATAAAAAAAGTTGAATCCCATCACTGGATCTTTCCCTACTTAAATTCTGAGCAGAGACAAAGTAAGTTGGATACTATCAACTGTTGAAACTAAATGAAGTAAGTCAAATGACAGTCTGCCTTGAGAAGATAAGCTTCCACACTGGGGTTTTCACCCCAGCTTCCACTGCACAAAAAACAAACAAAAAACCCTTTAATCCTCAAATTTATGTTGCTAGAGAGTAAAATCTAGAGAAAGTATTCAACAGACATTGAATTCTGTTCTTTATCATTTGTTGCTCCAGTAAAAATACCTGTCATGGTAGGTGCAATTTCCATAATTCCAACACTGCCTGCCTTGAAGCTGTTGCTATTTTCAAAGCTTGACATTTTAAGGGCTAAAAAGAAACCAGAAGAAACCAAATAAAGTTCTTCCCAGGTTAGGACTGAAGTCAAATGACATTGGCTGTACTTTCAAAAAATAAATGTTGAAGCAGATCTACCAAGATGTATATATGTCCAATCCACTCCTGGCAACTCACACTAGAATACCATCACAAAGAGCTATTCATTTGGCACTGCTGATTTAATGCACAGCAGAACAATTTCATATGCTCTTTGCAGATGTAGAATCTATGGCAACACCATCCAGAGATTTTAAAGAAAGCATTTTGCTGTATACAGACAAATGTATCCTTGTGCAATTCTATGAACACTTCCAAAGAAGCCCCCCCCCCAAAAAAAATGTAATGCAATATATTTCTTATTGGTCATATGTAGGACTGCATTTTTAATCTATCTTTTATTTCCCAATGCTGGTAGTGAACCATGAGCTATCCTATTAATACTTTTCATTTTACAAGTAAATACTTATTATCAATCAATAATTATTCAGAGGTTAGTTTTATTACCTAGAGAGAAACTCTTGCAGCAAGTTTGTTTTTTCTTCATTTTTTAAAAACATAAATTACATTCTAAACAGGTTGCATAATATATTTCTAATATACTTATGAGAGCCAGTTTGATGTAGCAGTGAAGATATTGTCCAGTAAGTGTATTTTAAGCCCTTGTTTAGTCATGAAAGGTGGCCATGGACTAATCATTCTCTCAGATTGGATAGTTACTGTGGAAAAAATAGGAGGCAGGAGTATTAAGTATGTTCACCACCTCATATATAAGAAAGGCAGGATATATTTGCAACAAATATTTAAATGCTAGCATAAGTGACCCTGGATTGAAAAGGTCATTAGGGCTATACTGTATGTCATCTTTAAAAAGATAGTGATATGATACCATTTCGCACAGAATAGTGACTTGAACTTATCTTTCATGCTGAATACTATCTTTAAGGTCCTTCATGGCGTGGGGCTAGGATGTTTCTGGAACTGCCTACTCCTGGTTGTTTCTTCCTAACTTTTAAGATTTGGAAGAAAACATTCTTTTTGCATTTCCCCCCCCCCCCCAAGGAAACGTCACCTGCAAGATCATGAAGTAGGCACTACCTTTTGATGCCCGCACTTTTCTCTAGAATGGAATTCCCCCAGATGGGGGTTTATGCTAGGTCCAGGCAATAAAGGGATGCATTGTTTGCAGAGAATTTAAAACTCAAATCAAATAAGCCTTGGGTTCGTTTGTGGTTTTTTTGGCAAATGAGGGGACAATGTGTTCCATCTGGAAGTAAGTTGTGCGAGACCGGGTTCCAACAACAACTCTTTTATTTAACTCAGTGAAGCAATGGTAACGGAACAAGAGCCCAAGCCGTGGCAGCCCTTTTTATAGCGGCTTGCTCATGGCTTGTGGCCAATGACACCACTTTAAATGTTCCCGCCATCAGGCGGGCCAATCGGATTGGTTCTCTAATGGCCAATCCAAGAACGGCCTTTTCGGCCAATCAGAATAGGGAACTTGGAGCCTACCAAGTTCCATACATAACACTTTCCCCTCTTGGTTCAGTCCAACGTGCGTCACATAGTCACGCAGGTAGGTGGGGCTTTTTTGAGTCCTGGTTGACCTGCGCAGCTCAGTCTCAGCGTGGTCTTCAAGCGGTTCAGATGGGATCACTGTTTCTCTGTGTTTTCTCCATGGAACCTCCTGGAAGGGTGAGTCAGCCTTGCCGCTCCCTCCTGAGTTTCTCGGGCTGGTTGAGGTGGCTCCGCCACTCCCTTCTGGCTTTTCCGGGCTGGTAGAGCTGGCCTGGCTGTCTCCTTCCAGGAAGGCCTCGCTTCGTTCTCCTGCTCCCGGACTTCTTTTTTTGGGTTCTTCTAACCGTGAGTTTTTGATTTATTTGAGAGTCTTTGTGTAGTGTTTGTTGCCTTGTTATGGGAGGTTCGTCTCTCCCTTTTTTATTATTTTGTATTCCCTCCCCCTCCTCGGATGTTTTTTGGTCGATATTTATTTTTGGCGCTGGTGTGTTATTGCGTTCGAGGGTGCAAGAACGAAGCTGGTTGATGTGCCACTTCCATTCTCTTCTGTCGTCTAGGAGTAGTTGGTAAGATCGGGGGCCTGTGATCTGGGTGATCGTGGCTGGAAGCCATAATGGGTCCCCTGTAAGGTTTTTGGCATAGACCAGGTCGCCTATTTCAAATGCGTGGTATTTGCTGGAGGAGTCAGGAGGTTTATCCCAAGTATAAGTGGGGTGCAGTCTGTCGAGGTAGGAACGCAATTTCCTACCCATTAGGAGTTCTGCTGGGCTTTTGTTGGTTTTGCTGCTAAGGGTAATATGCTGTCGGGTTAATAGTTGGTTTAGCTTTTCTTGCACATCCCCCTTGTCCATTCTATCCAGGCTCTCCTTTGTGTACTAAACCATGCGTTCAGCCCTGCCGTTTGCAGCCGGATGGGCTGGCGTGGTTAAAGCATGTCGGATGCCCTGGGCAGCTAAGTACTGCTCGAATGCCAACGTGGTAAACTGGGGCCCATTGTCCGACACCAATACATAAAGCAGTCCATGTGTGGTGAAAAGTTTGTCTAATTGTTTCATCACTGCCTCGGTGGTTGTACAAGCCATGAGTATTACTTCTAACCAGTTCGAGTAGGCATCCACAACTATTAAAAAGGTGTTGCCTTTCGTCGGCCCAGCAAAGTCAATATTGTAGTCTAGACCATGGGCCCCGGGGAGTTTCCCATTCCCTAACTGGTGCCTGTGAGGGGGGTTGGACTTGATTTTTGACAGTTATGGCATGTTGCCACCCAACATTCAATGTCCTTGTCCAGCCCTGGCCACCAGACGTAACTCCTGGCCAGGGCTTTCATCTTAACTATGCCTGGGTGCCCCTCATGCAACATGCACAAAACATCTTCCTGGAGTCTGTGTGGTATTACTACCCTGTCACCCCATAAAATACAACCCTTCTCGATCAACAGTTTAGTCTGTCGGGTGCAAAATAGTTTAAAAGTCTCAGTTTTGTGCTCTTCCGGCCAGCCCTTACCTACCCAATGCAGGTTGCGAGCTGTCAAAGGGTCTTTCGCAGTAGCTCTCGCGACATCTGCTGCAGATAGCGGTAGGTTCAGCCAGGCCTTGAGTTGGAGTGTGGAGACAGTCCTCTTTTGTGATGGGCAGCGGGGAACGGCTCAGGATGTTGGCATGGGTGATGGTCTTTCCTGGGTGGTGGATCAGCGTGTAGGTGTAGGCAGCGAGGAATTCAGACCACCTCATCATTCTAGGTGACAGAATGTTCGGGGTTGGCTTGTTTCCTGCTAGGATCCCTAGCAGGGGTTTGTGATCAGTGATGATCCAAAAAGTTCTGCTGTAAAGGTACTCATGGAATCTTTTGACTCCAGCGATGATTGTGAGGACTTCTTGGTCGAGTTGGCTGTAATTTCGTTCTGATTTGGACAGTGTTTTCGAATAGAAAGCGACCGGTGCCTCTCTGCCATCTGGTAGCTTGTGGCTCAGGATGGCGCTGATTCCAAAAGGCGATGCATCACAGGTGACCGTCAAAGGCAGGATGTTGCTATACTGGATTAAAACGGTGTTAGAAGTTAATAGGTCTTTGATACCTTGAAATGCTGCTTGTTCCTGGTGGCCCCATTTCCAGATAGTTTTTTTGTCTAACAACCGATGTAAGGGTTCTGCTATGGTTGCCTTATGGGGCAGGAACACATTGTAAAAATTTATGAGACCTAGGAATGCTTGAAGGTCAGTTTTGTTCCTAGGTCTAGGTGCATCTTTGATTGTCTTTATCTTTTTTTCACCAGGGTGTATCCCTTGTTCATCTATTAGGTAGCCCAGAAACTTGACTTGGTTGGTGGCTAAATTACATTTCTCTCGCTTTACCTTAAAGCCTGCATCTCTAAATCTTCTTAAGACTTCTTTTAATCTGCTCTCTAGTTGGTTAGCGTTTTTTGCTGACACCAGAACGTCATCAAAATAAGGAATGACTCTCTTGATTCTAGCAGGCACTCCATGAGGCTTTGGAACACGCCTGGGGCAACGCTAATGCCGAACTGGAGACGGTTACACTTAAATGCCCCTCTATGTGTCACAATAGTCTGTGCCTCTGCGGTATTGGAGTCAACGGGTAGCTGTTGGTACGCTTGTGCTAAATCAAACTTCGCAAAAAATTTTCCTCCCCCTAAGGAGTGCAATAAGTGTTACACTACCAGTACTGGGTATGTGCTTTGTTGGAGCGTATGGTTTAGGGTTGCCTTATAGTCTCCGCAGATGCGCACTGACCCATCTGGTTTTATGGGAGTCACGATGGGTGTTTCCCACCTGGCATGGTCGATTGGCTCTAACACCCCTTGTGCTATTAATTTGTTTAATTTTGGTTTTAAGGCAAAAGGGACGCATCTGGCTTTTAACCGGATGGGGACTATTTTTGGATCCAGGCTAAACAAAATTGAGGTCCCCTTGTACTTACCTAGGGTCCCATCGAAAACATCTTGGAATTCTTGTAACAGGTTCTCTTCCCAGTTGGCTGCAACAATGCGGTTTATCCCGGTCATCCGGATTCCCAGGGGTGGGAACCATTCGATTCCTAGCAGGCTAGGGCGATCGCGGTCAACAATGGTCAGAGGCAAGATTTCGGCATGATATTTAAATTTGATGAGGAAATGTCCAAGGCCCAATACCGGAATTCGATTTCCTTGGTAGTCTTTTAAAATTAGTCTTTGTTTTTGTAGTTCTTTTTGTTTGATGTCTGGTATCAGGCGCCGGATAGTATTCCAGGATACCATAGATAAAAAGCACCCAGAGTTGACTTCCATCTCACAGGGCTTCCCCTCGATGTTCACCTCTATCCGGACCTTTTTTCCATTTGCTGCCCTGGCATTTCCAATGGTTACCGTCTGGTGTGTTTCCTCTCTTTCACTGGTTCTTTTGCTTCAATTCCATCTGCTTCCAGCTTATCTCTCTTCATGTCTGGGGGGGGGGGGTTGCTGCCATATCTTTTAGGACTATAGCTCTTTTTGTTTCAGCAGACCCTTTCGATGTGCCCCCATTTGTTACAAGCCCTACAGATTGCATCTAGGAACCTGCATTCAGATCGCGGGTGGTTGCCTCCGCATCCAGCACACTGAAATTCCCACCTGTTTCTTCTCTTTTCCTGCCATTTCTTGTCTGATTGAAGTCTATGGACATCTTCATTTTCATCCTCAGTGTCACCATAGACTGTCACTCTGGGATTCAAGATCTTCGTAGTGGGCGGTCGCTGTGGGCTGTTTCTTGCTTCAGTCTGCCTTCTTCTCTCTGGCTTGATTTGGCGGATCTGGATTCGAATTCATCTGGCGCATGGTGGCTGTGGATTTCTTTGTTGCTTCGGCAGCGGTGGCTTCCGCAATGGCCTTGGGTACGGTTATGTTTGGTCTATTCAGCAGCTTACTCTGAAGTGTAGCATCCTTTAACCTGAGAACCACGCGGTCCCTCATGGCCTCGTTCATGTTATGGAACTCACAGGCTCCTCTGATATGTCTCAGGGTGGCTACAAAATCTCCAATGGTTTCATCTTCTTTTTGGTCTCTCTTGTAGAATTCGTGTCTTTTTATCAAGCTGGAGACCACAGGTGCGTAATGTGCTCGGAGCATTCTGTTCAGCTCAGGGCAAGTCATCTGTTTAACATCTCTTGGTTTGGCTAGTGCCTTTGCCATTTTAAAGAGAGCTGGACCGCATTGTGTAAGGAAGACAGCCCTCTTCCTTTGGTCAGATATTTCCTGTAGCTCGTTGCTTTCTAAAAAGATAAGAAAGCAATCGATATACGACTCCCAATCCTCCTCATCAGGATTGAATGATGTGGGTGGCGCGTTGTTACTGGCCATCTCTTTGCTTGGTTCAGATCACCACGTGGCTCGGTCTCGCTCTTCTATGATGATTCCACCCTCATCGCCAGTGTTCTGTCCGGAAATAAGTTACATGAGACTGGGTTCCAACAACACCTCTTTTATTTAACTCAGTAAAGCAATGGTAACGGAACAAGAGCCCAAGCCGTGGCAGCCCTTTTTATAGCATCTTGCTCACGGCTTGTGGCCAATGACACCACTTTAAATGTCAATGTGGCCAATCGGATTGTTTCTCTAATGGCCCATCCAAGAACGGCCTTTTCGGCCAATCAGAATAGGGAACTTGGAGCCTACCAAGTTCCATACATAACACAATGGGCATCTTATCTACCAACGATCTAAAGCAGAGGTCTTCAAACTTGACAGCTTTAAGACTTGTGGACTTCAACTCCTAGAATTCCTCCTCCAGTCATATTAGCTCAGGAATTCTAGGAGTTGAAGTCTACAAGTCTTAAACTTGCCAAGTTTGAAGACACCTGATCTAGAGGGTTGATGTGGGTCAGTGCTGTTAACCTGCCAATAAGCTATTTGACTATGTGTATCATAGCATGGAGATAGAGATGGAGATGGAACAAGGCTGCTTTCTATGGTGTAGTTGGGTGTAGAGAGTAAGGAAGATGATCTTGTCTGAGATGTGCCAAGCTGTTGCCTAAGCAAAAGGGGATAAAGCATTTATTAAGTCTAAAAAGTCCAAAAAGTTTTTAAAAGTTTCTAAAAAGTTTTCAGAAAGATATTAAGACCTAGTTTTGTGTGTGTGTGTGTGTGCGCGCGTGCACACCTTTGGGATCTGAAATGTTCTCTTAATTTCTTTCTGCCCCTCTGCTCTTCGATATTCTGTCCCATTCCAGATATTTGCCAAAATTATCTCCCTAGCATGCATCTCTGTGGTAGCTGTGTTTTAAATTGGCAATGTCTAAGCATTTACTCTTTCTCAAATTTCTAAACTATTGAAATAGAAATTAGCCTCACTGAACTCAGACTTTATTACACATGCTTTTTGCTTTGCTTTTCAGATTCTAAAGAAAAAACAAAAGGGGGTTTTCCCCTGAAAAGCTTCATTTTTACCTGCTTCAAGAAGGGTTCAGATTCCTGTCTCCACTGTTTGTATACAACCTTACAAGAAATGAACTTAGGGTTACGTTTTTCCTTGATCTTGTAAAATAATTTAAGCAAGGTCTTTGACTATGTGATAAATTAATGGGCAGCCTTTCAGCTGTTTGATTTAGAAAATCATTTTTGTCCCTCTTCCATGTTTAAGATTATTTCCTGTGGGATGGCACTCTTGGGTATTATTCAAAATCTAGCTCCACAATGGGAGAAGAAGAAGAAAAAGCTCAGTCCTATGTAACGTCAGATTTAATGCCTATTGATTTAAATGGACATATATACAGCCTAACTTTGTGTTGAAGCAGATGGTAAAAAACACTGATCTGAATTATTGCAAGCAGTGAGAGAGTGGAGAATAAATACACCAATATGAAGTGTGGAATACAATTTATTACAAGAAACTAAATATTTAATTCAAGCTTTTATTACCTAATAACATATCACTTTGCTTTTTGAACAGCAAGTGCCAAGCTTATTGTTCAAAAACATGTTATTAGCTAATAGACATAAGTATCTGTAACTCTGTAATCCATACAACCTTATTACAATATTTATTTTTAGGGGCAGGGTTATAAGAAAATAAGAAACTGCAAAGTTCCTATTTCCATCAATACCAAGTTTCTTCCTGAAACTTATTTTTGTTCATTTGCACCATGGTTCTGGATCTATGTTTTCTCTTAAAAATATCTGGAACCTCATAAATGGCTTTTTAAGGGAGGGGGAATAGCTTGTAGGGGAGATTGGTGATTACTTTTTTTCACAAAAGTGTTCCTTTTTTAAAAAAAATCACAGATTGTCCTAATACTGGATGAACTGAACTTTTAATTAGCATCCAAACTTTTGCTTGGACATGCTAGTCTCCTTTTATTTCCTTACCTCAATGAACTAATTATTTTCCATGTTTGCCTTAACTAGGTGTCCAGTACAGTGGTGGGATTCAAAAAATTTTACTGCCAGTTCTGTGGGCATGGCTTGATGGGTATGGTGTGGCTTGGTGGGCATGGCAGGGTAAGGATACTGTAAAATCTCCATTCCCATTCTACTCCTGGGGGAAAGTTACTGCAAAATCCCCAATCCCACTCCACGCCACTAACCTGCTTTCCAGTTCCTTTCTCCTGTCCAGGGCAACAAAAGAAGACCCAGCCAATCAGCTGAGACTTGGGAGGTAGAGAAGAGATGGAGGTGGGGCCAGTCAGAGGTGGCATTGGCCAGTTCTCTGAACTATTCAAAATCTCCGCTGCCAGTTCTCCAGAACTGGTCAGAACCTGCTGAATCCCACCTCTGGTCCATATCTAAACACATAACAGTATATTAAAGCCTTGCGAGTAGGTAACCCTCCCTTGCTGATGCCCACACTAAACAACTCAATGATGAAGTGGAGGAAAAGGCTATAAAACTGGTCCACATGTGCACACACACATACACACATTGTATAAAAGTCATGCAAAATGCTCAAAAATAAGAATGCTTTCAGAAACAGAAGTGTTAGGAGTTTATTTTTTATCAGTTAACAAACTGGAAAGTAAATGAACAGCAGAGAAATCCAAATCAAATCAATATTTGCTGTGACCACCCTTTGCCTTCAAAACAGCCTCAATTCTTACACTTGCACACTTGCCCAAAGTCAGCAATTTTGTAGAATTACAGTCAGGCGTGTGATCAACCAGTTATACCAAGCAGGTGCAAAGAATCGTCAATTTCATATGTGAGTTGAAATAGTCATTAACTGAAACAGAAACAGCTGTTCAGGGAGCTTCACACTTGACAAGGAATAGTCAGACTCTGCTATTAAGATGAGGTTATGGAAGACAGTTTCTTGTCACAGGTCATACACTATGGCAAAACAGCACAGGAACAAGACAAAAAGATAATTATAGTGTACCGGCAAGGCCTCTTCCAAGCAAAGATTTCAAAGCAGACTGGTGTTTCAAGATGTTCTGTTCAAGCTCTTTTGAAGAAATATAAAGAAACAGACAATGGTGACTGCCATAAATGCTGTAGTTGGCTAGAGAAACCTAATGTAGTAGATCAGGGGTGTCAAACTCAAATTCATTGAGAACCACATCAGGGTTGTGTTTGATTTCAGGGGGCTGAGGTGGGCGTGGCTGGGGTAGCCATGGCCAACTCGAAATCAATTGTGTCTGGGGCATAAATTGTGTCTTGGCCATGTGCCAAGAGTGAGGGAGGACAGGGACTTCCTCAGACCCTCCCTCACTCTCATTATAATCTCCTTCCTTCCTTTTCTTCTTTTTCCTTCCCTTTTTATTCTCCTTTCTTCTTCCTTCCCCTCTTTTTTATTTTTCCTTCCTTGCTCTCTACCCATCTTCCCTTCTTTTTCTTTATCTTTCCTCTTTCTCCTTTCCTGTCCCTTCTTGCATGTTTAAATGCAAAAGGGGAAACATTTCTCCTTTTCTTTGTTTTTAGTTTGTTTTGCTAGCCGTCTGCCAGTACAAATGGAGCCCGATTGCCACATGGGCTCCATTTTTGCTGGGAGAGGGCTCAGAAGTTCACATCTGAGAACGAGGTCCAGGAGGGTGCACACAGCCCTCCCGAGTTCCATTCTTGCTGGCTGAGGCATTGCAGGCCAGTTCTTTGCTGTTTTCAGGATGGCCCCATGGGCCAGATCTAAGCATTCTGTGGGACGGATCCGGTCCATGGGCCTTGAGTCTGATATCCCTGCAGTAGATGAAAGATACATCATGCTTACTTTCTTTTGACATTGGAACATGGGCAGCAGTGTCATCAGCACAGAATTGGGAGAAACTAGTAGGACCCAAGTACACCCATCCACTGTCTGGAGACAGTAGATTTCCAGTAGATCTCCAATAGAGAAGTAATCTGGAGAAGACTGGCCAGAAGTGATCTTTGAAGCACTGTATATCTGTTCATTACATTGATAAGGTTGGAGAAGTAAGGTAAAGATTTCCCCTGTCCAGGAGTATTCAGCTCTAGAGAGTGATGTTCATCTCCGTTGCTTAACAGAGGGAGCCAGCCTAGTACAAAGATGTTTCTATGGTCATGTCACCAGTATGCCTATACACCAAAAGCACCTGGAATACTGTTGCCTTCACACCAAAGTGGTGCCTATTTATCTACTCACATTTACTCACATATTTTTTTTCAACAAACTTTATTGATTATACAACTAAAACATCAAACAAACACATACACAACACACAGGAAAAAAAGAAAAAGAAAAAAACGATTAAAAACTAACAATTCTATTATCGACAGTGTATGGTTCCTTATTTGTTATCAATATTGGTGACATATTTACAAATACATCTTATTGCGAATATATAATTACGACCTCTTTTACACTTTACAGTATTTACTAATATATTTTCTGCTTTTGTTCTATCCAGTCATACCAGCATTCCCAGCTTCTATAATATTCTGATGTTTCTTTTTTCTTAAGTGCTAAGATTAATTTATCCATCTCTATACAGGCTGTTATCTTCTAAATGACCATTTCCTCTGTTGGAATGTCTGCTTGTTTCCAACACCATGCAAAGGTTATTCTGGCTGCAATAAGAATGTGCAGCATTATATATTTGACATTTTTAGAAAATTGTCTATTAAATATCCCCAGTAAGAAGAATTCTGGTTTTAATTCAATTAGCTCCACCGTTATTTCCTCTAACCATTTTTTTATTCTGTGCCGGTATCTTTGGGCTTCAGTGAAGGACCACGACATGTGAAAGAATGTTCTGTGTTTCTTTTTATATTTCCAGCAATTCGGATTCATGTTAGGAGACATCTTCGCTATTCTCAAGGGCGAGAGGTGCCATCTATAAAACATTTTATAGGCATTTTCTTTATATGTTGCTGATTTTGTAATTTTATTATTCCTTGTCCAGACCTTTTCCCATTCTAATCATGCAATACTACGTCCTATGTTTCTATTCCAAGCTATCATGTTGCCTTTGACTACTTCCTCTCCTAATTCTATCTCTAATAAATAATTATAAAATTTAGTTATATTTTTTTATCTGGGCCTAATAGGATTTTATCTAATTGTTGTGGCTTAGCATAAATTCCAAAAAATTTCTTATCCTGACTGTATCTATTTTGAATTTGCAGGTAAGCCCACCAGTCTACTTGTAGCCCTTGTTCTTGAAGATCTTGCCATGATTTTAAAGTTCCTCGCTCATCAAGATGGTCTTTGTATTTTATCATTTTGTTAAGATCTAAATTATTTGGATGTATCATTGCCTCCAATTTCCCTCCAGATTGGGATTTTTCATTATTTATTTTATTTTATTTTATTCCAATTAGCCAATGAGGAGTCTCTAATTATGTCTGTGGAAATAATTCTGTTCAATTTTTCTAGTGTTCCATAAAAATGTGTGCCACCCCCTCTGTAAGTTGTGGCCTTCTAGAAATAGGATTCTTTTATTTGACAGATTTACCCACTCTTTCAACCAAAGTAAGGAGGCTGAACTACAGTATAATTCCCAATTTGGGAGTGCCATACCTCCCCTGCTCTTCATATTTTGCATTGCCGTTAGGTTTATCCTCGTTTTTTTCCCTTGCCAAATAAATTTGGTGGTTATCTTGTAAGTTCCACAAAGTACTTTTTATGTATTTTTATTGGTATTGTTTGGAATAAGTAAATAAATTTGGGCAGAATGTTCATTTTTATAATAGCAATCCTCCCTAGTAAGGAGATTTGCAATTTGACCCATATCTCGAAATCTTTTTTGACTTGTTGTAATAATTTATAATAATTATTTTCTATTAGAGTTTTGCACTGAGCCATCAGCCAAATTCCTAAGTATTTAATGTTTTTTACTATTTGTATCTCATTATCGTTTACAGTTTTAATTTCTGTTTTTCTGTAAGATTTTTAGTTATTAATTTCATTTTTTCCCGATTGATTTTAAGTCCTGCAACTTTCCCAAATTGATCTAACTCTTTCAGTAGTTCTTGACCTGTTTCAATTGGTTCCTCTATGAAAAATACCGTATCATCCGCAAATGACTGGAGTTTGTATTCTTCTTTCTTAATTTTTAGTCCTTTTATTCCTGGGTTCTGTCTAATTCATGTAAGCAATGATTCCAAAGATAATATGAAGAGCAGGGGAGATAGTGGGCATCCCTGCCTGACTCCTTTCTCTATTTTTATTGAGCGCATGTACTCTCCATTAATTATAATATTCACCTTTTGTGAGTCATAAATTGTAGTCACAATGTTTTCAAATTTAGTGCCTAAATTCATATTGTAAATTTGTTGAATTAGGAATTGCCAATTTAGGTTGTCAAAGGCCTTCTGTGCATCCAAGAATACAAGGGCTATTTGTTTTTTCGGATGGGCTTCGTAGTATTCCAAAACATTTAGCACTATTCTTAAATTGTTCCTAATTTGTCTGTTGGGAAGGAGTCCATTTTTATCTTTATGTATATATTCATTCAGTATTTTTTAATCTCTTTGCTGTAATTGTGGTAAATATTTTATAATCAGTATTTAACAGGGAAATTGGTCTATAATTTTGTATAAGTCGTGAATCTGAGTCTTCTTTCGGGATCAACGATATCAGTGTCTCCTTCCATGAATCCGGCTTTCTTGCTGCAAGTAAAACCTCATTATATACTTCCACCATGAGAGGTCCTATTTGTTCTCCTATTTTCTTATAAAGTTCCCCTGGTATCCCATCAGGTCCTTGGGTTTTATTGTTCTTTTGGTTTTTCTATTGCTGTTTTTAACCCGGGCCACGTAATTTCTCTCGTTAACATTTCCTTCATCTCCTCCCCGATTATTTTATCTTTAGTAGTACCCAAATAGTTTCTTATCATGTCCTCATTACCTCCTTCTTTTTATAAAGATCTTCAAAAAATTTGCATGCAATTTCTTTTTTCTTTTCTATTCCCTGTTGGGCATCCCCATTTTCATCTATTAATTGGGAGATCAATCTTTTTTGTTTTTCTTTTTTAAGTTTGTAGGCCAAACACCTTCCTGGTTTATTGGTCTGTTCAAAGAATATCTGTCTAGCGGTATTCAACTTTGAAACCATTCCTTCTTGTCCGATTAAATTTAATTTGTGTTTAGTTATTTTCATCAGATTTTTCAATTTACAATCTTTTGGGGTGTTTTGTAGCTGAATTTCTAATTCTTTGATTCTTTCTTCTAATTTATTTTGTTGGGCATATTTTTTTTATTTCTCTTAGCAGAGTATTATCTCATTGTGCCCCTTATTATTGCCTTCATTGTATCCCAAATATTCTGTTTCATAGTTGCCTCACTGTTATTTTCTTTGAAGAAATTGCCTAATTCCTCCTTAAGTCTATTCATAAATTATTTCTCTTTAATTAGCTGTGTATTTAAAGTCCACCTTTTCCTTGGTTTCTTCCTGCCTTTCCACACTATCTGAATCAGACTGTGATCTGCCCATTCATTTGGTAAAATTTCAATCTCTTTTAATTCATCCACACCATATCAATTCGTGTCCATGACTGATGAGGATTAGAGTAAAATGTAAATTGCTTTTTCTCAGGGTTTAATTTCCTCCACATGTCTATTTTTAAAATTTAGTTTAATCATCATTTCCTCACATGTTTTTTGTGGTTTTCTTTTTTTTTCCCCCCCCCCCCCCCCGCTACTGTGATCTTTCTGATGATCCACAATAGCATTGAAATCCCCCAAGACACAAATATTCCTTTTCTCTAATTCTACTATTTTTACATGTAGTTGTTTAAATAATTCCTTTTGGTTATCATTAGGGGCATAAATTAACACTAATAGAATTGGAGTTGATTTAATTCAAATTTGTAAAACCAGAATTCTTCCACTGGGGTCTGTCCAAATTAGCTCTGTTTTCATGTCCTCCTTCACATATACTGCTATCCCTTTCTTTTTCCTAAAATCTGCGAGTGATGAATACAAATTCCCAAGCTTAGGGCATTCTAGATATTTTTCTTCTTCCTTCCTTAGATGAGTTTCCTATAAACATATTACGTCTGCATTTTGTTTAATTAGTTTGGTTAGTGTTCCTTCCTTTTTATCCTAGAGTTTGGGCCATTTAAATTGATAATATTTTGTTTTCTTTGTCCATCACCTAATTGACTCTTGCTCTTTGTCTTGTAGTTACTCCTGTCTCTCTTTGTAGCTAATTGTGCATCATCGGTTCCTCTATCTCTTGATGTATATTTTTCAAGTTCCTATAATTCCCATCTCTATTCTTCTGATAGTCTCGGTTGTCTTGTGAATTTGTTTCTAGTTAGTCTCTACTACTCGATTCTTCAGGGCCTACCAATCATTCATAGAATTCTTGGGCTTTTTCCACGGAATCTACTTTTTTTTTTTCTTTCCATGTGATTAACATCCCCTCTGGAATTAGCCATCTGAATATGATGCCTTTCTGGTTTAATTGGTTCGCCAAGAATTTATAATCTTGTCTCTGCTCTCTCACTCTTCTTGGGATTTGTTTAAGCACAAATATTTATTTTCCTTTATATGTAATTGTTTCTTCTCTAGAAATTTTATATATAACATCCCGAACTTTTCTTCTGGCAAATCTTACGTGGACCACTTTTGGATATTTATGTTGTCTTGCATAATTTGTGCTCACTCTGTAGACTTCATCTAGCTCTTTCAGGATATCGTCCTTATCTTTTTCCAACAGTTCTGCTAATATTCCTGTCATCACTTGTTCCAAAACCTCTTCTTTAGTCTCCATTATGTTTTGGAATCTCAGATATGCTGGGGCCTTGTCCATTTCCAGATATACCAAGGAATCATCCATTTCTTTGCTCATGTTTCTTAAATGCTCACCAACCATTTCCAGCTCTTTTCCATTTGTTCCGTCCTTTTCTCAACCTCCGCTATTGTTGATTCATTCCTTTCGAGTGCTTGCTGTATTGTTTCAATTTTTTGATCCAGCTTTGAGGTGTCTAATTTCATTTCTGCCTTTAAGTTCCCCATCTCTTCTTTTAATTCATTTGTGTCAGATCTTGTTTCAGTATGATTTTTTTGTCATTATTTCCTAAAGTTTCAGCATGGATTCTTGTAAAGTAAGAAGGGTCTATTGGATATTAGCATTCGTGATGACAGGTTGTTTCTCTCCAGGTAGAGTTTCTTCAATTGACTTTTGTGCCATCACTGAGGGCAATGGTGTCGCAGTTGTTTGTATTGAAGTAGTCTTCTATAAAACTTAAAACTGGAAAGTTTTAAGCGTTGTGTTAGTCATAGAGGTCATTTCTTGTAAAATTTGTTTTTGTTTTTGGATTATACTAAATATGTTGTCCCAAATTAGCATTCGCTATTGAAAAGTATCAGCTATACATGGCCACTACTCTAATTAATATAATATGTCACAGAGTTAACCTCTCTTGTCAATATATATATTCTCCAGAACAATTTTAAAGGTATTTTCTAAGTCAAATACCTGTATTTGTAGATCTTTATAATATATCAAATTCCTCTATTTAAATTTAAGTACTATAAATCTGTATATCTCTAAATGCTATAAAATTCCTAATCTCAAAATAGTGTTATATTTCAAATACTTACAAATCTAAATGAAAATATATCAACCTTGCTATACAATAATTAATTAGTTAATCTGTAGTAATCACAATTAGTCACAATTAATTATTTAATTCAATATAATCAATGCCTATAATCAAATATCAACAACTAAATAATCAATTAATTATCACCTCCTATTTTTTTATGTGCTATAACCAAATATAAACTTCAGTATTTACTAATATATCAATTAAATCATGTATAAATTACATTTACCACATTCGAAAACCAGTTGAGTTATTGTCAAGAAATAATTATTACAATCAGCAGAGTTTAAAAGCTTAAAGTGTCTTAATGTAGTTGTTCAGTTCTTCATCTCTAAATCAAAGTTCCTTCACCGAGTGCACCAGAAGCACAGACTTGCTGAGTAATGTCTCTGGTTTCACTGTCTCACCGCACTTTCCGCTATAACTGTTCCTCCTTTTGTTTAAAAGTCAATCTTTAAATTTCATATAATCTCTTCCTTTAATAAATCTCCACCACTTACTACAGCTCTAGTCCAATAATCCAAAAAGAATCCTGTAAATGATTCAGTTTTGTCCATGGAATATTTAAAGTTGTAATAAGGCTATTCAATTCCTTACTCCAGATCTCCCCCGATCTCAAGTTCGTCCTTTCAATTTTCCCAAAATCCACAGTTCAAATCTCTCGAAGTTCCTGTAAATTAAACTCATTGTTCTTTCTTTCTTTCTTTTTTTTCTCCAATTATTGTCAGTCACTCAGGTCCCTCCAATTCTCTTATCTTCTATATCCGATCGCTCACATCCTTACACTCTTTCATCTCATGATGACAGCCCTTTCGCTTTCACCACCATTCGTATCTGCTTTGGCCGCTGTTTTTGGGCTTCGCTCCGACTAAGGTTCTCCAATATTCAATGCTCAATCAGTATTGCAAATTCTTTCACTCGCACTCTTCATTCACCACAATCTGTCACTCACTCACTTTCTCTCATATGTAATGATCCAGACTTTAGGACCGCCATTACTGACAGTCTCTTGATGTCAGTTTCTACAAGGTCTCTCTGTGTCGCGATGAGAATCACCTTCTTCACACCGTGACTCGAGTCTTCCCACACCGGCACGCTTCTCTACAAGATGCGTGCACCCCTAAGGGTCACTCCAATAGCAAGAGGAGATAGCATGAAACCCAGAGCGAGCTTCAGCACCTCCATTCGTCCATATCTCAACACCAGAAGTCCCCCCCACATTTGCATCTATTTTCAAACTATTAGGTTAGGACAAGTAACAGGAGCTCACCCCATCATACCACTCATGAGTCTCAAACCCAGTTTATCGACTGTTCATCTGAAAAGATCAATGTCATCTGATTCACATCTTTTAAAAATTAAAAGTCTCTTGATATATGTAAATGATTAATTCTGATGAATGGTGGTACGTTAATATGATTCACTGAACTGAAAACTAAATGCATGGGAATTGGGCAAATATTTGGCCTAAAATTTAAGATAATCCCTGAAATAGTTAAACTGGATTAAAACTGGGATTGCCTGAGAAGTTGAGTAAAGCTAAAATGGACATGGATTAGAAAGCAATCCTGTTGTATGCTTTCCTTTGAACAAATATTTTTTAAAAATAGCAACAGTTGCTAAACTGACCTCTTTTTCTGGTGAAAGACCCTCCTTCTTAGAAACAATATAAAATATACAAATAGCTGTGGTCTTAGTAATTACAAAAGAAGGAGCAAACAACTCATTCTGATGTTTATAGTTTGATTAAGAATAAAGCTTGTTCACTTTCACTGCATTGAGTCACTTGTTTGAAAATATTTCCAAATGGAAAAGCTGAAAATGGGCAACATGTCAGATTTTGCTTTGATGAAAAGGTCAGGGCCAATTCTTGCATTTACATCTGTGGCCACAGCTGCGTTAAGCGAAACAGGTCATCTGCAGCAGGAGAACTAAATGATAAAACATATGTAAAAGTGTCATCCTGTATAGTCTGTGACTTTTGTAGTTGTTGAGACATCAAGATGCAAGTATGCAATGGTGGCTTTTTCATGATGAAATCACTGTAGACAGTGATATCATCCATTTGGCATCACTACAATTTGCAGCGGGAGCAATTTAATGGAGGTAATAATTCCTATTGCTTAAGCAATTCCTTCCATCTGTCTCCTCCTCTTGTTATTGCCAAGCCATTCTTGGCAAAAGGGAGATGAAGAGCAGGAATGTCAGAACTAGTTCAATTTTTGATATATTTCCATCAGCATAGATATTTTGTTTTTGACAAGTTTGCTTATCTGTTTGATGTGTTTGGTTGTTATTTTAATTATATGTTTACATGTGTTTTCTCTCTGTGTTATGGTCAGCTCCCTTGAGCATGTCTCTGTTGGATTGCTCCAATGTGCTCTATGTGACTGTCCTTGACAAGCATCCAGAAGCTACAAAATGCATTGACCCAAATCATCCTGGTAGCTCCTATGTCACATTCCCACTTTGAGTATGTTACCAGTTGGCTTCTGGATGCAAGTGAAAGTCCCAAAAGATTGAATGAGACATCTCTCCTCCCTGAGAGAATGAGAATGGCTTAATGGGGTGGGGGAGAGTGAATCCTTTCAACCCTTTCCAGGTCTTGTATTATGTTTGTATGGTTTTAAGTTTTGCTTGTTTTAATCTGAGTTACTTTCAGGAAATGCACGTCCTTCCAAGCCTGTTGTGATTGGAGCAGTTTATATGTATGTATGTAAACTGAATATAATAAATAAAATATTTGTGGTACAAATGTAATCTTATAATCCAGTAAAATTTTGAAAATTATCTCAAAAAAATGGGGGAGGGGGAAGATTCATAAAGTTATTGAATGTTACAGAAATGTGAATAAGAATCCTTTTCTTGTTTGTTTCCCTGGAAGCATAAAATACGAGTATGTCATATCAGAAATATATACAGTATCCTCCAAGAGACAGACTCAATTAATATAGTAGACAGTTCCATTCACCTAGTGGCTCAGATATGAAAAATATACCTTTGGGTATATGAGAATGTGCTGTTTATACTGGAATGCAGAATTGGTATTTGTAATTGAAATAATATGCTTGATCTATTTTCTAACACCAGTTTCCCATCCACCAGAAAAAGATTTTTTCTGGAAGCTGATATGTCACTTCCTCCCCTTGTTAAGGTATTAATATTTTACATAACTTGCAGTAAGTCTAATGGCTCACACGAGCTCCTCATTGAAAACTAGCATTTCATTTTTCCAAATCTGGACACATTTGCTCATTAAAAACATGAGAAAATGGTTTTTTTTAATAATCTATCCCACTTTTTATAATTCTGGGCCACTTTTATATATGAGAACAAGCATAAATAACAGTGGTGGCTTATGCACATTAAAATGTTTAAGTCCAATCAGCCCCACTGTAAATATTCTCTGGATTATTCCCAAATTACATAAATACAATCCAAATAGTATTATAATAAACCATAAATCAGCACTGATATAAATGTATGCAGTACACTCAAAGAAGACTGAACTGATTTTTTGCCCAACTCTTTCAGTACAATACATTGTATATGCTAATAAGCAACCTAGAAGAGAAAAACTTTGAGAACTGTCATTTGTCACATAAAGGGTTTATCTGTGTGGATTTAAAGTCAAAATGACAACTACTGTCATGAAATTGAATCCTGCCCCTTTAAATTCATGTGCCATGTGTGCAAGGCTTTGATTGAAGCTGCCATTTTGACTTTTTTGCCCTCCCCTCCCTCTCTGGACACTCTTAATCATAAAAATCCAATATTAATAGCTATCTATTCCAGTGGCTGAACTGTTTGAAAGGATCCTGATTATTTTTCCTTTTGGGAAGCTCTGCAGCCTTACCTTCCTCATATCCTTTGCTGGTAACAATTAGAAGAATTTACACTGTTGTCAAGGAATGCCATACTAGCTACAAACTCATAGACAACTTCAAGCCATATTGATGGAAAACTTTGAAGAATCCAACAAACATATTAGAAGTCTGACTAAAAGAGAGCTATGATATCTTTAATAATCTCATTGTGAAAGTAATTCAGGCAAATATATTTTAAAAAGTCAAATATTTCTCTCGGTAAGGAAGATTCCATTGGCTTTTAAAGATTAATTCATATACTACAGAACTAGATTTTTAAAAAAATATGAAGCAAATTTTGCATGCATCTCCTAGGTATTCCCACCTTCCTGAGCCTAAATACACTGACAGGTGTATAAACTTGTATGATTTAATTTTGTTATAACTAATGCATATCTCTCTGATATTAGTTATTCTCCTCTGATCAGACTCTAATCCACTTCCTTGGAAATAATTAACAATTGATTCATATTCATATTCTTATGCGCTAGCATAAGAATTGATCTACAGAAAACATATACCAACTACATGATATATTTTTTTCTATGCTTTGATTTTTGAAAAAATCTCAGTGCAGCACAATAATGTAAACCAAAGCATGAAATAATACTGCATTGCTGAAACTTCTTAAATGATAGTATTTCAAACTAAGCAGCAATATTTTAAAATATAAAACAGCCAGGCTACCAAAATAAGGAGAACAAAAAACAAGTTTTCAAAATATAGTACCCATAAGCAGTTGAAGGTCCTGGGTCATTTTCAAACTCCATCCCAAGCAAGCCACAAATGGACAAGTAGTCATTTAGAAGAAATTACTTTTCTGCAATATCCCATGTTTGCTTTGCCAAGATAGGATTACTGTGGTCGGAGCTACTGCAGCTGCGGTTCTAAGAAGTTCACCAATGAGAATTACATTCTCCTGACAATGAGAGTAAAATGATCAGTTATAGAAAATGGATGCGGGTATAGCACATACACACACCCATCACACATGCAAGCCAACATCAGCATTGAATTTAATAGGACACATTGCCTAACTATAAGCAATTTTTCAACATATGAGCCATGGTGGCACAGTGGTTAGAATGCAGGCTAACTCACTGCTCACTGCAAGAGTTCGATCCTGACCGACTCAGGATTGATTCAGCCTTCCACCCTTCTAAGGTCAGTAAAATGAGGATCCAGATTATTTGGAGTAATATGCTGACTCTGTAAACTGTTTAGAGAGGGCTGTAAAGCACTATGACATGGTATATAAGTCTAAGTGCTGTTGCTATATTGAAGTTAAAAGGATTATTAGATGAACTAATCACTTTAGCAAAATTATGGAGACCTGTTAACTTATATATTATTCAATAGTTCTTAATTCAACAATTACATACGCAAAGCAGCATCTACAATTTATATTGATGATAGTAAACTAATATGTAATATTTACATGTCATGTTGCATCAAGTTATTGACTAGAATATGATATGAGGATTTATATGAGGATTGCTTACCAGGTGCCTACCAGGCACAATTTTAGAGACTAAAGGTGTACTTTTCCAAAGGTACCCCACTGCCAGACTCTTACATGGGAAAGGGCCCTTTTCCAGTATGGATGCAAGGCTATGGAAAGGAATCTCTAAAGGATGTATTTTGCTCTGATTCTCTCAAAACTTCAGAAGATGGAACAACAACAATAAAAATTCATAATGGACTTCTCGCAGCTGGAAAGAAGACGTCCATTTGCAAAATATTACAAATTTGGAAGATTTGCATCTTCTTTATCTAGGATATGGCTAGCTTCCTACCAATTGCACCAATATTTAGTTGCTGTTTTAACAAACTCAAGTAGATGCTAAAGTATTCAGTTGTCAAAATTTCTGTAACTGAACCCCATTTCAATATATAAAAGGTAGGATTTAAAGATAAATACAAACATTATAGTTTGAGGTTCTTTCCAGTTTGTAAATGTAAAGAACTACAATAAAAGTGAAACTAGAAATGGGGATTTGGGACCATGACACAGTTTTCAATTCACACTTCTCTGGGTTGCTCTCAGTCATTCCTCTCATTACTTTCGATTTCCTCTTTCTTTTTCAGAGGCAATTTAATGTCTCACTACTACTTGTATGCCCTACTTCCCCTATCCCAAGTAGATATAGCTTTAGCTAGAAATTCCCAGATGTTGCCTTTAAAGATTTGCATCTACTTTGCATGCATAAGCGCACCAACATGCCTACCATCTCTGTCCTATTGTTTATTTTTCTTACATGTGTCCATGTATTCATAACTATGTTTTTTACTTATACCTATTATCTTGTAGGCAATTGATAAATAATAAATAAATAAATAAATAATCATCATCATCTGGAGTTTTGCAATCCCGGTCTAGGGTTGTCTTGATTGGCAATTTATAACCTGCAATTACATTCTCCTCTTTCTGTTTTCAACATTATTGGGTCTTGCCATTTTTGAAAGTCTAATGACATACTCATTCTTCAATGTTTTCTGGATTGTAGCAGGTGTGATAGACTAAGACATCCCTCTATTCTGGTCAAAACATATTAAGTTATCATGAAGAATATCATTAATTTTCTTCCCAAATGATCAGTCTTGTTTTGAGATATATTTTTTTGCTGCTGCCTAAGATTATGAAAATCTGCTTACCAGCTCAAAGTATTGATTATATTTATGTTCAAAATAACTCATTCAGAGGATATGTTGGTGGCAATCCAATTTGATCTCCAAAAATCACAAGCAGGACAGCAAATGTCTTCTTCCCAAATCTGAGGATCAAGAACAATGTTTGCTGTTCTTTACAAATGAAATGAAAGGTAAAATTAGATGTGGCCTAGTTAGTATAAATATACATTATTCAATTTTTCCTTTTAATTATTGTAGAGTATAATTCTTGCATGAGACATATTCATATTCTTACATAAGACAATGCCTTACTCATACTACTCTCTGTATCTGTAAGTCTACAATAAATTATTCTTAATTTGAACTTCACAGGTGAATGTGTATCCTTTTTAATAATCCAGTATGTTCTAGTTCTTTGACTTTATTAAGGTACACTTGTCATAAATTGTTGTTTATGAATATATTAAATATATAAAATATTTTATCTGAAAATGATCAGATTCATTTCGATTTCATCACCTTTTTCCAAAATTTTCCTCAAGGGAAAGTTTTATGAGCGTTTAACTTAAAGTCCCATCTGCCATGTCTGTACCAGGTGGGATTCCCAAATCTGGCAGAGTTGTACCCTTTGTTATTTCTGAAGATAAATAAAAATACAAATCCCATAATGGGAGCACCATTCCCTATTTTACTTTTCACTGGCTTGGCTCTTGCATGGTTTATGTCAGCCTGAACATATGATTGCTATACACAGTGTTCTTTGCAGGGACAAGCAGCTGCGATTGCTTTCATTTTGGATGTTGTTCCAGTGCTACTTCCTAGGAAGCATGGCTAACCATGTGGAATGTTAGAAACATCTGGATGGTGCCAGCTGCCTTCTGATGAATGATAATGAGTCTTACATTAATTAATTGCTAAGTAGACATTGATGGGCAGGGTCAGCTTTCTCATTAGATCTTTTGTGCTTTGGGGCAAACTGAATATAGAAGCATTTATATGTATTCAACAAGTCCTGGAGAATATTAAAAATGTAATTTTAAATCCAGATTTGCATGTATAAGCTACATTACAATGTACCTATTTTTGCCTCCTGTACCCTTTTGAACATTAATGTTGGATCATACCTCCTGTTCCTGATGCTGCAGCTTAACTCTACACAGATTCATGTCTGAAAAGGCATCAGATGTAAACAAATGTCACATATCAGGGGTGGGATTCTGCCAGTTCAGACCAGTTATATAGAACCGGTTGTTACGATTCTGTGCAGTTCTGAGAACCGGGAAATCACATCACTGGCTGGCCCCTCCCCTCCCCACCCACCCAGGAGGCTTCCCTGAGGCCCAGTCAGGGGTGTTATTTAAGGGGTTGGGGGAGGGAGAAGTGGCTTGAGAGCAGAGCTGAACCTTCCTTAGGATTGAAGCTTTTATTTTTCAGTGCAGACTCAGGCAACAGATTGCAGAAAGGTAGATCTGGGAGTGAAGCTGTGATTCTGGAAGCAGCTCAATCTGCCTGCCTGCTTTGCCTGATTTTGGGTAAAAGTTTGTATTACATTATTTGGTAATCTTTTTTTCTTTATTTTTTTCCTCCTTTTCTACTATTTTTTATTTGCTCTACATTTACTTATTGGTTTTCCCCATTCTTCTAACTTTCAAGTTAAAATTGGTTTTTGTTTTATTCTATTGAAAGACTCTATAATAAAATTGTTTTTAAAAAATTAAAAACCAGGAAAAATATGTTATAAAAGATTATAAAAGACATCATAATTTAATACTAGCAGCTTCTAACCTGTTGTGCAATTACACTTTGCTTGCCAAGACTATGTTGTTGGCTCCGTCGATCTCGGGAGATCATGGAAAATTCGTGTCATGGAAATGGACATAAAATGTGCTGAGTCTGTGGTGGAACCGCTCTTGTCCTTTGCATTCTGTGTGACCGTTTTTCTCGCCATCGGATATTTCTTCTTTCCTCAGCTGCCTTGATGATGTTCCTGGTGGCTGTTCGCCAACCTTGGCGATTTGAGGCCATGGTCTCGAGCTGAGAGGGGTTGAATCCGCCATCTTTAAGATCTCGCTTGCAGACGTCCTTGTAGCAGAGAGCTGGGCATCCAGTACGCCTTGTGCCAGTGGCAAGCTCTCCAAAAAGCATGCTTTTAGGTATACGGTCGTCGTCCATGCAGATGACATGGCCCAACCAACGCAGGCGTCTTGCTGTCAGCAAGGCATACATACTTGGCAACCCTGCCTTGGCCAGGACGTCATCGTTGGTTATATGATCTTGCCAGGTGATACGAAGGAGTCTGCGGAGGCAACGAAGGTGAAAGGCGTTCAGCCTGCGCTCCTGATGAGAGTAGAGTGTCCATGCTTCACTGCCATAGAGGAGGGTACTCAAAACAACTGCCCGATAGACTTGCATCTTTGTGTTGGTAGTCAGCATAACATTGTCCCACACTCTTTTTTTCAGGCGGGCCATTGCTGCTGCTGCCTTGCCAATCCTAGCGTTCAAATCAGAGTCAAGAGAGAGGTTGTTCACAAGTGTAGAACCGAGATAGGTGAATTTGTCTACCATCATGAGGGTGTGTTTGCCAATGGAGATGCTTGGAGCACCACTGACATCCTGGCACGTAACCTCTGTTTTCTTCAGACTGATGGTTAGTCCAAACTTGTTGCATCAGCTGCAAAGAGGTCAATAAGTCGCTGCAGGGCCTCCTCTGAATGCGCAGCAAGGGCGGCATCATCTGCAAAAAGTAATTCTCTGATGAGGACTTTCGTAATTTTCGTTTTGGCTCGCAGACGCGCAATGTTGAATAATCCACCGTTGCTCCTGGTGCGTATGAATACGCCGTCATCAGACTCGTCAAATGCATATGAGAGGAGTAAGGAGAAGAATATTCCAAAGAGTGTAGGGGCAAGAACGCATCCCTGTTTGACACCGTTTTTGATTGGGAAGGGTTCAGAGCACAACCCACCGAATTGGACAGTCCCATTCATGTCATCATGAAAAGACACGATCATTCTCAGAAGCTTGGGGGGGCATCCAATGCGCTGGAGGAGGGCAAACAGTCCATCTCAACTGACCAAGTCGAAGGCCTTGGTTAGGTCTATGAAGGCGAGATAAAGCGGCTGTCTCTGCTCACGGCATTTCTCCTGGAGTTGTCTTACGGAGAAAACCATGTCGATGGTCGATCTGGCAGCTCTAAAGCCGCACTGTGCCTCTGGGTAGACACGATTAGCGAGAATTTGCAGTCTGTTGAAGAACACGTGCGTAGGCTTTACCGACAGTGCTTAGCAGCGATATACCACAGTAGTTGTTACAGTCACTTCTTTCTCCTTTGTTTTTGTACAGCGTGATAATCTTGGCGTCACGCATGTCTTTGGGTACAGCTCCTTCCTCCCAGCATTGTAGTAAGAGTTCATGTAGGTGTTCCAGGAGAGAGCTATCTTTTGCCATCTTCACTACTTCAGGTGGGATGTTGTCACTGCTTGCGGCCTTGCCATTGGCTAGGGAATCGATGGCTTTATTAAGCTCTTCCATTGTGGGTGGGGCGTCCAGCTCGTCCATTCTGGGAAGTACTCGAGTTTTCTCAAGTGCTGAGTCGGTGACAGTGGTCTTTCTTGAGTAAAGTTCCTGGTAGTGCTCAGCCCACCTTTCCATCTGTTTGCTGCGGTCAGTGATGACTAGGCCTTCCGCTGACTTGAGTGGGGCGATCTTGATTGCGCTTGGACCATAAGCCTTTTTCATTCCTTCATACATTCCACGCACATTTCCCAGATCGGCAGAAAGCTGGATGTTCTGGCAGAGATCAAACCAGTAATCATTTGCACAGCGCCTAGCAACCCTTTGTGCATCGCTACGAGCAGCACAGAGTGCTGTGAGTGTCTTAGTAGATGGGTCTCTCTTGTAGGCAAGGAGGGCATCACGCTTCTGTGAAGGGTTTGATCACAGCGGTTCCTGCCTCAAACCAGTCTTCTTGTTTCCTTTGTTTTCTGCCAAAAGTATCGAGAGCAGTCTGGAACATAGCTTCACGGATGTGGTTCCACCTCAACGTGGCACTATCTGTTGGACAGTCTTCCAGGGCGTCGTTGATGGTTCTGGCAAAGCGTTCACGTAACTCAGGTATAGCGGTTCCAACTGTATTGATGTGAGGCCGGGGCTTCTGCTTCAATTGGTAAACACGTTTGGGGAGGAGGTGTATCTTGCTGGCGACCAGAGAATGGTCTGTGTCACAGTCGGCACTGTGGAAGCTGCGCGTAACAAGCACTTGATTCAGAAGCGATCTTCGAGTGATGATGTGGTCTAGTTGATGCCAATCGCGAGACCTGGGATGTCTCCACGACACCCTATGGTGGGGCTTAGTCGGGAAGAAGGTGTTGGTGACACAGAGGTCGTTATAAGAGCAGAGCTCGAGTAGACGCTGGCCGTTGTCATTCAACTTGCCAACACCGAAGTGGCCCAAAGAAAGGGGCCAGGAGGTGTGGTCCGCTCCCACCCAGGCGTTGAAATCATCCAGTAGAAACAGGTGCTCCTCTACAGGGATCTGCCGTATCGTCGTCTCAAGTTCCCTGTAGAACAGGTCCTTTGCCTCTACTGCAGAACAGAGCATTGGAGTGTAGACGCTGAGGATGTTTGTCGGTCCAGATGAGGTGTTGAGGCGGAGTGACAGGATTCGTGGTGTGCCTGAGGATGGTGCTTCTATAACTTCTATGAGGGAGTTCCGGACAGCAAATCCGACTCCATAGAGCCTGTGCTCATGTGGTTCCTGCCCATGCCAAAAGAAGGTGTAATCTCTTTCCTTTATACTGCCGACACCAGGGAGTCGTGTCTCCTGCAGTGCAGCTATGTCAACCTTTAATCGCTTTAATTCACAATTGAGGATAGCGGTTTTTCTGAAATCATCAATCTTTTGGAGGTCGGAAGATAGGCATCGTTCTCACATTCCATGTTGCCAGTTTCAGCACTGGCGGCTTTGATTTCTCAGTATTCGTAATCATTGGTGCAAAGTATACAGTCCGTTTTTCGGCTTTTGGCCTACACTCCAGGCACCCACTGAAGTAGGCGGACCGTGGCGGGACAGCACCTTATTGACTGGGGGCTGCCCAGCTTGAGGCGGGTGATAGCTGGCCAATGGAATCCTAGAATTCCTCCCACTGACAGGAGACAGCCCAAGGCATCCAAGCTGACACCAATATGCTTGGACTTTTAACCGGTATCTGCTGTCTCCCCGTGTTGAGCTGCTGCAGTGCAGCACTGGAGTGACCTCTCCAGGAAGCGAGCCTGGGCAGAATATATGGAGGACCTGAGAATGCCCAGTCACCAGGACCCCCCCTCTCTAACCTTGCTGACGGGATCCAATTGAAAGGCATGCCGATACAGTTGGCGCCTGCTTGGCTGCAGGAGTTGCCGGAAGACCTTGCAGTGCAGAGATCAACCACCTACGGGGCTCCACTCCAGCTTTTCTTTCAGGGTTTACTCCCTTAGACTTTCCCGTGTGCAGGTGATCCACAAGGCAGCAGAGGTTTGTAATCAGGGTTTTCCTTCCCCTAGACGGGCTACCTTACAAGGTTGATGAGCCCCGTCTGCCCGAAGCATCTGGTTTTCAGGCGCCAGAGACCCGCCTTTCACCCTTTTCCTATCAGTAGGAGCAGTTTCGCCACGCGCAGGCTAGGAGTTGGACTTGTTGTCAGAGGCTATTTGAGCCGCACGCCATTGGGAGCATTTTATAAGCAATGGGAGCTTATCCCCAGTGCCACTCCCGGCTATGACAACCTTCGAAACCAACTTGCCAAGACTAAATTTCTAAAATCCATTTGTTTCCTAAACTAAGTAGTCGACAGAACTTAAGCTTCTGTTTTTTTTTCCTTTTTATCATTAAACTGTCAAATTGCTTTCCTAATATTTATAGTTATGCACTCAAACATTACTGAAAACATTTAGTAGGAACCTAAAAATCCTGTTGTGAATATATTAATAGAATTGTTGTGGACAACTGGTGTGCTCCTACTTGTGCTTAATATCTTCCATTAAAACTTAAGTTTAATACACTGCAAAGAAAGTGAAGTCTACTTTGGGGTCAGAATCAAAAAGGTAAGCTAGTGGTAACAGCACTGCAGTCAAAAATCCTGCCTTTTGGACATGTGTGCAATGCTGACACTTAAAAGGACAGACCTTTGTGTAAGGGGGTTGCAGACTAAGATTTTTATGACTGTATCATGAAGGCTATTATGTACCTTTATTTGAAATTGTTTAAAAAGGAAGGACTGAAAAGTACTTCCTACTGAAAAGTAGGAAGTTCGAACATTTGAGTCCCACTAATTTCCCCATACAAATATATAATAAAATAAAATAAATATCCAGAATATTAGGAACTTAAGGCCCTGTCACACTGGCCAACGGATGCAAAACGTTAGTAAAAAGGACACAGCGGACGAGAAAAATGTTCCATCCGTTGTTATCCGCTCTCAAAAGGGGCAAAAATTTGCATAACCAGAGCGGATAACACGGAAAGGAACGGATGGGGGGAGGACTCAGGGCGGATAGAAAGCGGATGCTCCACAGAAGCCTAGTGGATGGAAGCAGATGGGAGCAGATGGCACATCCACAAGGCTTCCGGGGGACTGCAGCAAAGCAGACACGGAACGGATACAGCGGATGCAGAGCGGACGCCGAGCGGATGAAGCGGATGCACAGTGGATGCCTAGCGGATGAAGTGGATGCACAGCAGAAGCCTATCGGATGCCTAGCGGATGCCTAGCAGATGCCTAGCATTCACTACGCATGCAGGGAGGATGCATTGCATCAGCCCCGTGGATATAAAGGGAGGCAGCTCCCAAGCAGGTCACCATTCAGAGGAAAGACCTGCTTCCAGACACATCGAGTGCCTTGCCAGCCGGCCCCACCAGCCTTGCTGCCAGCCTTGCTGTCAGCCTTGCTGCCTGCCATCCTGCCAGCCTCCCTGCCAGCCTGCCTGCCAGCCTTACTGCCTGCCTGCCTGCCTGCCTGCCAGCCTTGCTGCCTGCCTGCCTGCCAGCCTGCCTACCAGCCAGCAACCCCACAACCATGGGGAAGAAGAGAAAGCCTCAGCCATCTGCTTCCAGCCCTGGCAAGAGGGACAGGGCCACTCTCCCACCCCCTGGCCCTCACTCTGCTTCTGCTGGGGCTTCTGTAGCACAGGCTCGCTCTTCTGTGGCTGGGGCTTCTGCTGCTTCTGCTTCTGGAGGAGCTGATGATGATGCTTATGGCGGTGGTGCTTCTGCTCATGCTTACTCTGCTGATGCTGCTTCTGGCGGTGGTGCTTCTGCTGGTGCTTACTCTGCTGATGCTGCTTCTGGCGGTGGTGCTTCTGCTGATGCTGCTTCTGGCAGTGCTTCTGCTGGTGCTTACTCTGCTATAGCTGCTCCTTGTCCTGCTGGTCCTGCTCGTGCTGCTGGTCCTGCTCATCCTGCTCGTGCTCCTGGTCTTGCTTGTCCTGCTGGTTCTGCCCGTGCTCCTGGTCCTGCTCGTGCTCTTGGTCCTGCTGGTCCTGCTGGCGCTGCTGGTGCTGCTGGCGTGGCTGGTGCTTACTCTGCTGCTAATGATCCTGGTCCTGCTGGTGCTGCTGCTGCTGATCCTGGCCCTGCTGGTGCTGCTGGTGCTGCTGCTGCTGCTGATGATGATGATGATGATGATGATGATCCTGCTGGTACTGCTGCTGCTGGTGGTGTGGAGGAGCAGCCCCTACAACCTGGAAGCCCCTCTCATGAGGGCCCATCTGGTCCTGCCAAAGGGAGGAAGAGGCATATGCGAGAACGGGAGAGGAGGCAATACTCCATTGAGGAGGTGCTGGAGTGGCTGAGAGAGAATGAGTATCTATGGCAGAAGGGACACAGGCTCTACAGGGACACCAAAAGGAAGCAGGCTGCTTGGAGAGAGAAGGTGGAGAGTCTGGGCTACACATCGGAGGTGCTCCTCGGCTGGTGGAAACATATGCACACCTGGTACGGGAAGCTGCACGTCAAGAAATCTGGCCAGGCCACGGTCAAGCTGACAGACAGAGAGACCTACGTGATGGCCAGGTGCAGCTTCCTGGAGGGTGAGATCCGCCACCGAGGAGCAGCCCCTCTCACAACCCTCTCTCTCCGGCATCCTGCTGAGAGCCAGTCCTCTTCCGGCTGAGAGTCAGTTCCTGTCTCCAGGCAGGTTTCTCTAGAGCGTCCCATGACGGAGAACCTGCAGAAGTTGTTTTAACCATGGCGGAGCACATGGAGGACTCCCTGGCACAGTGGGAGAAAGGAGACGGCACTTCCACCACAGTCCTACCCGCATCCAGCCCCAGCCCCAGCTCCAACTCCACAGAAAAGCAGAGAGCCAGACAGGAGGGGCAGAGCCACACTGTCCTGCTGGAGATCAGGGACACCATCCGGAGCAGCATAGATCTCCTCTCTCAGCTGGTCCACACCGACTCCTCATCCTCCAACCGCAAGCCCTTCCTCACCTATGTCAACCAGACCCTCACGGACATGGCGGAACCCCAGTACCAGGTGGTGAAGGACCGGATCACCGATCTGCTTCACAACCCTCCAGATCCAGAGGAACCTGCTCCCACCCAGTCCAGATCTGCTCCTCCACCCCAGGTGATGTCACTCCCATTCCAAGGCTTTTCACAGGCCCTCATCTACCAGGGCTACGGCTACCAGGAGGTCCAGCAGCACAGGCAGCAGCCCTTCCCAGTCCAGGCACAGGCTCATCGGACACCACCGTTGCCACCGGTTCCACTGATGCCACCGATGCCACCCACGCCACTGATGCCACCCATGCCACTGATGCCACCAATGCCACTGATGCCACCCACGTCGCCGATGCCACCCACGCCACCGATGCCACCCACGCCAGTCCTCACACAGCTGCAGACCAGACAGCCCCACTACACTGCTCCTTCCTCCACCCCTCATCGAGCGACACCGTTGCCACTGGTTACACCGATGCCACCGATGCCACCCACGCCAATGATGCTACCAATGACAGCGATGCCACCCGTGCCACCGATGCCACCAGTGCCAGTCCTCACCCAGCTGCAGACCTGACAGCCCCACTACACTGCTCCTTCCTCCACCCCACAGCCAAGCCCGGCCTCAGTTCATCTGTCATTCGTATTGGGATTGACACCTCATGGCATGGAGGAAGGAGCTCTCAACATCACGGGGCTGAGCCAGCTGTCTGAGAGCTTCCTCAACACACCATCACCTGTTGTCCTCTCGGGGCCAGGCACCCCAGTGGGGCTTCAGACCAGCACTCCAGCAGCAGCTACCTCCACAGCACCTGGACCCTTCACCCCTGAGACTGGGCACACCTCCAAGTGACCGATAAGAGTGCCAGAGACTGGGTGGTTACCTGTAGACTTTATTTGGACACTTGACTTCGGTCATTTTTCTTTTACAGCTTGTTATTAATAAAGATCATATTTGATTCACACACTTGCCTCATTTATTTTATTAAATAAAGTCTTGGTGGAAACTTTTAGAAATGGTTTAAGCCTCTGCATGCTTGTGGGATGGGTAAGGATAGCAGTGGAATGGGCAGGGATACCTTTGGAATGGGTAATAGCTGTGGGATGGGCAGGAATACCTGTGGGATGAGTTAGGATATCTGTGGGATGGGTTAAGATAGCTGTGGGATGGCAGGGATATCTTTGGGATGGGTTAAGATAGCTGTGGGATGGGTTGAGATAGCTGTGGGATGGGTTGAGATAGCTGTGGGATGGGTTGAGATAGCTGTGGGGATAGATAAACTTCCAGTGCAAGCATAGTGGGACTGTATGGTCCACCCTCCCAGGTGCCACACATATGGCCCTTCATTATCAATACTAATGTAATCATTGATCCACACATGTCAACATAAACACAACTCTTTATTAAATGCCCTGTTCATTGTAGGCCCACCCAACATACATGGCCCAATCTCATCCGTGTGATGAGACAGGCTGAAGGAAGCATCCATTAATCATCCATCATCCTGTCTTGCCACTCCACTGCTCCAGCTGGGGAGTTGCACCAGTGTTTCAGGAGGTTGCGCTGCTTCTTCCCTTCATGTGAGGCTCTGTTGGGGCCTTGCACATCCTCAGTGTCTATCAGGTTTCACCCTTGCCTCCATTCCCCAGGCTCCATGTCCCCATTGCCTTGTTGGAGGTCCATGAGCCTGTTCTGCAACACTGGGTAGTGGGTGCGCATGAGATTGTGCAGGATGCAGCAAGCTTCCACGATCCTCCTCATGGTCTCTGGGCAATGCTGCATGTTGGTGAGAAGTACCTGGAACCTGTTGGCCAGGATGCCAAAGGCGTTCTCCACCACCCGCCTTGCCCTGGACAGCCTGTAGTTGAAGATCCTCTCTTCACGGGTGAGGAGTCTGGAAGTGTAGGGCTTCATGAGGTAAGTTGTGAGGGAGAAGGCGTCATCCCCCACGATGAAGTAGGGCACATCTTGCGTGTCGTTGGGCAGGGGGTCTGGATCTGGGAAGCCCACAATGAGGTTGCGTTCCAGCCCCTCCTTGAGATGACTGGCATTGTATACCTGGGCATCTGAAGCTGACCCGTTGCCTGAAGCATTGATGTACATGAACTTGTAGTCAGCATCGACCATGGCGAAGAGGATGATGCTGAAGAAGCCCTTGTAGTTGAAATAAGTGGACCCCGACTTGGCTGGTGCTTTGCAGGCCACGTGCTTGCCATCTATGGCTCCAACAGTGTGGGGGAAGTTCCACCTCTGATACCACTGCTCTGCAACTTTCTTCCATCCTTCTTCAGTGGAGGGGCACTGGAGGAGCTCCTCCTTGTATTCTTCGATGATGGCCTGCACCACTTCTTTGACAACAAAGCTGATGGTGCTGGGTGGCACCCTCCAGCCGTACTGCATGCTCCTGTAGGTGGTCCCTGAGGCCAGGTGGCACAGAGTCAGTGCCACCTTGAGCCCAGGTTCCAGGCTGGGCGGGAAGTTGGTGTTTGTCTTGGTCAACCTGGGTGTCAGGCGCTGCACAACTTCATCAAACATGGCTGGAGGCATCCTCATGAAGTTCTGGAATGCACAAGAGTCTTTGTTCCTCAGCTCCACCATCAGCTTGTTGTACAGTCCATATTCTGCTCTTCTCCTGATCCATCTTCGGACCCGGACGCTTCTCGGCTGCCTCCTTTTCTTCCCGTAGTAGAGTTCACAGAGCCTGTAGATGGCTTCGCACTGTTGCAGAACGATGGTGGCTACCAAAAGGATTGTGTTACGATCCAAGGTGGACATGACTGGATGCTGTGGAAGAGCAAGAGGCAGATGAAGGCTGCAGAGGTCTGCAAAGCAGGGCTGCTGTTGTGAAAGTGAGATCCAGGTGAGTTGCTCCCCCTATTTATAGGCAATATAGGTTTTCCCATATGTGTCCTTTTGCATCCTCTAGGCATCCTCTAGACATCCTTACTATCCGAGATAGGTCCCCTCTGCGAACTTTTTTTCCGTTTTAAATGCTTTCTTTGCGTGCTGCATCCGCTTTCATCCTTTCTCCGTCCATGCTACTAATGCTGCGCGTCCGTTCCGCTTCCTCCCTGTGTCCGCTTTCTGCTGGAGCGGATTTGAGTTGCGCGGATGTGCAGCGGATGCCTAGCGGATGTAGCAGACGCGTAACGGATGCCGACGGATACAGAACGGATGTTCCCCGTATGCCTAGCAGATGCAGAATGAACGTGTTGGATACATTTTCCGCTCAGAAAGTTTTGAGCAGCTCAAAACATTTTTAGCGGATTAAATGTCAATAGACAGATGCTGGACGGATAGAGAGGAAGCAAAACGGAGGCAGTGAGTACAGAACGGAGGCATCGCGTTAACCAACGGATGGCAAGTGTTTTTCTCTGTTTTACATCCTCTTTCCATCCGTTGGTGCAGTGTGACAGGGGCTTTAGGAACAGAGAGGAAGCTTTGGGGAAATGTATCCTCTCTCCTTCTCCAAATGATTGCCTGTCTTACAAGGATTCTCTAATACAGCACTTATCAAAAGACTATTATGAGTTTCTTAGACAAAGAACAAAAGAAATATAATGCAATACCAACACTTGCATATTCTTCTTTAGTCTTTCTTTTCAACTGCCCTAGTGTTTATGTTGTCAGCTTAAACCAATTAAATTGTGACAGATTAAAATACACAAATTAAAACACACACTATTTAAACAATTGGCAAAAGGCCAATTGATCTAGCGCTAAGAAAATGATGCTTGTGAAATAAATTTCATCAGTTACTTGAGCACCAAACAGGTCTGTGAACATTTCTGTGTTTAGTGTTTGTCATCTTGTTAAGTTGATTTTTCTGGCTTTCATCTTTTGAAATGGAGGAATCGGAAATAAGGCAAACAATTATTATGAGCTGTTAAGTGCTTTCATTCTTAGTTTAATTTGTTGGAAACAAGCAGCTCTACCTGACCAAGAGAACACAGAGGCTTTTTGGAAGCTCAAACCCATCATGCTATTCAGAATAATATTTCAAGAAAGGGGCAAAATAAAGATGGGATCTCATGATCACGAAAATATTGAATTTCTTCTCGGATGACTTCAACTTTTTCATAGTCTGCACCTTTTGATATAGTTACATTTGTTATGAAATCTTTTATTTTAGGTTATGTCAATGTTTCTCTAGCCATTTATGGTAGAACTAAGAACTAAGGAGAAATGTCCTGATAATGAGAACAATTAATCAGTGGAATGGCTTCCTTCAAAAGTTATGGGTGCTCTATCATTGGAGGTTTTTAAGAAGACATTGGACCACCATTTGTTCAGAATGGTACAACATCTCCTGCTTGAGTGAGGCAATGGACTAGAACCATTCTGGCTCTGCAAACTGGTGTAGTGGCAGCAGGAGGAGAGAGGATGGTTTTGCCTAGTGCACCGCAGATGGGGTTGGAAATCCCTGGATTAGAAGACCTCCAAGGTCCCTTGTAACTCTGTTATTCTGTATCAGTCACAGCTCTTAAAGTGATCAACAATCTAACATGTCACTAAAAAGGAAACATATAGTTTTGTAACAGCACCATGTTTAAAAATAGTAGAAATATTTATAATACATAGCATCAGGTTTACCATCTTACTTTATTCAGTGCAATTAAAGTTTGTGGAGGACCATCAAATACTTTTCAGAGCTAAGTTACATAATATCAAACCCAAAAGTTATATCAATAAAAGTTCTCTATCCTGCTTATTTGAATAATCCACCACAAATTTCTGTTCCCTAGAATAATGTCCCCATCCCCATTATGAATAGGGCTCCAACTCTGCTCTCCTTTAGAAAGCCATTAAAACTCTCCTTCTTTTCCAAGCATTAGAGACCTGTTCAGTACATTCTCCTTTTGGCTGTTATATTATTGGTTCACTATTTTATATTTTGGATTTCATATTTATTTACTGACCCTGTCTTAATATTACATGGTTTGGGGTTTACTTATTGATTGTTCCGTATGCTACCCAGAATCATTTAATTTGAGTTGGGAAGCCTTATAAAACTAGTTAGTTAGTTGTAAATAAATGTCAGCATTAAGCTCAGATGGATTCTTCAAAAAAAATTCTACATATTTTTCAATCTTTATAAACCAAATAAAAATGGGGTTTTTTTGCATTTTAAAAAATAATGAAAAATATAGATTCACTAGATTATTTCTAGCCCATCATTTCTCACCACACCCACATTTCCCCTGATACTTAATGAAATAAACACTTCTGAGGTACTTGAATAGAAGCTATCTGGAATAATTCCTTATTCATATTTTGGGTTTACTGCATGGAAATATTTGATGATAAAAATCTTTTATTTAATACTTTGAATAATTAAAAAATAATACTGTTATTTAAATCTTTTTTCTATGAGCAAGCAGCTTGTAATGCATAGATACAATCAACATGCAATCACTTAGGTCAGTCTTCTGAATCTACTCTTTTATTTTCTCTCACCTACTGTATATTCTAATTAAGGCCTAGGTCTTATTTGGGATCATCGAGTGTATAAGAAAGGACATTTCAAAATAAAAGAGCAAGATGTGTTAACGCAAATCTCCTATGAAGCAATGCTTGGAGATTAGCAAAATAAGAATGTTTTTAGAGATTTGATTTTAATCCATATTGTAAGAAATAGTAGAATTCATTGTAAAAAAAAGGAAAAACCAGATGCATTATGAAAATGAGTCAGTTTCAGGAAATATTAAGAAATCTAACTATTCCCATGGTTTGTTCTTTCTCACTTGAAATCTCCCAGATCCTTAGCAAGAATATTGAAGATGTTTTTGTGGGTTTCCAAGTTCCTGTTTTAAAAAATGTGTATGCTACATATACATATACATATAGCTACATACAGCTAATCTCTTCAGTATGTTTTAGAAAGTGTACTAACTCTGTGTTTTGCACTTTAGACATAGGCAAAGGGATCTTTTATCCCACTTTATTCTAAACCAATAGATGAAACATCTTGATTAATCAATGTAATAGAACAGAAGATTCAATGCACACCACTATTTCCATCCTCTCCCCTTCTTTTCAGTGTGAAATTCTACCTATGTATATGAATCTTGTTTGTGATGATTGTTGTGTTTATTATGTCTTTAACAAAAATCAAAACTATTAATATTAAGTTTATTATGAATGATGCCTCCATTAACAACTCTCTGGGTCCTATACAAGCAGTTAAAAGTTGAAGATAATTATATACAAAACTATAATCACATCAGTAAAAGCAGCTTCTTAAATATAAATCTCTATAGAGAACAGTATTGCAAATAAAATAATAATGTGGAGCAGCAATCATCATCATCATCAAACTAGAACAACTGTGGTAAAAAAAAAAAAAAGCAAAGGTAGTAATGATAGTAATTGGCATCTTGGATGCAATCTCATCTAGAGTACAACCTGAATACCTTTGGCATTTCCAAACTCACCCTCAGCCAATTGCAAAAGGAAGCTTAACTTGGAACAGGTTACAACTCATGACAATATTTTAACACCAACAAACATCAACATCTGCCTATCCCAGATCCTTGGAAAAGACTCAATAGGATTAGGGTTGGATAAAAATGCCATTTCAAATCTAAACATCTGTTTGAATGTGTGACCAAGAAGAAGAAGAAGAAGAAGAAGAAGAAGAAGAAGAAGAAGAAGAA
>BLBF01000005.1:43186988-43275356 GCA_015471245.1 Laticauda colubrina | reverse complement strand
AGAAGAAGAAGAAGAAGAAGAAGAAGAAGAAGAAGAAGAAGAAGAAGTCATTATAATAAAACATATAAACTGATCTTTAAAATGCTAAGGAAAACAACATGGCGGTTTGGCAAGTCTCTCTAAAAATGCATTCCATAGAATGATTTGAACATTTTCTTTTGATGTCCATCCATTTATCAAAGAAGGCCCTTTGATAAATATGTTCAGGTCCTGGTAGGTAAATATGGGGAAAAAACATTGTTCAGTTACCCTGTATTCACAATATCTAAATCTTATAGCCTCAGCAGTTTGAACTGGATACAGAAATGGACCTACAATGACTGTATATCAACCAGTTCCAATTACCAACATAACTATCCTGTTTTGAAATTATTGAAGTTGTTGGATTATTTTCAGAGACAGATCATATACATACAATCCTTTGCAATAATCAGAAATAGAAACCATTGCAAAACTGTCTCTTTTTGAATAAGCTCTTCACTAATAAAAAGCACTTAAAATCTCAAAAGTGAACTTAGCCTCCAATGATGGTGCTGGATTCAAAGATTTTCAAAATGTGTCCTAATCACTTAAATGCATCTTTATTGAATCATTAAAAAATCATTCTTCCTTTTATATATTATGGACAGAAAAGAATAATCTCAACTGAAAATAATATAAATCAATCCTATAGAGTTGTGGTGGAGGCAGTGGTTAGAATGCAATATTGCAGGTTACTGCTCATTGCCAGAAGTTCGATTCTCACTAGCTCAAGGCTGATTCAACCCTCCATCCTTACAAGGTCAGTAAAATGAGGACCCAGATTATTGGGGGCAATATGCTGATTCTATAAAGTTTTATAAACCATTCAAAGAATTCTATAAAGCAATATGAAGCAGTATATTATTAAGTGCTAGTGCTATAATTGCAACACAACATAAATTATATTCAAGGAAGCAAAAAATGAAACAAAGGGCTCCAATAATGGCAATTTATGAGAAACAGGTTTACTTTTATTTATTTACTTACTTATTATATTTGTATAACTGCCTGTGTCATTCATCCATAGAATGTAGGCCTTTAACCCTCCCATCTTAGCTTTTTCTGCATAAAATGGTTATAAATCACCATTCCATTTTGAGGAACTATAAGTAGAAAAGTTCCAATTATTTTTGCATAGAAAACTCAGTGTGTAATAGTCCCCAAATCTTCACTCCATGCTAATAGTGTTCTATTGATTACTTCAATTACTGCTGTAATTTTACTGGAAGGGAGTTACATTTAGTAGTATTTCTTTATGAATCTAGATCCTGTACAAAAATATTTCCTTTACATATTCTGAATTAACTACATTATCTGAATAATGCTCTCTTCAGGTAAGCTCCGACAAGCACCATTGAATGTGGGAAGCAAGGAAATATATAAAAGGGAAGGAAATTACCTCAGTTTGGCATGAAATACTTTCTTTAAATAAAATTTATCTTCTATCCTTACTGACACCGTACAGGCTAATTTAACATTTCATTGTATTCTGTCACTTAGCCAGACACATGCGGCTGCTTAAATTATAGTGGTTAAAGCTACAAAGAGCTTATATATCCTCTTTCATAGACTAAGAGCCTGTATATCCTGTTCTCTATCCTGTTTCTCACATCCCTTTAAATGTTTGGTTGACAGATGCCTTTTCATTCATCTTGGCTACAGGCTACAAAAATATTATGAATATTGAAATATGTGCACATAGTATGGTATAAAACTAGAAACATTTGCCATGAAATTATTCCAATATTAAATTATTCTTTTTATGGAATTATTCACCAAATACTTCTAGCAATTGCTATTACCAGAAGTTTTCAGAAGAAGAATTAGAAGAAGCTATTGCCTACCACTCTCTCAATGAAATCAACCACACATGCAATATAATTTACAATGTTACTGATTGCATGCAAATAAATAATTGTAATAATTTTAATTAAAAATGCAATAAACTGCCTAAGAAAGAGAGCCAAATTATCGGTGATACAAACATTAAAATATCTTAAGGAATCTAATATAAATCAATTCAAGCAACTATAATATATGAACCAAACATATATATACTGGTAGTCCTTAATTTACAATCACGATTAAGCCCAACATTTCTGCTGCGTATCTAGGCAATTGTTAAGTGAGTTGCACTCCATTTTATGGTGCTTTTCTGTCACAGTTTGTTCAGTGAATCATTGCAGTAGTCAAGTGAATTGCATGTTCATTAAGTGAATCTGGCTCCGCCCTGATTTATCTTGTCAGAAGTAAGCTGGGAAGGTTACAAATGGTGGTCACATGGCCCTGGAACAAGGCAACTGCCATAAATACATACCAGTTGCTAAATGCCTGAATTTTGATCATGAGAGTGCACCAACAGTCATTAACTGTGAACTGTGAACAACAATAATCGACTTTTTCAGTGCCATTGTAACTTCAAACGATCACTAAACAAATGGTTTAGTCAGGAACTCCTGCACCAGTGCAAGCAGTCTGCTTTAAAGAAGTCTTGATTCAATCTTTACCTGTGATCAGCTGATCAGTAAAGGAGATGCTAAGGAACTTCTGCAGAAAAACAGAAGAAAGAATGGGAAATACTTCCATTTTTTTTCTTTTTCATTTTTGATTCTTCTGTAGCACAGATGTCAAACACATAGTGTTACGCTACCATCACATGACGTTTTACAATGTTTTTTTCCTTTTGTGGAGCTGGAGTAGGTGTGGCCTGCATGTGACATATCTGGTCCATGGGGCATCAATTTGACACCCCTGCTCTATAGTCTCTGCTCGATTTTTCCTCCAGACACCTTCCTCTCTCAACATCAAAAGCATTTCAAAGCTACAATCACCTGATGTTTACCTACTTGCTCATTTCTTAGTCCAACCTAAAGAAGAAAATTCAATAGACAATTATAAAGTTTCTTTCTTTTTCAATACATACTTCAACAACTTTCTTTTACCATCCATTAAGACCAGCATGCAAAGAAAGAAGTGATAAATTCCTAGATTCCAACAAAAATTAGGACAAAGTTGATGTATATGAATATAGGGATAGATATTTGGGGTATCAAAAATTAGAAAAATGTAATCAAAGTATGCTAGACTGGCTGAGAGCTGAATAAGTATACAAATATTAAATTATATGAAAACACCAGTTGCTTTTAGACTGATATCTTTTTCATATGATGCTCAATAGGCAGGTTGGATTCTAACTAAATCTAATGTTACTTTATTACTGAAAAATAATACAATATCCATATGTTGCCTTTCACTATTTTTCTGGAGAGTTCAAAACTCAAACTCATGGCCTGACTTTTGTTGCTAAATATTTTTGTGTATGTTTGAAACAGTATCTGAAAATTAGTAAATTCTAAATGGTTCTTTATTCAGTATTTTCCTATGGTGATAATTCAAATCATAAAACAGAAGGGAAAAAAAGTTTTGTCAAGTTCTCAAGTCACCCATCAGAGGCATGCATTTTATGAACTATGATTATTTGTCCATACAAATTTCAACATGATGTGTCCTTCTCAAGAGTTAAATTATGTAATCATAATCATCATAATCGTTGTCGTCATTTTAGTCATTTTCTATCCACAGCAGGATGAAGGCCTCTTCTGCATATTTCCAGCCAATGCAGTCTTGAGCTTTCTTTTGCCAATTGGACCCACAATACTTGCTGATGTCATTGATCCATCTTGTTTTAGGTCTCTTTTATGGACGCTTTTTATAATATAATATTGGGTGGGAAATGGCCAACTGAAGAATCACTCTGTTGTGGTTCGCCGGCACATGGTACAGATGGCAGCAGAATTGGACAGTGGGGAAGAAAGGGGACCAGTCAGGGAGTCTGGAGAGGACTCAGATGAGGGTCCTGTGTCCAATGCAGGGAGGGGGCCAGGACCATCTGCAAGTGGGGTGCTACCTTCAGACCCTTTGGAGTCTGGCAGCAGTGAAGCAGAAGACCCAGGGGAGCCTGTTCCCAGTGCACGTATGCACAGACCTGCTAAAAGCAAGAGCAGCTGAAACAAAAGGGGTGACTCGGGAGTAAGGCTAGGAGATGATTGCCCCTCCCATAAGGGATAAAAGTCAGGCTTAGATGATGAAAGATTTGCAAGAAGCAAAGTAGTTCAATCGGTTCTGAGTCCTCCTTGAAGCTCTGTATGTTGGTTTTTTCTTGTACTTCAGTTGATTTCTTTTATAGTAAATTCAATACTTCTGACAGCATGCCCTAGAACTAAAAGGTGTTTACTTATCTTGGAGGACTTTTAAGATTAGTTCCAGCTGGGAATGGAAACAATTCCCAGTGTTGCAATAAAATAGGTTTTGCTTTTAAAATAAGTTTGTGATTGATTATGATTTACAAAGCCTGGGTCAGAACACACTCATCTAGATTAAGCCTTTTGCACACACACACACACACACACATACACAAGATATAATCAGAAGTCATTGAGTAAAAAGGTAATGTCTCACTTGAACAAAGCTCATATCAACACATCAACTTTTTTTTTCTCAGCAACAACTGTTATTGTCTTCTTCTCTTTATTTTTCCCCATCTTCCCAGTCTAATTACAACTATGGGGTGTGTTTTTTATGGTCTTTGATGAAAGAATTAACAAGGATCATTGTTCTTTAGTCTGATTTTAATGAAGATCAGGTACAAACTTGCATCTCTGTGAACTTAAAGGGTTAAAAAAATGTGTGGATCTTTGAACTGGGTCCTGTTTGAGCCAATTAATACTAGGCATACAGACAATGAACAGAGTTTGGAAGAAGATGCTTGATTGCAGCCAGCGATCTCCTTTCTACTTTCATCAATATGTAAGTATTATCTTTATGCCTTATATACTTGTCAATGTAATATAGTCAACTCCAATTAAAACAAATTCTGGTTTTAAAAAATCTCCAAAAATGTGTACATGTGACATACTTGTACTGTGTGCATTTCCTTGAAAAGAGTGGGCAACATGCAGACTCTAATGGTACCAAAATTCATTTTCCCCTTTTTTCTAAGATTGAGGCTGGAAATGGAGGGAAGAATGTGAGAAACAAGCCACTTTAATCCTGCCCATAATGTTCTTTCAAAGAGACCCAAAACTCTCCTTTTTCAAACAATTTTAATTGGTTTTTAGTGGGTAGATATGTTAGGTTATTCACCTTGATCCTAAGATATTCTATCCTTCACAAAAGGAGAATAACAAATATAATACTTGTGAACATAGGTGGCAAATAAAATTAATTAATAAATACATAAAATAAATAACCTGAGGCACAAGTCTCACTCTTTCTAATACTAGTGCTATCCTAAGCTTATCCTACCTTGAACCAATATATTTGGTTCTATACAGAATGAAATCTTTAAAAATATTTCCTAAATCTTTCCATGCATTATCCAGTTTAAGCCCATTTTATGCAATTTGTTTATATTAATGATTGGCAGTTGCTATAATTTTTGGCAGGGTGAATATTTTATTATTATTGTCACTCAAACTGAACTACTAGGGAAACTGGTGGATAATTTTGTTAAATAAATAATTGACGAAAGAGAAGTTGCAATTAAGAAGCTGACTTGTTCCAAAGTAACTTCAATGGAAAGACATGATGTTGAGGAATGAAGCGGTTTTTGTGCGAGGAAAATTCGATGTGGTTATTTTTGAAGAGAAGGAGTTTTTTTTTAAAGTCAGACTCACTCATTTCTCAAAGGAACTATCCCATCACTTCCTGCTAGGTGAAATATTTTTGCATGTCTGAAGTGGACATAACAAATTGCAAAACCAGTTGATGGCATAAATTGCTACAATATTATAAGGACAATATTATAATATTATAAGGATACATATGCCAGCACAAATATTTTACAACTTAGTGCCAGTTATCAATGATACATGATTTTCCATACCTACATTCCTGCAATTTTCCATAAACAGTATATTCAGATATCACATTTTCAATTTACCAAGTTGAAATGGAAACAAATCTGGGAGTACTTCCCATTGCATATATAATCTGATACTTAATATTAATTTAATATATGTCAAAAGGAAATGTGAGTTATAGTAAACATCATCTATATATCTCAGCAGGATTGACTGGGAAATTCTTAATGTGATTAGTTTTGAAAGATCAAAGTTTAGATACTGCTCTTGCAAGAAATTGAGATGGTGAAAAATGGAAAAATACCCTTTTAAAGCAGGAATTTGTTACAGTCAGATTACACCACAATAAATAATGCTGGTTTTAGCAGAATTTGTTTCCAGAGAATATCTTAAGGACTAAAATTATGTTTTATATATATAAAACAACAGTGATAATAACAAAGCTGGGCCTATTGGGCAAAGCAAAATGAAGCAATGCAGTAGCTGCCTCTACTTGTCTTTGTTCTCAACTTTCTACTTGTTCCCTCTATTGAAAGCAAGAACTATGTGTGTTATATTTTACAAGTACTATAGTAGAAAAATATCCTGTTGAAATCGTTCTGTTTGCTTTTAATATCTGTGGAGGAACATCTCTTAAGATGTGGTAGTGTGAATTCTGGGAATTGAAATACACATGCCTTGAAGTTGCCAAGTTTGCAAATCACTAGTCCAGAGCAAATGACTCCAGATGTTTGGATGTATTCTCTTGCATTTTAGAGGTAGGAGGAGTTTTAAGAGGTAAAATTAAGGAAGGGACCAAATTTCCAAATTTTCAATCAGAATATCCCTTTTCTAAAGGGGAGAAGAGTTGAGACTTATCTTATGTTATTCCAGTGAATAGGAGCAACACATATTTTCTTGTATCTCAAATATTTTTGGATATTTCCCAGGAAATATAAATGCTACTATACTTCTTTCAGCATTCAATTTGTATTGAATAGTGCTGCATATGAAATGCCTACAGTTCAAAACCTTACTTTATATCAGTTAATATTAGTTTCAAACTTAGCAATGTGTTTTTTTTCTGAACAGTATGAAACATGTAGTTTGTCCCACTTACATGTTCAGTTACAAGAAATCTTCCTTCATCAAGGACTTACATATACACTATAGATTTAAATTTAAATTCTAAATCTAAATATCACAAAAATAAAAGATATTGTTCTGATATTGTTTATTTTTAGAACACTTCTGTGGGAGAAATAAAATCAGTCACATGAACTTTATTAAAACTGAATTACCAGTTTTGTAACTATCACTAAATGTGGAGATAACTTTTTTAAGGAGTTATAATTCAGATATATCTCACTCTCCAAAACTATAATCTTAGCTTTAGCAACCACAGTTCCGTTTGGAAATAAAGTGCACGAGACCGGGTTCCAACAAGCAGCTCTTTATTAAAACAGTATAGTGACTTGTAACGGAACATTTACCCAAGCTACGGCAGCCCTTCTTATAGCGGCTTGTTCGCGGTTTGTGGCCGATGACAGTTGTTCAAATGTTCCCGACATCAGGCGGGCCAATTGGAATGGGCTTAACTGACCAATCCGAGAACGGCCTATTCAGCCAATCAGGTTAAAATATTTGGAGTCTACCAAGTTCTATAAACAACACCCCACCCCCTTTGGTTTCGTCCAACGTGCGTAACGTAGTCACGCAGGTAGGTAGGGCTTTTGCAGGTCCTAGTTGACCTGCGCAGCTCAGTCTCAGCATGGTCCTCAAACGGTTCGGACAGGATTGCTTTCTCTCCATGTCTTCTCCATGGAACCTCCTGGAAGGGTGAGTCAGCCTTGCCGCTCCCTCCTGAGTTTCTTGGGCTGGTTGAGGTGGCTCCGCCACTCCCTTCTGTTTTTTCCGGGCTGGTAGAGCTGGCCTGGCTGTCTCCTTCCAGGACGGCCTCGCCTCGCGCTCCTGCTCCCGGACTTCTTCTCTGGAGGTCGTCTATGGTAAGTGCTCTTTTTGTTTCATTTGGGATTCTAGTTCGGGTTTGTGTAGTGATTGTTGTCGTGTTATTGGAGGTTCGTCTCTCCCTTTTTTATTATTTTGTGTTTCCCCCCCCTCAGTTGTTTTTGGCTCGTTTATTGGTGTCTGCGGCAGTGGTGTAGTGTTGCATTCCAATGTTCAAGAGTGAAGCTGGTCGATGTACCGCTTCCATGTTCTGCCGTCGTCTAGTGCAAGTCGGTATTACTGGGGCCCTGTGATTTGGGTAACTGTGGCTGGAAGCCATAATGGGTCCTCAGTAAGGTTCTTAGCGTAGACTAAATTGCCGATATCAAAGGAGCGATATTTACTGGAGGAGTCAGGGGGTTTGTCACATGTATAAGTGGGGTGCAGTCTATCAAGGTAGGAACGCAATTTTCTATCCATGAGGAGTTCTGCTGGGCTTTTGTTAATGGTTGTACTAGGGGTGATATGTTGAATAGTTAATAGTTTGTTAAGTTTATCTTGGACGTTCCCCGTGACCATTTTTTCTAGGGCCTCCTTAGTATAATGAACCATGTGTTCAGCCCGTCCATTAGAAGCTGCATGAGCCAGCACTGTCAGGGCTTGTTGGATGCCCTGTGCAGCCAAGTATTGCTCGAAAGCTAAAGCGGTAAACTGGGGCCCACTGTCCGAGACTACTACATCTGGCTGTCCATGCGTGGCAAAAAGTTTGTTTAACTGTTTTATGACTGCTTCCATAGTAGTGGACGCCATAAGGATAACCTCTAACCAGTTCGAGTAGGCATCAACGATTACAAAATATGTGTTCCCTTTCATTGGCCCAGCAAAGTCAATATGCAGTCTCAAACATGGGCCTCTGGGAGTTTCCCATTCCATGACTGGTGCAAGCGGGGGGGTAGGCCTTGATTTTTGGCAGTCATGGCATGTTGCCACCCATCGTTCAATGTCTTTGTCCAGCCCTGGCCATCAGACGTAACTCCTGGCCAGGGCTTTCATTTTGACTATGCCCAGGTGTCCCTCGTGCAACATGCACAACACTTCTTCCTGTAACTTTTTTGGGATTACCATCCTGTCCCCCCACAGTATACAGCCTTTTTCAATAGACAGTTCAGTCTGTCAGGTGTGAAAAGGTTTAAAAGTCTCGCCTCTATTCTCATCCGGCCAGCCCTTACCTACCCAAAGCAGGATTCGAGCTGTCAGCGGGTCTTTCACGGTAGCTTTAGTGACGTCTGCTGCGATTAGTGGCAGATTCGGCCATGACTCAATTTGGAGAGTGGAGACAGTGGGAGCTGGGTTGTCTTCTATGTCGGGCAGCGGGGAATGGCTCAAGGTATCCGCATGGATGATGGTCTTTCCTGGGCGATGGATGAGTGTGTAGTTGTATGCAGTGAGGAATTCAGACCACCTCTTCATTCTTGGTAACAGAATGTTCGGGGTTGGTTTGTTTCCTGCTAGGATCCCTAGCAGGGGTTTGTGGTCAGTGATAATTGAAAATGTCCTACCATATAGGTATTCGTGGAATCTTTTGACGTCTGCAATGATTGCGAAGGCTTCTCGGTCAAGTTGGCTGTAGTTTCTTTCAGATTTTGACAGTGTTTTGGAATAGAAGGCAATTGGTGCCTCTCTGCCATCTGGTAGCTTGTGACCCAGGATGGCGCCGATTCCAAAAGGCGATGCATCACAGGTGATCATCAATGGCAAAGTGTTGCTGTACTGAATCAAAACGGTGTTAGAAGTTAATAAGTCCTTAATGTTCTGGAATGCTACTTGTTCCCGGTGGCCCCATTTCCAGACAGTTTTTTTATCCAACAGTCAATGTAAAGGTTCTGCTACAGTTGCTTTTTTGGGCAGGAAGACATTGTAGAAATTAATGAGACCTAAGAATGCTTGTAAGTCAGTTTTGTTCTTAGGTCTGGGTGCGTCTTTGATTGCTTTTATCTTCTTTTCAGTGGGGTGTATCCCTTGCTCATCTATAAGGTAGCCTAAAAATTCGACCTGATCGGTGGGTAGTTTACATTTTTCTCTTTTGACTTTAAGCCCTGCTTCTCTGAATCTTCGCAAAACTTATTTTAGTCTATTTTCTAATTGTTGTGCATTTTTTGCTGATACTATTACATCATCAAAATAGGGGACGACTCCTTTGATTCCATTTAGAAGGCGCTCCATGAGGCTTTGGAAGACGCCCAGGGCAACGCTAACACCAAATTGAAGTCAGTTGCACTTGAATGCCCCTCTGTGCGTGACTATAGTCTGTGCCTCTGCAGTCTTGGGGTCAACTGGTAGCTGTTGATACACTTGTGCGAGATCAAGTTTCGCAAAAAAATTTCCTCCCCCAAATGAGTGCAATAGGTGTTGCACTACCAGTACTGAGTACGCGCTTTGTTGGAGTGCATGATTTAGGGTAGCCTTATAGTCTCCACAGATGCGCACTGACCCATCTGGTTTGACAGGAGTCACAATGGGTGTTTCCCACCTGGCATGGTCTATTGGCTCTAACACCCCTTGTGCGATGAGTTTGTTAAGCTGTTCATCTATTTTTGGCTTTAAGTCAAAGGGAACGCATCTGGCTTTGAACCTGATGGGAGCTACCTTTGAGTCTAGGCTGAATGATATTGGGGTCCCCTTGTACTTGCCTAGGGTCCCATTAAATACATCCCAGAACTCTTCCAGCAGGCTCTCTTCCCAGTTGGCCACAACGATGTTGTTGATCCTGGTCACTCTGATTCCCAGAGGTGCGAACCATTCGATTCCCAGCAGGCTAGGTCGATCACAGTTGATGATTGTCAGAGGCAGCACTTCAAGCATGGTTTTTAAACTCTACTAGGAAATGTCCAAGGCCCACTACCAGGATTCGGTTTCCCTGGTAGTCTTTTAATATCAATTTTTGCTGTTCCAGTTCTCTTTGCTTGATTTCTGGTATCAGGTTTCTGACAGTGTTCCAAGATACAGGTATGATCTGGAGTCTACTTCCATCTCACAGGGCTTTCCTTCGATTTTCACATTTATCCGGACCTTTTTTGCATTTGCTGCCCTGGCATTTCCGATAGTTATTGTTTGGTGTGTTTCTTCTCTGTCATTCGTTCACCGGTTTCTGCTCTTTTGGCTCCATCTGCTTCCAGCTTGTCTCAATCCCATCCTCGTCGCCAGTGTTCCATTTGGAAATAAGGTGCACGAGACCGGGTTCCAACAAACAGCTCTTTATTAAAACAGTATAGTGACTTGTAACGGAACATTTACCCAAGCTGTGGCAGCCCTTCTTATAGCAGCTTGCTCGTGGTTTGTGGCCAATGACAGTTGTTCAAGTGTTCCCGCTGGGCCAGTCGGAATGGCACTTAACTGACCAATCTGAGAATGGCCTATTCGGCCAATCAGTTTTAGATATTTGGAGTCTACCAAGTTCTATACACAACAACCACAATCCCTATTTGTCTACCCATCTCATGCTCAATATTCAAGTAAAATTGCAACACAATTATAATTTACAATTGATGGCAGCAATGTTAATTGCATCTTCTATCTGGAAGATACTTTGAAATTCAGCTCTCAGTTTAGCTCTCTTTGTTAGGTTTATTATGCTTCACAATGTACCAGTTTACAGAGATTCTCTGACAACCATGCCTATTACAAAGATAGCTTGCCCTTTGTCCTGTCTGAGTACAAGATCTTCTATCTTCTGATAGAATCTCCTCAACAATTCTGGGCACAATTTGCTGAGATTGCTTTCAAATTGTCTCTAAAGGCCTACCCTGTTAGATCCCTATCTTCAACAAACATCTCTCTGCATTTCTAAATGCTTGGAGTTTGCATGGAATTTGAAATAACAGGAAAGAGAAACACACAGCTCTTCAGTACTTGAAATGGCAAATGTGGGTAAAAAAGTATGTCTGGGAATATCATATAGTTGCTAGCTTGGATACAGAGGAGCTTTGTGCAGTCAGTTCGGTACAGAAGACCAAAACACAGACTGACAGCTAAGGCAGAACTGGTTCAATCTGGTAGAGCATTTCAGTCAGCATGAAAAGAAGTCAATTTTCCTTTTCCTGTACAAAAATAGAACTACCTTTCACTCATCCTGATCTTGTCCCTCCCTCCCCCCCCTTCAGAAAACTTGTAGAGCACATGTGTGTAATTGGGAAGCTCTTTGGGATGCTTGTTCATGTAGGTCAAAGTAAGTCACTTTTGATGTGTCAGTTCAACAAGGTTTGAGAAATTCCATGGGAGACCAAAGAGTATCTAATCCTTGGATGAGGGACTTAACAACACTTAAATTATTTAATATTTCTTTTATGAACAAATAAAAATGCTCAGAATGTAAAAAGATAGGCAGCAATGCCACTGTTCGTAGCTCAGACTCTAGAAAGAAGACCGTGACCTCTAAATCATTGTACTTTCAAGCCATTCATAGCTGTTTGTGTTTCTCAGTTCCAATGATTAAAATTGGCTCCAGTTGGTTTTTCTCCCCGTGTCTTGACATCCAAGCTTAATCTTCTCCAAATGAAAGATGGAAGAGATATCTCAACCATCAAAAACAAAATAAAGCAAATGCAACATTGTCATTCGTGTCTACTTCTCCTGGGTGGCTGATTGGAAAATTTTGATTAATTTTTAAGTGAACCCACCTAATTTGCACTTCCTAAATGAACTACAGATCAAACTGCAGTTATTCTTTGGTTTATGCAGGTGTCTAAATTTTGCAGGCAAGTTTTCAGTTTTAAAAAAATATACTGAATTTTCAGGAGAAATAAATTATGTAAAGTAAATACACATTGCTTCAAGGCACTGGGGAGTGATCAACTGCTTATTTCTCAGGCAAAATAGTCAGTCAGCTGCATATATAAAATCCTATCAATAAGGCTGTCAGAATGTAGGTGTAAATAAGGAAACTTATTAAATAAATACATAGTTACCAATACATTATTATATATAAAATGGTGAAAATGGTGAAAACTAAGTTTAAGCTTTTTCCAAAATAAAATGAAACACATAGAAATGATTTATATAGAAATTTAATAAAAAAATAAAAAAATAAATTTATTCTTGTCACCAACATTTATAAAACAGATAAAACCCTGAAATCCCCAATAAAATAATTTCTCCTTTTTTAAAAAAAGAATGTGAATTTTTCAGAGACTTTCTGAAGCAACTAAAACCGCCACTTCAATAGTCTGAGACTTTACTGCATCCTCATCTAAGATGGGGGGGAAATTCCTAGAAAAGTTATGTTGCATGGTGGGTGGAGAAATTGAATTTAATATAGTTTGAATAACCTTTTTCTTTTTTCCAGATGAACCATCTAGCTTCAGTATAGTTACTGCTGCCCAAAGTATAAATTATGGCACTAACTTCACAGGTAAGGTTCACATTATCACATTTTCCACCTATAACAGGATGAAGTAATTTTCTAATGCTGCCAGCATTTATTAGCTCTCTTTATGGTTGTTGTTCTTTTTTCAAGGAGTAGCAGTCAGTGGGACAAATATTTTTCTGACATCAACTTAAACATGGCATTGCCTAAATCTGTCCTTGCCTAAACAACTTTTCCCACAGACTGTTTCTTTCCTAACTAAACCCTGAAATATTTCAAATATAGAGGTTATGGAATACATGAAGACACTGACTGAAATGTGCAGGTTATGCCCACATTTCTGTAAGTTGAACGGATTTAATACTTTTATTTAAATATAACTGCATTCAGATTCCAATCTGGGTCTATATTTCTATCTTCAGTCAAGTGTGGTTCTTCAAAGATACTTTCTACTCATATAAAAATGCACAGTATCCTAAACTTTTTTACTTGTAATAGGATGGTTAATGGTATAATACAAGTGATCCATTAGCAAGTTGTGCTAAGCAAGTACACCTTTAAAAAAAAGATGCATATCAAGCACCAAGATATCAAGCCCTGTAAATAATGGTTATTGGACCTGCATTTCTATCCCTTTGATGTGGTCATAAACATGATGTCACATTACAGCATTGCTTAACAACAGCAATCCTGGCAATTATCATTGTCATCATTAATCAAATTCCACTGGTCATTAGCTTAGGACTCTTCCCCAATTCATTCCATTCCTGACTTGGTCCTTTCCAACTTTGAACCTTGGTAAGGTAAGAGGTGGTATTTAGCAAGTTCTGGAGAACTGGTAGTGGAAATTTTGAATAGTTTGGAGAACTGACAAATACCACCTCTAACTGGAGATTTTACAATACCGTTCTCCTGCTACGCCCACCAAGCTACACCCACAGAACAGATAGTAAAAAATTTGAATCCCACCACTGAAGATAAGAAACTACCTCCTCTTGAACTCTTCCCACCTGCCTATCTCTCCTCATCTTTGCCCTTTTTGCAGCCTGCATAGCAGTTCTTCATGGTGGTGGTAGTACAGGTGAACCTGGGGCTTAAGTAGAGGCCTGGAACCTTTAAAAATCTCAACCAACTGCCACTGCGCCCAAACTTCTACTTTAGCCCCAATGCTGCCACCACCATCACTGCCACTGAGGAATGCTTTCTTAAACCCTGCACTGCAGCCAGCTACTCAAGAGGCAATGTGCAAAGCCCCATCTACCCTCTTTGGCCTGTGCTTTGTTGGGCTTGCTACTCACAGTTGTCCTTTGCACAGTTGTTCTCTTCCCGCTGCTCCTGACATACTTGAAGTAACAATAGCAATAACATTTAGTCTTATATATCACACCATAGTGCTTTACAGCAGAGTTTCCCAGCCCTTTAAGAATTTTTTAAGAATTTTTATTGGATTTTAAAACAAACATAAACAAACAAAATATAAAAACATCAAGTCATCTTCCATATATGTACATACAGTGTGTTGGTTGGTTTAGTGTGTCGGTTGGTTTACAAATTTTTTTGTGCTTCCATTTGGTAGTCTTCAATTACAATTATATTATATATGATCTCATATTTTCAATCCAATATTAAATGCACTAATATCATTATTAATCAATCATTTGACGATACTTATTGTGAGGTGGAAGCAGATAAAAAACCATCAAAAGATTCGTTGATCCAAGGAAAACAAGGTTTTATTCACGTGTCTGCAGAGACGGGTTCCCTCAGGCATTGAAGGAACACAGAGCAAAATTCAGGCAGCATTTTTATCCCCTCTTACGAGGCCTTGGCTCACATTCTTTCTGTTTTCAAATTGATACATGTATTTCGAAGGTTCATACTTGCTCCTTATCTAGCAAAAGTAGTTATACGGTTTCTGACATCGCAGCACTTTATTACAGTTTCCCATTGTTCTAGCCTTATCTTGTTTTTTTTCTCTTGTGCACAAACTGGAACACTTTCTTATTTAGCAGAACTACTGAGTTTTGAGACACACTTCCTTATTCAATTCAATGGGCTGTCCAACATGGCTTCGGTTCTGCTCACAAATCCCCCCTTTTTCTTTTTCCACTCTTGTCTCAAACTCAAAGAGCAGATCCTCTGCTTCTTTCAGAGTGATTTCTCTCTGATACATCATTAGAGGTTCTGCTTCCTGCTTCTTCTCAAATCTTGAACCCAAGGATTTCCCTATCTTCCCACACGTTGTTATTGCACCAGGGAGACACTGAACACAACAACACAACAATACACAGCATATAATAATCAATATAATTCCCATTATGGTAGATCTAAACCAAGTGGAACTGGGAAGCCAAGACCATAGTGCTCCCCACAGGTCTGGCAATGAGGAGTCACCTGTTTGTGATAATGGATTAGAGTGAATACGTTCTTCCATTACTTTTACTGTCTTTGTTAATATTGGGTTGGAAATCATGGATGTATACACAGCAATGTGAATGAATCAGAGCACACATACCCCCTTTTGTAGCTAATACAATGTCTAAAGCATACCTATTTTGTAGAGCAACCTGTCTTACTTCAGAAAGCTCGGTGTTAATCATTTTAATATTCTTTATTGTATCATTGAACATTGTTACCGTGAAGTTATTTAGAATATGTATATCTCAGTAGTTCATGGCTACTCCCAATGGTGTTATTATAACATGGGAGATTTGGGTCCAGAGTCTCCAGGTAAGGCCAGATTCTGGGTCTCTTTTATTACATATCCGGCCTTGGGGAAGGCCATCAAGTTTATATATCACCGGTATCACATACCCGAGTGTACATGTGCCACTCCGGTAAGGTGGCATCTCCCTGTATGCATATTTCCCACACAATACCCACCTAAAGTTTTCCATAGCATAGGTCTGTTGTAATGTTCGGGTCCAATTGATCATATCTTCAAAATGCACACACATCTGATACTGATCTTGATTAAAATAATCTAATTTATGATAACTCTTGGTATAGCTATGGTTACTACAGAATGATGGCATATCAAAAGTCTTATTACATTTTTCCCAATCTCCTAAATGGAGCCCTCTAGTTTCATTTCTCCTAAAACACACATACGCCGTTTCCCTTAAATGAACAAAAATCCTTCCTGTTATATTTCGTTCCACACCATATTTTTCTGTCCCGTGCCCCTGTGGTCTTAGTCTGTTCTGATCAAGTGGAATTGCGTGTAGGATTAATCCTTCACCTGTTCTTCCTGGCAGGTGCATGCATAACCAGCAATTGCATAACCAGCAATTCAAGGAATATGAGAACTTCTTGAGATCCTTTATGAACACATTGTCATCCCACAAGTCTGTTCCCAAGTCACCTGCAGGTCCAACATATTGTGAACTTCTTTGATGTATTAGTGTAAATATAGTTGCAACAAATAGTCCTTTCCAGAGTTCAGCCGACATCTCCATGGTGGTTTCTGCTGGCTATTTCTTCAAGGTTACCTTTAACGGCTGACCATCCACTGGGATTGCCTTCCAAGGTTTTTCTGGTTCCGGTGCTTTCTTGACTCTGCTGTAATGCGTCCAGCCTCCTTCCTGAGTACGGACTGCACATTCAGTCATCAGTAGCACCTGGTACGGACCTTCCCAGCTAGGTTGCAGTTTTTCACTCCTCCAAGTCTTTATCAGGACCCAGTCTCCAGCCTCGTGTGGGTGTTGGCTACCAGCCAAAGGTGGTCGTTGCACCAACAGTCCCTGTTTGTGAAGAGAAAGCAAAGACCGAGACAGTGCCAGCAAATATTTCCAAAGGAACAAGTCCTTGAACTCTGGTATGGGATTGCCTAGTTTGGCCAAATAGGGTCTCCCCATCAGCATCTCAAAAGGAGAAACCCCTGTGTCTTTCCTTGGACAAGTTCTGATCCTGAGCAGAGCTAAGGGAAGATTCTTTGTCCATGGCAAGCCATTTTCAAGTTGTAGTTTGGTCAAGTGTTTCTTCAGTTCCATGTTTGCTTTTTCAATTTTTCCACTGGATTCAGGATGCCATGGCGTGTGTAATTCCCATTTCACCCCCACCACCTCCATGACCCTTTGCAGAATCTTTTGGGTGAAATGAGTTCCTCTGTCTGAATCTATTGCTTCCATCATTCCATATTGTGGGATAATCTGTTCTAGTAAGATCTTGGTTACTGTGGGAGCTGTGGCTCTTCTAGTGGGATAAGCCTCTACCCACCCCGTTAGTTGATCTTTGATCACAAGCAGGTATTTCCAACCCCCCTTTTCTGGCAACTCAGTGAAATCAATTTGTGCTCTCTGAAAAGGCCAACCCACTAAGGGTCACCCTCCCATCTCTTTCTTGCGTGCCGCTTTCTTATTTACTTTCAAACAAATCAAACATTTCCAGCAGATGCTCTGAGCTACCGTCCACATCCTCAGACTCCAATAGTGAGGTTTAAGGGACATGACCAAAGCCTCCGTTCCCCAATGTCCTCCTTCATGAACTTTCTCCAATATTCCCCTCATAACAATGGGTGACACCACCTTGACTCCCTCCGACGTCTTCCATCCCTCTGGGGTTTTGACACATCCCTCTTTGTCCAACTCCAACTTTTCCTTTTTCTCTGGCTCCCATTCCTCCCTCTCGTCCTCCTTTTCCAGTATTGGTATAGATACCATTACCAATTCTATCTCCCCTGCAGCTTCCTTCGCCCATTTGTCTGCCCATTGGTTTCCCACAACCTCCGGTGTGTTTCCCTTCTGATGTGTGCTCACATGGACAATTGATACTTGGCTGGGGAGTTGCAATGCCTCTAAGGTTTGCTCTACTAACTGCACTTGCTCTATTTGCTTCCCATCCGCCTTGATATACCCTCTTTCTTTCCAGATTTTCCCAAACGTGTGCACCACCCCCCATGCATACTTGGAATCAGTCCAAATCGTTACTTCTATCCCCTCAGCCAATTCCAAGGCTCTGGTCAGGGCAAACAATTCACATTTCTGAGCTGACCAAGCAGCTGGGAGTGACCCTTTCTCTATTACCTCACCTTCCCCGGTTACTATTGCAAACCCAGATTTTCGCTTTCCATTTTCTACCCTGCTAGATCCATCTATAAACCACCTCTCTCCCTTCTCCAATGGAGTCTCTTCCAAATCCTCTCTAACCTTCGTCATGATATCTACTTGCAATAGACAATCATGGTCTTCCGGTTCCCACGCCTGCCTTCTCCCCTCCAAGAATTCTGCTGGATTTAGATTCTTGTCTGTTCCTATCACCACATCAGGACTGGTTCTCAAAATGGTTTCATACTTCAATATCCTCCCTTCGGTCATCCAAGTGGTAGCCAGCTGGCTCAACAGTGAGTTGACCTGATGAGGTGAATGCACCACCAAAGCTCCCCCAAAGGTTAACTTTTTGCTCTCCACCACCAACATCGCTGTTACTGCCACAGCCTGAACACAAACTGGCCATCCTTTCACAACCGGCTCCAAACCCTTGCTTAGGAAGGCTACCGGCTGGTACTGCCCCCCCCTCTTTTGGGCAAGGACTCCAACTGCTGTTCCCTGAGCCACCACCACATACAAATGAAACGGTAATTTCAGGTTTGGCAAGGCTAAAACTGGAGCAGTTGACAAAGCCGCCTTCAGCTCTTCCCACCTTTCACTATCTCCCTCCTCCCATTCTATGTGCTCTCCCTTTCCAGGCAGCTTTCTATGCAAAAATTGTGCCAACACTGTGAATTGGTCTACCCAGATTCTACAATACCCCAATAATCCCAACGCTTTCCGCACCTCTGTCTTGTTCCTGGGAGGAGCCAAGCTCATGATCCCCTTCACCCTTTCAGGGTCCAAGGACGTCACCCCCTGCTGAATGTAATGTCCCAAATATTTCACCTTTTTTTCAACAAACTGAAGCTTCTCTTCTGAGACTTTCAGCCCCTGCTCCTTCAGCCAATTCAACAGACTCACAGAAGCCGCTCTCACTTCCTTCTCTTCCTCCCCAGTTAACAACAAGTCATCCATGTACTGAATTAGGGTGATTCCTTTCTCTCTCTCAAACAACACCAACTTTTCTTCCAACGCCTGTCCAAACAACAAAGGGCTCTCGGTATATCCCTGAGGAAGTACTGTCCACCTCAACTGCTGTTTCCTTCCACTCTCAGGATCATTCCATTCAAAGGCGAACAAGTCTCTCCTCCTCTCCTCCAAAGGACACGCCCAAAAGGCATCCTTCAGATCTATCACAGTAAACCATTTGTCTTTGGGGGGGATCCACCCCAAGATGGTATAGGGATCAGGAACCACTGGGAATCTAGGAACCACTATCTCATTGATCCTCCTCAAATAATTAACTAATCTATACTTCCCATCCTTTTTTAGTACTGCTAAAACCGGTGAATTGAACGGTGACATAGTAGGTTCCAACAGTCCCTGTTTCAATAATCTGTCAATCACTGGTTTCAACCCTTCCCTACCTCTCTTGCTCAGAGAATATTGTGGAGTCCACAGTTTAGTTATCCCTGGTTGTATCTTGATCTGAATGGGCTGTATTGCCATCCTACTAACCCCTTCACCTCCTGCCCACACATCTGATGATATCTTCTCCTCATCTTCCGTTGTTAGCATACACATGTGAACTTCCTTCCTTCTATCCCACAATTCTATCCCAAAAACATCCAACAAGTCTCTTCCTAGCAAGTTCACCCCTGAATCTGGAATATATAATATTTCGGGTTTAGTAACCACATCATTCAATTCCAATCTCACCTCTTCCAAAATCTTGACCTCTTGGGATTTCCCACTCACCCCAACCACCTTTAAAGTCTGCTTTGACCTGCATGCTCCCTCTACCGGATCGCATACAGATGTCCGGCTTGCGCCGATGTTGATCAGGAACAGCCATTCCTGATGGTCAGGACCCACTAACACATTTACCAGTGGCTCCTCGCAGGTCCCTCTTGCGGAGCCAGAACTTCCCTAATCGTATAGGGCATAGCTTCGTTCCTCTGGGGTTTTGGGACATTCACGCGCAAAATGTCCCTCTTTCCCGCATCTGAAGCAAGTTCTACTCTGGGATGGCCATTGGAATCGACCGCCTCGATTGCCCCCTGGACCTCCTCGCCTAACCGGGGGTCTCCACTCCCTGCTGGGAGATCTTTCATCTCTCCACCTTGGCCTCGGATCTGACATCTGGGTCTCCCTGTTTTTCCTAACTTCATTCTTGGCTGCCATTTGCACAGCAGCTACCATCATCTGAGACTTCTGTTTGGTTTTAACTGAGTCTCGGTTCACAAAAACTTGTTGGGCTGCTCTCATAAAATCTGTCATGCCCAAATCAGACCATCCCTCTGTCTTCTGGATCTTTTTCTGGATATCTGGCCATGCTTTGGTGATGAATTGCATCTTCAGGAGAGTCTCGAAGGCAGGGATTTCTGGCTCCACTCCGGAGTACTTGCTTAACCCTTCACGGACCCGAGCACAGAAATCCCCCAGGGACTCATCCTTTCCTTGTGTTATTTCAAGTGCTTTGGTCAAGTTTTTCCCTTGAGGGATGGCCAATTTAATTCCTTCAATGATCATGTGTTTCATATCTCTCATGTGCTTCCTATGAGCATCATCATTGATGTTCCAATTTGGATCGGCTATGGGGAACTTTGTGTCTGCAGCCACTGCTCCCTGTTGCCCTGCATGTCTCCTATCCCAGGCAGCCATTGCTGCCCTCCTAATGAGGTTCGTCTCTTCGGGGGTGAAAAGGTGTCCAAGAATATACATCAGTTCTTGGTATATGTATTCATTGGGCCCCAGAAACAATTCCAACTGTTCCGCCACTTCATGAGCATTCTCATGGAGTTTCGGAAGGGTCTTTTTCAGATCCCGTAACTCAGCAGATTTTATGGGGACAGCCACGAAAACGGTGACTGGATTCCCCTGCGCATTCATGCCATTTGGGACTTCTCTGACTGGGAAAGCCGACACGGGATTGGCTGACCTTCCTCCTAGAGGCAAATTCTCTAGGTCCTTGTTTAATTGAGCCAGTTCCCTTCTGAGCCCTGGATATGCAGGTGGAGGTGGAGCCTGGGCAACTGGAGCCAGCAGGGGCAGTGGTGCCGGGACTGCCGGAGCCGATGCCGGTGGACTCCCCATCCAGTCCTCAGTTTCACTTTCCTCCACCTTGCTGACAAACTGTCCTACTTCTGTTTCTGGTGGAACTGGACCTTCAAAGTGAGCATGATACCATACCTCCACATAGGGTATTTGCTCCTTCATCCGGTGTTTCACTATATACTCTTTCAACTGAGTTATCCAGTACGTGCTGGTATTCCCTTCGGGATCCCAGTGGTAAGGAAACTCAGGGTCTACTAGGGGATACTTCGGCCACCTATTTTGGCATAGGTAGATCATTTTCTTTTTCTCTAGACTCCGAGTGTAAGTCCTCAGGTGGGGCAACAACCATTGTTGCAGTAGTTGACCCAATGGGGACTCAGTCGGAATCAGCCTTCTCGGGGTCTTTTCTATCTCAATACCCGTTCCCTCTTGGAACGTTTCACACTTGCTTTGTCCCTTTCCCATTCTCCATGCTGCCCGCCAACAATCTCCCAGAGATTCCCAACTCAGGGATTTACACTGTCCTCCAGCAGTCGCTGGATTCCCAGAGTTTAAGGACAGTATACCTCTTCTTCTATCCCAAAAGGCAACAAACTTACCTGATACACCCCTGGTCTCCTGGAGAGAAAGGAGTGTGGGCATCCCCACTTCAGGTGATCAACGACACTCCCAGAGCGTCAGGCCAGCTTCTCTCTCTCTTGTTTCCAAGGATCATCTGCTGAGTGCAGTTACCCCGGGATCCAACTGAGACAAGGGAGGGGCCCCTCTACAATGGGAGGCGGTGGCGCCACACTTACCCAGTCCCTTTTCTCCAGTCGAAATTCCATTGGGTCCCACGTTGGGCACCAAATTGTTAGGTGGAAGCAGATAAAAAACCACCAAAAGATTCATTGATCCAAGGAAAACAAGGTTTTATTCACGTGTCTGCAGAGACGGGTTCCCTCAGGCATTGAAGGAACACAGAACAAAATTCAGGCAGCATTTTTATCCCCTCTTACAAGGCCTTGGCTCACATTCTTTCTGTTTTCAAATTGATACATGTATTTCGAAGGTTCATACTTGCTCCTTATCTAGCAAAAGTAGTTATACGGTTTCTGACATCGCAGCACTTTATTACAGTTCCCCATTGTTCTAGCCTTATCTTGTTTTTTTTCTCTTGTGCACAAACTGGAGCACTTTCTTATTTAGCAGAACTACTGAGTTTTGAGACACACTTCCTTATTCAATTCAATGGGCCATCCAACATGGCTTCGGTTCTGCTCACATTATTATTCATTCATGCTTTAAGAAATAATATTTTATTCAATTTATTTTGTGACAATTCATATTATCATCCCAAATCTATCCTAAAATCATTTTGTAGACATAATAAGAAAAAAAATACATCTTTATATATTTAGTATTTTCTAAAAGTCTACATATTTCATTACTATATTTTATTGTCTAACCATTGATAGAATAGATCCCAAATTTTATAAAATTGTTTATCTTCTTGCTCTCTAATTTCAAATGTCAATCTACTCATTTCAGCACATTCCAATATTTTCTTAATAATTTTTTCCTGTGATGGTATTTTCTCATTTTTCCAGTTTGTAGCAAATACAATCCTAGTCGCTGTTAATACATTTACAATCAGGTATTTCAAGTCTTTACCATATATTTCAGGTAAAATTCCCAATAAAAATATCTCTGGTTTCAAATCTATATGGTTTTTTGTCATTTTTTCCAGCCAAATGTGGATTTTAAGCCCATGTCACACTGGCCAACGGATGCAAAAAGGACACAGCGGACGAGCAAAATGTTCCATCCGTTGTTATCTGCTCTCAAAAGGGGCAAAAATTTGCATAACTGGAGTGGATAACACAGACGCGGGGAGGACGCAGGGCGGATGCAAAGCAGATGCGGAACGGAAGCCCACCGGATGGAAGCGGATGAGAGCGGATGGCGCGTCCGCTAGGCTTCTGGGGGGGCCACAGCAAAGCGGACGCGGAACGGACACAGCGGATGCACAGCGGACGCCGAACGGATGAAGCGGATGCACAGCGGATGCACAGCAGAAGCCTAATGGATGCCTGGCATTAATTGCGCATGCGGGGAGGATGCATTGCGTCAGCCCCACGGATATAATGGAAGCAGCTCGGAAGCAGGTCGCCATTCAGAGGAAAGACCTGCTTCCAGACACATCGACACCTTGCCTGCCCTGCCTGCATGTCTGCCTGCCAGCCTTGCTGCCAGCCTTGCTACCAGCCTTGCTGCCAGCCTTGCTGCCAGCCTCCCTGCCAGCCTTGGTGCATGCCTCCCTACCAGCCTTCCTGCCAGCCTTGGTGCCTGCCTCCCTGCCAGCCTTCCTGCCAGCCTTGGTGCCTGCCAGCCTCCCTGCCAGCCAGCAACCCCACAACCATGCAGAAGCACAGCAAGCCTCAGCCATCTGCTGCCAGCCCTGGTAAGAGGGACAGGGCTACCATCCCGTACCCTGGCCCTCATTCTGGTTCTCCTGGGGCTTCTGCAGCACGTGCTCGCTCTTCTGGGACTGGCGCTTCTGCTGCTTCTGCTTCTGGAGGAGCTGATGACAAGCACTCCAACACCAGCCACCTCCACAGCACCTGCACCCTTCACCCCTGGGACTGAGCGACCAAGAGGAGTACCAGAGACTCATTTTTGTCTTATAGCTTGTTGTTAATAAAGTCTATTTATGATTCACACACTTGCTTCATTTCTTTTTTTTAATAAAGTCTTGGTGGAAACTTTTAGAAATGGTTTAAGCCTTTTCATGCTTGTGGGATGGGTAAGGATAGCTTTGGGATGGGTTAGGATACCTGTGGGATGGGTAATAGCTGTGGGATTGGTTAGGATAGCAGTGGGATAGATAAACCTCCAGTGCAAGCATAGTGGGACTGTATGGTCCACCCAACCAAGTGCCACACCTACGGCCCTTTATTATCAATAATAATGGAATAATTATCCACACATGTCAACATAAACACAACTCTTTATTAAATGCCCTGTTCATTTTAGGCCAACCCAACATACATGGCCCAATCTCATCCGTGTGATGAGACAGTCTGAAGGAAGCATCCATTAAGCATTTACCATCCTGTCTTGCCACTCCACTGCTCCAGCTGGGGAGTTGCACCAGTGTTTCAGGAGGTTGCGCTGCTTCTTCACCTCACGCGAGGCTCTGTTGGGGCCTTGCATATCCTCAGTGTTGATCAGGTTTTGCCCTTGCCTCCATTCCCCAGGCTCCATGTCCCCATTGCCTTGTTGACGGTCCACAAGCCTGTTCTGCAAGACTGGGTAGCAGGTGTGCATGAGATTGTGCAGGATGCAGCAAGCTTCCACGATCCTCCTCATGGTCTCTCAGCTATGCTGCATGTTGGTGAGAAGTACCTGGAAACTGTTGGCCAGGATGCCAAAGGCGTTCTCCACCACCCATCTTGTCCTGAACAGCCTGTAGTTGAAGATCCTCTCTTCACGGGTAAGGTATTTGGAGGTGTAGGGCTTCATGAGGTAGGTTGTGAGGGAGAAGGCGTCATCCCCCACGATGAAGTAGGGCACATCTTGTGTGTCGTTGGGCAGCGGGTCTGGATCTGGGAAGCCCATCATGAGGTTGCTTTCCAGCCCCTCCTTGAGGTGACTGGCGTTGTATACCTGGGCATCTGAACATGAGCCGTTTCCTGAAGCATTGATGTACATGAACTTGTAGTCAGCATCGACCATGGCGAAGAGGATGATGCTGAAGAAGCCCTTGTAGTTGAAATAAGTGGACCCCGACTTGGCTGGTGCTTTGCAGGTCACGTGCTTGCCATCTATGGCTCCAACAGTGTGGGGGAAGTTCCACTTCTGATACCACTGCTCTGCAACTTTCTTCCATCCTTCTTCAGTGGAGGGGCACTGGAGGAGCTCCTCCTTGTATTCTTCGATGATGGCCTGCACCACTTCTCTGACAACAAAGCTGATGGTGCTGGGTGGCACCCTCCAGCCATACTGCATGCTCCTGTAGGTGGTCCCTGAGGACAGGTGGCACAGAGTGAGTGCCACCTTGAGCCCAGGTTCCAGGCTGGGCGGGAAGTTGGTTTTTGTCTTGGTCAACCTGGGAGTCAGGCGCTGCACAACTTCGTCAAACATGGCTGGAGGCATCCTCCTGAAGTTCTGGAACGCCCGAGTGTCTTCGCTCCTGAGCGCCACCATCAGCTTGTTGTTCAGTCCGTCCTGTGCTCTTCTGGCGAACCATCTTTGGACCCAGACTTTTTTTGGGTGCCTCCTTTTCTTCCCATAGTAGAGTTCACAGAGCCTGCAGATGGTTTCGCACTGTTGCAGAAGGATGGTGGCTGCCGAAAGGACTTTGTCACAATCCACGGTGGACATGACTGGATGCTGTGGAAGAGGAAGAGGCAGATGAAGGCTGCAGAGGTCTGCACCGCTGGGCTGCTGTTCTGAAAGTGAGATGCAGGCGAGTTGCTCCCCCTTTTTATAGGCAGTATAGGTTTTCCGCTTGGCATCCTCTAGGCATCCTCTAGACATCCTTAATATCCGAGATAGGTCCCCTCTGCGAACGTTTTTTCCATTTTAAACGCTTTGTTTCCATGCTGCATCCGCTAGGCATCCGTTCTGCATCTGTTCCGCATCCGTTCCGCATCCGTTCCACTTTCTCCCTGCGTCCAGGCAGATGGAGTTTCACGGATGCGGAATGGATGCCTAGCGGATATAGCGGATGCGTAACGGATGCAGAACGGATGTCCCCCGTATGCCTAGCGGATGCAGAACGGACGAACTGGATATATTTTCCGCGCAAAAGTTTTAGGCAGCCCAAAACTTTCTGAGTGGATGAAACGTCCATAAACGGATGCTGGACGGATAGAGAGGAAGCCAAACGGAGGCAGTGAGTACATCGCGTTTTCGAACGGATGGCAAGGTTTTTTCTCCATTTTACATCCTCTTTGCATCCGTTGGTTCAGTGTGACATGGGCTTTATTAGTCCAGTATTTTTTGGCATCCGCACAAGTCCACCACATAAGGTAATATGAGCCAGGTGTCTGATGACATTTCCAACACTTTTTGGATTTATTCTTAAACATCCTTGCTATTCTTGTTGGGGTGAAAGTGCCACCTGTAAAACATCTTATACAAATTTTCTTTATATGCTGTTGACATTGTCATTTTATAATTCTGAGACCACAACTTTTGCTATTTCTCTAAATCAATCCCATATCCAAAATTCTTCCTCCAAGCAATCATAGTTTCTTTAACTTGTTCTTCTTCTAATTTAATTTCTAAGAATTATCCATACAATTTTTTAATCATCTTTTCATCAGTACCTGTCAAAATCTTATCTAGATCAGTCAGTTTATCATAAAAACCTTCTGTTTTGGAGTCTTTATCATACCTTGAATGTATTTGCAGCATATTAAAACCAATTCACCTTTATACCTTGTTCCTCTAGTTTTTGTATAGATTTAAGAGGGACAGGGCCACCCTCCCACCCGCTGGCCCTCACTCTGCTTCTTCTGGGCCTTCTGTAGCACAGGCTCGCTCTTCTGCGACTGGGGCTTCAACTGCTTCTGGAAGAGCTGATGATGATGCTTCTGGCGGTGGTGCTTCTGCTCGTGCTTACTCTGCTGAGGCTGCTTCTGGTGGTGGTGCTTCTGCTGGTGCTTACTCTGCTGAGGCTGTTTCTGGCGGTGGTGCTTCTGCTGGTGCTTACTCTGCTGAGGCTGCTCCTGGAGGTGGTGCTTCTGCTGGTGCTCACGCTGCTGAAGCTGCTCCTCGTCCTGGTGGTCCTGCTCATACTGCTCGTGCTCCTGGACTTGTTCGTCCTGCTCATCCTGCTGGTCCTGCTCGTGCTCCTGGTCCTGCTCGTGCTGCTGCTGCTGCTGCTGCTGCTGATGATGATGATGATGATGATCCTGCTGGTGCTGCTGCTGCTGATGATGATGATCCTGCTGGTGCTGCTGCTGCTACTGCTGATGATGATGATGCTGATTATGATCCCGCTGGTGATGCTGCTGCTGCTGCTGCTGATGATGATGATGATGATGATGATCCTCCTGCTGCTGCTGCTGCTGGTGATGGTGTGGAGGAGCAGCCCCTACAAACTGGAAGCCCCTCTGATGAGGGCCCATCTGGTCCTGGCAAAGGGAGGAAGAGGCATATGCGGGAACAGGAGAGGAGGCAATACTCCATTGAGGAGGAACACGAGGATGAGGTGCTGGAGTGGCTGAGAGAGAATGACTATCTGTGGCAGAAGGGACACCGGCTGTACAGGGACACCAAAAGGAAGCAGGCTGCTTGGAGAGAGAAGGTAGAGAGTCTGGGCTACACATCGGAGGTGCTTCTCGGTTGGTGGAAACATATGCACACCTGGTACGGGAAGCTGCACCTCAAGAAATCTGGCCAGGCCATGGTAAAGCTGACGGACAGAGAGACCTATGTCATTGCCAGGTGCAGCTTCCTGGAGGGTGAGATCCGCCACCGAGGAGCAGCAGCAGCAGCAGCCCCTCTCACGACCCTCTCTCTCCGGCAGCCTGCTGAGAGCCAGTCCTCTTCCCGCCGAGAGTCAGTTCCTGTCTCCAGGCAGGTTTCTGTGTAGCGTGCCACGACGGAGAACCCGCCGACAGGTGTTGTAACCATGGTGGAGCATGTGGAGGACTCCCTGGTGCAGTGGGAGAAAGGAGATGGCACTTCCACCAGAGCCCTACCCGCATCCACTCACAGCTCCACCTCCACAGAAAGGCAGAGAGCCAGACAGGAGGGGCAGAGCCACACTGTCCTGCTGGAGATCAGGGACACCATCCGTAGCAGCATAGATCTCCTCTCTCAGCTGGTCCACACTGACTCCTCATCCTCCAATCACAAGCCCTTCCTCACCAATGTCAACCAGACCCTCACGGACATGGCGGAACCCCAGTACCAGGTGGTGAAGGACCGGATCACCGAGCTGCTTCACAACCCTCCAGACCCAGAGGCACCTGCTCCCACCCAGTCCAGGTCTGCTCCTCCACCCCAGGTGATGTCCCTCCCATTCCAAGGCTTCCCACAGGCCCTCACCTACCAGGGCTACAGCTACCAGGAGGTCCAGCAGCACAGGCAGCAGCCCTTCCCAGTCCAGGCACAGAGTCATCGGGCGACACCGTTGCCACCGGTTCCACCGATGCCACCGATGCCACCCACGCCAATGATGCCACCGACGACAGCGATGCCACCCATGCCACCAATGCCACCAATACCAGTCCTCACCCATCTGCAGACCAGACAGCCCCACTACACTGCTCCTTCCTCCACCCCACAGCCAAGCCCGGCCTCAGTACATCTGTCCTCGGTACTGGGGCTGACACCACATGGCATGGAGGAAGGAGCTCTCAACATCACGGGGCTGAACCAGCTGTCTGAGAGCTTCCTAAACACACCATCACCTGTTGTCCTCTCGGGGCCAGGCACCCCAGTGGCACTTCAGACCAGCACTCCAACACCAGCCACCTCCACAGCACCTGGACCCTTCACCCCTGAGACTGGGCACACCTCCGAGTGACCAAGAGGAGTTCCAGAGACTGGGTGGCTACCTGTAGTCTTTATTTGGACACTTGACTTGGGTCATTTTTCTTTTACAGCTTGTGATTAACAAAGTTTATCTTTGCTTCACACACTTGCTTCATTTATTTATGTCAATAAAGTCTTGGTGGAAACTTTTAGAAATAGTTTAAGCCTTTGCATGCTTGTGGGATGGGTAAGGATAACAGTGGGGTGGGCAGCGATACCTTTGGGATGGGTAATAGCTGTGGGATGGGTAAGGATAGCAGTGGGGTGGGCAGGGATACCTTTGGGATGGGTAATAGCTGTGGGATATATAAACCGCCAGTGCAAGCATAGTGGGACTGTATGGTCCACCCTCCCATGTGCCACACCTTTGGCCCTTTATTATCAATAACAATGTAATCATTGATCCACACATGTCAACATAAACACAACTCTTTATTAAATGCCCTGTTCATTGTAGGGCCACTCAACATACATGGCCCAATCTCATCCGTGTGATGAGACATTAATCATCTACCATCCTGTCTTGCCACTCCACTGCTCCAGCTGGGGAGTTGCACCAGTGTTTCAGGAGGTTGCACTGCTTCTTCCCTTCACGTGAGGCTCTGTTGGGGCCTTGCACATCCTCAGTGTCTATCAGGTTTCGCCCTTGCCTCCATTCCCCAGGCTCCATGTCCCCATTGCCTTGCTGGAGGTCCACGAGCCTGTTCTCCAAGACTGGGTAGCGGGTGCGCATGAGATTGTGCAAGATGCAGCAAGCTTTCATGATCCTCCTGACGGTCTCTGGGTGATGCTGCATGTTGGTGAGAAGTACCTGGAACCTGTTGGCCAGGATGCCAAAGGCGTTCTCCACCACCCACCTTGCCATGGACAGCCTGTAGTTGAAGATCCTCTCTTCACGGGTGAGGTGTTTGGAGGTGTAGGGCTTCATGAGGTAGGTTGTGAGGGAGAAGGCGTCATCCCCCACGATGAAGTAGGGCACATCTTGTGTGTCGTTGGGCAGCGGGTCTGGATCTGGGAAGCCCATGATGAGGTTGCGTTCCAGCCCCTCCTTGAGATGACTGGCGTTGTATACTTGGGCATCTGAACATGAGCCATTGCCTGAAGCATCAATGTAGATGAACTTGTAGTCAGCATCGACCACGGCGAAGAGGACGATGCTGAAGAAGCCCTTGTAATTGAAATAAGTGGACCCCGACTTGGCTGGAGCTTTGCAGGCCACGTGCTTGCCATTTATGGCTCCAACGGTGTGGGGGAAGTTCCACTTCTGATACCACTGCTCTGCAACTTTCTTCCAGCCTTCTTCAGTGGAGGGGCACTGGAGGAGCTCCTGCAGGTATTCTTCGATGATGGCCTGCACCACTTCTCTGACCACAATGCTGATGGTGGCACCCTCCAGCCGTACTGCATGCTCCTGTAGGTGGTCCCTGAGGCCAGGTGGCACAGAGTCAGTGCCACCTTGAGCCCAGGGTCCAGGCTGGGCCGGAAGTTGGTGCTTTGCTTGGTCAACCTGGGTGTCAGCTGCTGCACAACTTCGTCAAACATGGCTGGAGGCCATGTTTCTCCCCCTTTTTATAGGCAATATAGGCTTTGCCCTATGTGTCCTTTTGCATCCTCTAAGCATCCTCTAGACATCCTTAATATCCAAGATAGGTCCCCTCTGCGAACATTTTTTCCTTTTTAAATGCTTTGTTTGGGAGCTGCATCTGCTTTCATCCTTTCTCCGTCCGTGCTACTAACGGTGGACGTCCGTTCCGCGTCCGTTCTGCTTCCTCCCTATGTCCGAGCGGATGCAAGTTGCACAGATGCGGAACGGATGCCTAGCGGATATAGCGGATGCGTAACAGATGCAGAACGGATGTCCCCCGTATGCCTAGCGGATGCAGAATGGACGCATTGGATACATTTTCCACTCAAAAGTTTTGAGCATCTCAAAACCCTCTGAGCGGATGAAACGTCAATAGACGGATGCTGGATGGATAGAGAGGAAGCAAAACGGAGGCAGTGAGTACAGAACGGAAGCATCATGTTAACCAACGGATGGCAAGTGTTTTTCTCCATTTTACATCCTCTTTCTATCCGTTGGTGCAGTGTTACAGGGGCTTAAGCTTCTGAGCATGATTTAGGTATCCTCTTCTTTAACATAACTTCATTCATAACTTCTAGCAATGGAAAGTTCAATTATTCTTGTCATGTTTTGTAAAATTCTGCTGGAAGTCCATCTGGGCCTGGTGCCTTTCCATTGTTTTGCTTCTTAAGTGCTTCAATTAACTCCCTCATCGTTATATTGCTTTCTAACATTGTTTCAATCTCTTTAAGTATCTGGGGTAACTTAGCATTCTGTTGGTACTGTTTGACTCTTTCCTCATCAATATTCTCTTGTGTGTATAATTTCCCATAATAGTCTCGAATGATTTCCTTCTTCTCTTACTACCATTGCAAACTTGACCTTGGTCATCTATTAATTGCAATATTTTCCTTAATTCTTTCTCCTTTCTCATTTTATATGCTAACCATCTACCTGGTTTATTTGCATCTTCAAAGTAGTTCTGTTTAGTGCCTCTAATTTTCTGTGCTAGTTCTTCTTTTTCTATTAAACCTATTTTATGTTTAATTATATCCATTTTTACCTTAATGTCCTTTTTCTGTGGCATTTTCTGTAGCTCTTTTTCAAGTCTTTTATACTCATCCTCTAATGCCTTAGAGGCTAATCTTTTCATAGTATTTCTTTTTCTTGTATAGTCTATTACCAAGCCTCTGGTATATGCCTTCATTGTATCCCATACATTCTGAATTGATGTATCTTCTTTTTTGTTTTCTCTAAAAAAAAAGCCAGTTCTTTCTCCATCCACTGTGTGAAGTCTTTTTCCTTTAAAATAGTATTATTTAACATCCATCTAGATCTTCTTCTTTGTCCGTTCCATTTAATGGTCAGTGGATTACAATCTGCCCAAGTACTTGATTCAATATTTATTTCTTGAATATTAGTTAACAATTCTGTTGACATCCATATCATATCTATTCTGGACCATGATAAATGTCTATTTGAATAAAAGGTGTATTTTTTAGTTTTGGCATTTCTTTCTCTCCATATATCTTTTAAATTTATTTCATCTACTATTTTGAAGAAAGATTTAGGGAGAGTTTTTCTGTTTTGCTTTATTGTTTTCTGTTCTGTATAGTCCAATTTGTTGTCTGCAATTTCATTAAAATCTCCCATCATAACTATATTAGCATAGTCCACTTCAATTATTTTCATATGTAATTTTTTATAAAATTCTTCTTGTTTGTCATTCAGAGCATAGATTGCAATCAGGAGTGTTTTCATATTGTTGTCCATTATTTCCACCATTAGGATTCTTCCGTCGTCATCAGTATAAATCAATTTCGCTGGAATGGTCTCTTTAATATATAAAACCACTCCTTTTTTCTTGCATTGTGTCAAGGAGGTAAATATTTTCCCTAGTTTTGGCTGTATCAACAATTGTTCATGTTGCTTTTTAATATTGTAGACATATTATATCAAATTTTAATTTCTCTAATTTATGGAAAGTTTTCCTTCTTTTAATGGCTGAATTAAGTCCGTTGATATTAATTGTAATCAATTTTTTCTCTTTCATAATTATATTTTATAATTAGGCTTGGCAGCTCTCGTGGATCTTGGTTCATGTTGTTCTTTGGCTTCCTCTTTTCCACCTAATGCACCTTCTTCTTTTTCAGTCGTCATTTGGCAATCCTCTTGGAATTCAATTAGTGAAATTTCTTTTTCTGCCTCTTCCTCTTTCCCTCTAAAAAATTCTGTGTAAAATGATTCAACTTTCTCAATTGAATCTCTGTTCTTGCCATATGAACATCAAATCTTCTGGAATCAGCCATCTATAATTCACCTCTTTCTTAAGTAGCACTTTGGTCAAAAATTGGTATTCTCTTCTCATCTCTCTCACTCTTCTGGGTACTTGTTTCAAAACCACAATCTCCTTATCTTTATATTTCAATGTTTTTTCTCTTGCCACTTGTAATATTTGCGTTTTAATGGCTTTATTTGTAAATCTGATGTGAACTTCTCTTGGTAGGCTGTTTCTCATTGCGTATCTTGTGAAAACTCGATAGACCTCATCTATTCCATCCATCATCTTCTCTTCAGTTATTTCCAAAGCTTCAGCCAATATTTCTGTCATTATCTCAGCTAGATCTTGTCCTTTTTCTTCCTCTATGTTTTGAAATCTAAGATAGAATTCTGATCTATCCATCTCCCATTGCAACATACCACTTTTATCTTGTTCAACCAACGTTAATCTGTTATCAATGTCTCCAATCTTCTTATCTCTTTGTTTATCTTCTTCAATTTTCAGTAGTCTCTCTTCATACTTCATCATAATTTGTTGGTTGTTCTCCACTTTTTCATCGGTTTTCCTTAGTCTTTGTTCAATGTTCTCTGTTCTTTGTTTGATGTTCTCTATTCTCTTTTCAATATTCTCAGATTTTGTTTGAATGTTTTGAATTTTTTGCAAAATCATCTGCAGGGTTGCTTTTTTTTTTCTTGTTCTTTTTCTTGCTTTAACATTGTCTGTATTGAATGTTGTCCTCCAGATGGTGGAGAGGAGGAAGTAGAAGTTGAAGAACCAGGAGCTGTTAATTTCCTACTCATTTCAAACAATTCAAAATCTTCAGGTTCTTCTAGACCTTAATCCAATTATGAAATAACCAATTGCAATTCCAAATAAAAAAAATAAGGGGGAAAAAGCCAAATCGTAATAATGATAAAAAAGAGAGAGAGAGAGAGAGAGAGAAATTTCTTCAGGTTCTTGTATACCTTAATCCAATTGGTTGACTAGAAAACAGTAAAATTTCAAAAATGGAAAAAAGACCATAAACACACACAAAAGAGAAAAAGTTGTAAAACCCCAAAGAACATGGAAAAGTGAGGAACAAAAAGCTTTTAAAAAAGGAAGACTTATTCAGGTTCTTCAACACCTTAATCCAAATTAAAAGGTCTCAAATATAAAAGGCTGCATAAGAAAAGAGGAGGAAAAAAAAGGCCAAGAAGTTAAAAAAAAAAAAAGGAAAAAATCAGTATGGGAGGTAGATGGAAAAACAAAAATACCAGCAAAGGCAGAAAGACAAAAAGAAAAAAAAAGGCTACTCCCTTAAAAATAATTATTTTATTATTAAAAATAAAATAGAGAAATTTAAAAAAAAAATGCTGCACTTTGTTTAATAATCCAAGGCTCTTATTATAGCACTCTTCTCCACAGACATCTTCCTTTTCCTATAAACTTCAACAACAGGCTCCAGCTGTTGATAGAAACCCAGAAGAGCACCTGCAATAGTACTCTCCCGTGCTCTTCCTTCTATGTTATCAAATAGCAATATCCTTGAGAAAAAAAAAAGAGTCTCAGTTCTTTCTTTCTCAGTTTTGTCTGGTCACAAGAGAAATAGAATATTTCCAAGCCTCTAGTTGGCAGTGTTATAAAGTTTCTTTGCTTTCACTTTTCCCCTCCTTTCCCAGCAAAATATAATAAGGATTAATAAGAAAAAAAATAAAAAAATATTTAAAAAGAGAAATAGCTAAAAGGGAGTCTCTAGCCTAAAATGTTGCAAAATCAAAAAGGAGAAAAAAATTATTGGAAAAAAAAACAGTCCAATTTTAAAGTATAAGACCACATATAGAAAATCCAACTATGAAAAAAAACATTACTTTGACAATTGACATTTAAAATTGCCGCTTAATCACTTCTGTCAAAACTTCTATAGATTCTTTTCCTTAGGGTGTCCTTTCAGATCCTAGAATAAAGAAAAAGTTCTCACCAAACCGGCACACTCTCTCTTTCTGTTCTCTTCCATTTTGGAGCTGTCCCAATTTCAGCAGCTTTAATGGCTGCCTCTTTGCCGCTGGCAAGAAGAGCTTCTCCTGGATTTACCAGGGATTTTGCAATACCCCGGGATCAACAGGTTGCGCTCTTCACTTTCACCAGCTCTTCAGGATGGTTTAGATCCAAATGGACCGTCCAGGAGCAAAGATATCGGCAGCGATCTCAGACCTCTAAGATCGCATGCCATATCATCGCAACACCAGCTCTGCCCCCTCTCCCAGCCCTTTAAGTTTTGAAGGTATAGGAGAGAGGATAGTTCCATGCATGTAGTAGGTGAGCGCATAGTAGCCCAGTAGCAGGCCACAGCCTAGGTATTGGGGACCCCTGCTTTACAATACTCTCTGTGAGATTATAATATAAGTGTTATTTGCATATTGTCCCCAACAATCTGGGTCCTCATTTTACCAACCTCAGAAGAGTTGAAGGCCGACTCAACTTTGACCCCTGTCAGGATCAAACTCCAGGCTGTGGAAAGAGTTTGCCTGCAATACTGCACTTTAACCACCAGGTGGTAGCTACTGGCCACGCCAAGTAGTAACTGCAGAGTCAAAGAAACAACCTGAGAGCTTTTACTTGCAAAGAATTTGTCCTGTTACTAATTTGCCTACAATGTTTCTCCTTGCCAAAGCGTCTAGATCTTGTAGGGTTCATGTTAAAGGGGTCATCTGGATTTACAGGATATGGGTTTGAAACCAGTAGAGCTGGGGACTCCTACATCCTTTCAGCATGCAAAACTTGCCTTCTCTGAGCTGGTTAGGTTGAGTAGCAGAATCTATACCAGGGGACTCTCCTGGCCATTTTTATTTAAACAGGAGACAAATTTGATTAAAGGCCAACATTGCAATGGATATTCCACACATGTTCAAATTAATGCAAACTGAATTTACTTTAGATTTTGAAGGTCAGTGGGCAAGATCTGAAAATGTACCTGAAAATCTCATCTGAAAGATTGATATGACTAAAAGATAAAGCATTCATTGTAAGTTTGAGGAATGTAACAGTAATTGATCAGCTTTGCTACTGTTAGTTTCAAAAGAAAATTGTTGGGAAAAAAAGAAAAAGCTTTACCAAAAAAGAAAGTATATGTTTGGCTCACAATTTTTCATGCCTTTATGTTTTTCATAAACATACATATTTTCAACAATACACAATGTTGAAAAAAAATGACAGATTTCTATTATTTCACTGTATAATTCATGTTATTTTTGCTTCTTATTTATACTTACATACTGTAGAGCTTTTAACTGAGACTGTTTGGGGAAAAAAGCAGTCAGAACACTACTATGAAAAATATTAGAAAATTTATTAGCTGTTTTCCTTCTGCCTCCATATTCATGCCAATAGAAGCAAAGTCCAGATATTTGCTCCAAGACAGGAAGGCTTATCTCATCAGTAATGCCAAGATTTAAACTAGTGACCTGACAAATAAGACCTTCTATATAACACCCAGTGCAAAAGTCTGGTTCACAAAATTATGAAAGATTAGCCCTTTAGTATAATTAATTATAAACTAACTATAATTATAATATATAATTATAAACTAACTATAATTAGTTGAATTATATCCTTCTTCAGTTCAACAATATAGCCAATGATCAGGAGGCATTTCAGTTCAATAATTGAACTATCTCCACCCTTTAAGAATCTAGAATCTTGGATCAATTAAAAGTCAGACTCAGTCACTGCATTTATATTTAGAAAGAACAAAAAAAAAGATATTAATTTGAGCTGTGGCTAAAACTGACTTACAAATGTATACCTCAAAAGGATTTTCTTGACTTAGAAAAGTAAAAAATAACGAATTTCTTGCAAGGCTGCATTATCTTAATTTTGACGACATTATTCAAAGTTTAACAAATAAGATTTGATAAGACTTTAAAAGCCTATCTCTCTTTTGCAACTTGAATTCATAAAGGGATTTTCCACATATAGTACATATATGATTATGGAATAGGAATTATTTTTTCTTAACACAATGACATGCACAGGTTATGGAAAAAGACTTCTTCCACCAGCTATAATAGGAGACTGTCCTGCTTATAAAGCAAAAGCTTGCTTCATAATAAAGACCAGCATACAGTATTTTATTTTCCTGAGAACACCAAGCTCAAAAATTTAGGAGCAAACTGCAAGCATCTCCAGATCAAATGAAAGAATAAGTAGAACATCCTAAAAGATTTTGCATTTGTATTTTATCTTCATATTCCACCATTTTGGGTGGGGGGAAACCTGGGCTGGAATAAGAATGATGCCATTGATTTAGAGAATTTGAGATATTATGATCAACTCTAATCTTTTTTGAAATGTCGGTATATGTTCAGAAAGGCCCTGATCAATATATCTAGCTGCACTAGATGTTTCTTGATGCACATATAGAATTGTGGAGGGCATTTTTAATGGTAAAATGAATCTAATTTCCTGTATAACACTCTATTTTTCGATCTAAGTATAAATCTCATTTTGATTCTAGTGCTATATTTTTTACTAGGATCTGGAGTTCCAGTGAAATTGTGGTTGGATTAGAATTTGCACCCATTATTTAGATATTTGTGTTTGTTCTAGTAATGGCTTTGTTTATTAAAATGGTGTTCTAGTTCCTGGTTTTCTCCATTCAAAAAGTTTCCATCTATTCTTGCATGCTGTTTACACAATTTTTCAGAATCCCAGTTCTTGGATTATATTTTTGCATTGAAACTGCAGCTCATTAAGAATGTTGCAGAATTTATTCATATATCGTTTATTTCCAAGTCTTGCTTTTCCCCCCTCCTACTACATCATGCTACTTATATAGGAAATTGACATGACTTCTCCCCAATCACTCCCAAAAATTGTGTTTTGTTTAATAGTACATGATATATAATTAATTCAACCTCTTCGTCACATTCTATACAAAATAACACCACTTATGTAAATAAGCAGGTAAAATGTACTAATCTCTAACCCCAACAAAAGCATACATTGAAGCTACAATTCAGCAAAGACTTGCATAAAATACAGTAGTCACATAATCTTAAAATTCAAATGAGCATGATGTACTACAATATATTAATTAATGACAAACAGAAACAGATAATAGTACAAGTTATTGTTGAAAACAATCTGATGAAATATGAATGATTAAAGTCTTAAGAAGTTCTCTTAGAACTACTTAAATATATATAACAGTAATGTCAACAAGATGCCTCTATACAATGAAAAAAAAAAATGCTTTCTGCTAGACCAGCTCAGTAGGCTATTGAATGAAGTTATGTTAAATGTAATGGCTGTTATTTTTCTGATGCACAAAAAGAGCATTGTTGCTCAACATGAAATAGAAAAAGTCATTACTGAGAATTCAGTGACAGATAAAGGATAATATAAAGCACCATATTTAAAAATAACCATAATATTCTGTCTCAATATTTTGTGACACCAGATTAATTTATAATGTCTGTTGCACAATTTTGGTCATTAGGTTTTAAAGCCACAACATGTGACCCAACAATGTAAAAAACACATGGTAAAAAGTTTTGTTTTGAGTTTGCACTGTTTTAATGTCATACTTTTCCAAGAGCACAGCAGCCAAAAGAAAACAGAAAGCAATAGGAATGTGCAATGATAATACATGCCAAGCCAAAGTATTAGGAGCACCATAAGGCTAAAATTACATTCCTACTTTTATGTGGAAGAAAGAAGACAAAAGCTACTTCAAGTCAGTGATTTCAAAAGTTTATGGGAACTATAATGCTACATAAATGATCAAACTCAAATAATCCCTTTCTGCCTTTTTTTGAAGAGTTCAGATCAAAATATGCTTAAAATTGAAGACTATTAATGTCAGAAACCAGAACTGGCCCTTTAGAAGAAAGCTGTATTTATTTGGAGAGCTAAAGAGGCCTAGGTCATTTTCTCCTTAGATTGTCACTTGACTCATGATTCCAAGAGGTAAACAAGCAGTGAAAATGAGAGGGTAGAATGAATGGTGTCACACATTGTTGTGGTCCAAATAAGACCCAGATAATACATAAGTTTAAACAAGCACTCTTGATCTGATCAATTGGAGGAAAAGCACCCAGAACATCTAACTCAAGCCTTTTACCAGTTGTTTGCTGACCAATTAGTCCTACTTGATTGTGTGCAGTCCACTGTAGCATGACAAGCAAATGAGACAATTTCATATTAAGATCTCATAAGGCCACAGCAAGCAAACCATACAGAGAGAGAGAGAGGAGGGAGGGAGGGAGGGAGGAAAAAGAGAGAGAGAGAAGCAAGTTGTTCTTTGCATGCACTTTTTCATCTCAATATGTATTGGAAGTTGAGTCTCATTAACCATGAATCATCATCACAGAAACATTTGTTTCACACTATGTTTTTTAGATGATAAAGTAAAACATATTTAGTTTCTTTAATGCAATCTTCTTCTTTTGGTCTTATCCAGATATATTGGACTATAACTTTGTAAATTTTAAAAGTTATCCGTCACAGTAAGCTGATCGCAACATTAGATTTCTTATCCAATATACAGTAATACATTTGGTGACCTCTAAGCAAGAAGTGCCGATGCAGATTTTTCTTAATGATAGCTAGTCCTCAACTTGCAGCCATTTGTTTCGTAATGGTTCAAAGTTGCAATGGCACTGAACAACGTGACTTCTGACCAGTCATGGCACTTAGGACCACCACAGCATCCCCACAGTTATGTGATCAGTTCTATCAGCTGGCATGTATTTACAATGAAGGCAGTATCCTGGGGTCATGTGATTGCCATTTGTAACCTTCCCAGCCAATGTCTGACAAGCAAAATCAGTGGGGGAAGCCAGATTTACTTAATGACTACATGATTCACTTAACAACTGCAGTGATTCATTTAATAACCATGGCAAAAAAGTCATAAGATCAGGCACAACTCACTTAACAACCATCTAATTTACCAATGAAAATTGTGGTCATAAGTCTACCTGTTTGAACAAAAACTGTTGCCTTATTTCTTCTATGAGCACCTGCATATAAATCCCTTTACTTCTGATAATGTGATCATTTGAGCTAAATAATCTTTTATAGAAGGGATGTCAAACACGTGGCCCATGGACCAGTTGCATCATGCGCTGGCCTTTTAGCGAAGGGGGGAAAAGTTGCGATACATCACGTGACAATAATGTGATGCCACAAGTTTGACATTCCTGTTTTACAGTAATACTTCTTCAGTTGCTTTCTGCATAGTAATTTTCCATCCTAACAACCTAACTCTACAAACTTAATTCCTGTCAGAACTAATCCTTCCATCGTCCCCACCATCCTCCCAGAAGTGATGAAGTTCTTGAATGAGAAGTGAAACATCTTCTTCTTGTTCAAGGAGAAAACAGTCCAGTCACCTTTTGAAAAAGCACCTTTGAGACAACCATGACCTGGATAACTGAGAATCTCCATAGACATCTAAATCTACAAACAATTGACTTCTGAACTACCACGTGCAGGAAGAGTTTTCTTCTTCTACTAACAATTTTTAGGTGGAAGAAGTGATCATATCATGTGATAAATTCTCTTTCATTATTCCTTTTATATAGAATAAAATAGATAGAATAAAATTCTTTATTGGCCAGATGTGATTGGACACACAAGGAATTTGTCTTTGGTGCATATGCTCTCAGTGTACATAAAGGAAAAAAATACATTCATCAAGAATCATAAGATACAACACTTAGTGATAGTCATAGGTTATTAATAAGCAATCAAATCATACTAGGAAACAAATAAAACAATATAAATTGTAAAGATACAAGCAACAAGATATATAGATTACAACACCAGGATTTTTTTTAAAAATCATTCCATGACATTCTTGGATACTGATAAAATATTAAGTAGATCAGCTCTGATTTGCCATCTCTAAGGACATTACTGTCATGGTTCTGAATAATACTTCCACTTACATTTGGAATGATGGGAGAAAGTTATCTGAATATTTAACTGAATGGTTCATTCACATATGCAATAGATTAGCTGAAACTGCAATATTCCTTGCTCTCAAGCTCAGGGTTTTGGTTCTGGTTCCCAGTGTCACAAATACATGCAGATGATAGAAAGGACATGGTGTCCTAGTAGGTTATTATGTATAGTTAGGAAAAGGCAGAGATCTATCATTGTGGTGTTAATAAACTGAAAATGGTACTTGAATCCACAAATGGATAGGCAGATAGGGGAAGAGCTTCCATTAAAAGCATCAATTCAGAAAGCAAAGAATCCAGAGGTTACTGAGAAATGCACATGACATCAACAAGACTGTGTGGCTTTTAAAAATGGCTGTGTGTTGACAGCTGATGGCAGAAAAGTCAGTTTTATTATTGTCTATATTTTCACATGAAGAAATGAGATCCTCGCAAAGAGACACCCTTTTCTAACCACTGTGAGGATATATTTATTTACGACTGGAATGATAATTATATGTAGGGTTGATATACACTGAAATTTGGTTCCTCTTTTAACCTTAAGAAAGGATAATTCCACCACCAAATCTGTTATTACCAGAGCTGTTTTGTTTTTTGTGCAACACATAGTTGTCTGCCAGCTTGCCAGCTCAGCAAAGACACCATAAGCACCTGTTTAAAAAAAATAACAACATAGGGAACACTCTGCTCAATGAGGGCAGGGATTCCTCTGCTGCATCATACTGTTTCCCACAAAGGCTAGCCTGATGCTTTCAGAAATATCACAAAAAGTCTCCCTTGTTGTTTGTCTCTCTGTTAACTTTGCTTTCTCTTAACATGCAGGTGGAAAAATTAGTTCTTTTGCATCTCAATCAGTAGCAGGGAGAGAAACTGAATATAAAGCAGAAAAAAATTGGGAAGTATATTTATCTATATTGTTGTATGTTTGCTTTGTTTTCTCTTTCCTTTCCATCTCTGTTCAGTATTTTGTTATGGTGGATCCCACACAGAACAGTGAAAACACATTTTATTAAAATACTAATAAATCACTCAGATTATTTATGTATGCATTTTTTAATTTTATTACATTGGATTTGTTAAGACTGCTCAGCTCCAAGTTGACTCTTGGGATCCCTGTGAGTTATCAACCTTCCAATAGTCATGGATATTACAAAATAAAAATATTTGAAAGGGTCATTCATAGAGAAAGCCTTAAATTAAGATTTTAAGAATTAAATGTAGCTCTAATTTTACCCAACAAAGAAAGAAAGAAAGAAAGAAAGAAAGAAAGAAAGAAAGAAAGAAAGAAAGAAAGAAAGAAAGAAAGAAGGAAGGAAAAAGAAACTGGTGGAAGAATTCAGGCCATTTCCCTCCCATCCCAAATGCTTCTCCATGCAAGATTTATTGGCAAACAAAGAAAATTGAATGAGGTTTTTGGAGTGGTAGAGAGTTAATCATTCACTACCGAAGTATCTTTCTTAACTACATTTTCCCTATTAAAAGTATTTGAAAGTATATTCAGTAGTGCAAATTATTGAATAAAACAGCTCCAAGAATGTGTGTTGATGAAGATTATCAATTTTCACATAATTCCAAGGGAGATTTAATAAGTCCTCATTTGTATTAGAATTAATTGAAAATGATCACTACTATATAATAGTCCAGTTGAATTCAACATTAAAAGTAATAATACACATAATATTGGATATATATGTCAGTATATTGCATGTACATCCAAGTTGATAGAATGAAGCCAACAATAGACTTGTTTGTAATACTTTCTAGATCAGAAATATTTGCAAAGAATAGCATGAGTATGCTTTGAGAAAATCCAAGCTTTAGGAAAAATGGGCTTTAGTTGTACTTGTGGCATGTTGTGAACATTGGACAGTCTATTATTTGTTAGTATGTAAAATGGATTTTATAAAAAATATGGTCTAAGAGAAAAAGGAAAGGAAAGAAAAAAACAAAGATAATGTAACAAAGATAATTAGAGGACTGGAGGCTAAAAATACGAAGAAAGGTTGCAGAATTTTGATATGTTTAGTTTAATTAAAAGAAGGACTAGGGATGATATGATAGCCATGTTCCAGTATCTAAGGGGCTTCCATAAAGAAGAGGAGGATCAACTTCTTCTCCAAAATACGTGAAGGCAGACCAAGAAGCAATGGATGGAAAATAATCAAGAAGCGAACCAACCTAGAACTAAGAATTTCCTGACAGTAAGAACAATTAATCAATGGAACTCCTTGAAGTTCCAGAAGTTATGGGTGCCCCAACATTGGAAACTTTTAAGAGAATGGACAACCATTTGTCTGCAATGATATAGGGTCTATTGTTTGAGCAGGAGGTTGGACTAGAAAACCTCAGAGATTCATTGGAACTCTGTTTTCTGTTATCTTCTATTCTACATTAGACTGATAATAGAATGATTGCAAGAAGACAAAATAGATTAATCTCCCAACAGAATGACAGAAGTAGATATAAGGAGGAAGGATATGGAAGCTGTTTGGAACTCAGTGACAAAAATGCCATAGAAGTTTGGGGAGTTTCTCTAACAGGTAATATGAAAAAGGATGCTCAATTAAAAAATGGTGTGATAGAAGAAGCTGTGAGTGAGAAAAACTGCATTTATACATGTATGTATGTATGTGTGTGTGTGTGTGTATGTACACTCACACACACACACACACACAAAATCCCCAAGGACAAGTGAAAACAAGATAATGTATAATTTGTCAATAATGTAATAAAAAAAAACAAGATAAACCCAGATTTAAAAATAATGATAAAAATGTATATTTGATTGTTCTAGAAATAAGTGAAGATCCTAATCAAGGGCCTTCCACCGGTGTGAATAGAATTAAAAATAACAATTAAAATAAAGTGATGAAATGATTTGAGATGAAAATGAAGTAACAGACCGCTAGAAGAAATATTATAGGTACAGATATAGATATGCATAGATAAACTGATATAATTGTATTAATGACAGCAATATAATATATTGAAGACTGGAGTTTAAAGAAGTTCTGTGAATGTTAGTGACCAAGAAAAAATTGATAAAAATGAAGTCTGTGCTGAGAACAGTGCTGTGAAGATTTGACAAATGAGAGGTCTGCAAATGTAGATGGTATCTCCAGAGAAATTTTATAGTATACATGTGATTTTCTAATTCAATGTTTTTTTTAAAAATGTTTGGCACAAGCTTCAGATTCATACACATCCTAGCCATTAATCTTAATAAAGAAGGAAAAAGAAAGGGAAGTGAAGCTGTATTTCTCCATTGAGGCTCTGCAATACTTTCTGCTTCCATGAGTTAAAGTCATTATCTGTGATCTGGTATCACTGTAATGTGTGCCTAAAGCCTTTGGGGAAAGTTGCCAAGATTAATCAAATAACGAAACGAATAAGTTTTGTCTTTCAAATGTCAAAGAAACACTTTTAATATACTTATCATTTGATCCTATATAGCATTTGGAAGACTCAATTAAATACATAATAAAAATGCAATAAAGTTAATAAATTTATTAATAACTTTAAAGTTGGGATATACAATTCCAGAGTCAAATGGCATCTGCTAACTCCTCCCATTGTTCTCCATCATCTAAGTAATTGATGAATAATTGTTACATCAAAATATAAATTATGTATTTATATTCTAGCTATATAGGATATTTAAAACATTTTAATGTTTAGTATCTCCTAGATATATAGCAAATGCTTCAAGGAGTAAAATCTACAGACCAACTTAATCTCAGTTCACTAATTACCTTTGCTTGTCTCATTTACCTCACAGAGTTGTGGCTCTGGGAAAAATATTGGAGACAGGTGTGTTCCTGTAAGAAATAAAGAATATAAATCTGATCAATAAATACGTATCATATGGTTTGAGATGTAAGCGCACCAACATGCCTACCATCCCTATTGTCTCTTTTATTTTTCTTATATGTATCCATTTCATGTATTCATAACTATGTTTATACTTATACCTGTTATCTTATAATCTCTTGACAAAATAAATAAATAAAAATATAAAAATAACAATGCTCTTCTTTATCTTATTTAGTGTGAATAGCACTTTCAAGAAAATCTGATACTGGATTTGATCAATATTTCATTTTTGGAATAACAAATAAGTTTTGCTTTCTGAGTCAATATGGCCAACTTTGAATTATCAAACATTATATAACAAAACACATTAATTTTTTTTCAAGAAAAAAATGCTAGCAAACAGATAGTTTCCAATTATCGCCACTTAAACAGTGCATTTTATGGAAATCTCAGCCTGCACTTCCTTATGAAAAACTGAAAGAAGGTATTTGTGCCATGTTATTCTTTTGAAACAGCTGGCACAGTTTACCGTATTTCCAGCTGACGACTAAATACAGAAAGTGTTCATAATGGACAAGGAAACCAAGCTCTAAGCAGCCGGCTGTCTGGGGCAGAGAAACTGCAGCAGCCAGGAAGGTCCATGTCTGGGTGTGGTGTTGCTAAATAAGCAAGTGCTGAAGGGTGACCCAAGGACTTTAGAATAACAAGGCATTTTTAGCACACAAAAGAGATTCAACAAAGCTTTATTGAGCCGAGTAAAGTAAAACTAAACTTTAATGAGATGAGGCTATTATAACAGAATCTTGCCAGTCTGACTGTGTTTTTTCTCCCTTCCCCTGATACTCCTGTGAGTGAGGAAAAACAAACATAATACTATTTCCTTTCAAAAGAAGAGAATATATGTAGATCAAGGTTGAATTGTGGAGTCTTCGGTGCTCTCTGAATTTGATTTTTGCTTGCAGGTGTTTCATTGTCCAACTAGGTAACATCATGAGTGAACACTGAGAGTATCAAGACTCCACCTTACCTCCTTTCCCATGGTTCAATGAATGCTTCTGCCCTTTTTGTTTCTACAATGGCTTCTAAATATTTCCCTCAAGGGAAATTTTAATATAGGAATACGTTGTAGGTTAATTTGGAGGAAATGGGAAGAAAAATGATTTTAAAGATCTTTTCCTATTGAGACTGAAAAGTTGGTGTCCACAGACATTTTCATGTAATTGGAAAAATTGCTTCTGTTTGAAAAGAGCATCAACAGGAAAAGGAGTGAAATTGTGGGTAAACTAAACACATGCGTAGAATTCCTTAGTTAATAATGTAATTGGTACCAAGGTGCCTGACAATGTAGCCTTATGCCTTGCTGGCTGGCTAGTGTAAGACTGCCGTCTGCAACATTTACTAGCAATTTCTCAGGTTCTAAAAATCCACTTATTAATTTTGTGGATTGCAATTCTGTCTTTAATTGCTTAATTTGTACATACGGAGATGGAAATCTGGAATAATAACAGTCTCAGTTTGGGGACAAAAAGGTCATGTTTCGAAACCAGTTAAATTTGCGTCATTCAGATGTTTTCTGAATACATTCAGGACTCTGTTCTCCAATAAACATTTAGCAGGAAAACAAGTGACCCTACACACATGATACATACATAAGGATTTATCTCAGCAATCTTGAATTTTATCTCTTCATATTCCACAGTAACATGGACAGGCTGCAAGTAAATGAATTTGTACCCAGTTGATTAATTATGATGGCAAGATGCTAGTAGTTCAAATGGTTGCCCATCCGCCTTAAAATAACTATATGTCATGGGATTTATGATAATAAAGACAAGTATCTCTGAATCATGTCAGCTATTGACAAGGATCCTGAAAATCTCATGAAGTGTCTATCAATTCTGAAAGGAATCATTCCATAGGCTTAGCATCTTGTCAGTGTAATGTACAAAGTTAAATGGTGTTAATGATTGATTATAGATGCCTTTGAATTTATTTCATTTCTCAGTTGGTTTGGACTGCTTGTGTATGTTGTACATATGCTGAAGATTCACTCTAAAAGTCTCAATGAAGTAAATAGCAGAAACATATATCATCAACTTATATCTGATTATTAGGAAGGATCCAACACCCAGCATTTGCTAATTATTATTAGATCTTTTGAACAGCTCAATATATTTCTTCCACTGAATGCACTGAAAGAGACCTTTCACATTATTAACATGGAAAACAATGGCATAAATTGTTGAGTTACTAAGCTGAGTGCTCGATTTTAAAAGTAAGTTTGCTCTGGCCAAGTAGTTTAAAAGCTGTTTAGAATATTGGCCTTTCTTAAAAGCCAACAATCCAAATAAAGGGGATCAAATAAAGACACCAAGGATGAAAATTATGCAGTTAAAAGTGGTGTAGAAGACTCTTTCAGATCATTGAAGTGTCCTTCATTATTATTACGGCTCATTTTGTTGGTCCCAGTAAGTTTTGACTGACATGTTCTTTACTACAATTCTTTACAGGTAGTCCTCACTTAATGACCAAATTGGAATCTGCAATTCTGTTGCTAAGTGAGGTGGTCATTAAGCAAGACATCTGATGACCACAACTTATGATTTTACTACTAGATTCTCCATTTGTTTCTGCTTGTCAGAAGCTGGCTGTGAAGAGTGCAAATAGTGATGACATGACCATGGGGTACTGTGATAATCATAGACAGCCGTCAATTGCAAAGCATTCAAATCTTGATCACATGACTGTAGGGATGCTGCAATAATCATGTGAGGATCAGTCAAAAAATATCTCTGTAAGTGTCATCATAATTTTGAATGGTCACTAAACAGGGCAGTTGTTTAAGTGAAGACTATCTGTATTTTTCAGCTTTTGAGATAAAAATCCTCTCAGAGCATTAATTAATTGAATGACTTGCCTCCGGAAGTTGTGGGTGCTCCAACAATGAAGATTTATAAGAAGATTTGTTAGGAATGTAAGTCACCTAACATTTGGGTTAGAAATATATAAACCAGGATAAACATTTTAATACTGTCTCTTTAAGAGAATGCTAAAACTGTAATTGGGTGTGGTTCCTCAAATGGCCATAAGATGGAGCCAGAAACCTGGGTTGTTTAGTTCCTGTTCTGTTGTTCTGGAGAGTGTTGGCCTTCTTATTGACTGTTGGGTTTGATGTAAGTTTATTTACTGAACTGTTTTTGATACTGGACTTTGTTATTTGGATTATCCCTGGACTGAAAACTGACTGCTTTAATTGTGAATGACTTGGACTACTTGTTTGGACTTTGCTTAAATTTTTATTGGAAGTAAAAACCTACATTTTACTATACAGTGTATCTATGTGCTGTTTGGTGTTATTCTTCACCACTCTCACTATGTCTCCCTGTGTGTGCTCATTCTCCTAATGGGGAATTACCTTAACAAGATTGGACAACCAGTTGTCTGAAATGGAATTTCAGTGGTAAGAATTACTGCTTGAGCAGGAAGTTTGACTAGAAGATTCCAAGGTCCTTTCCAATGCTGTTATTTGTTATTTTATAAGCAATACAAATAATTGTAAGTAAGAGTTGTGTATCTGTTATATCAAAATATATAAACAAAATATTTCTAAGACTGTTTGCATTCTCTTTAAGAGGAAAGGACACCTAGGTTCTAGGTTCTTTGGTGATTCTTATTTATCTGCCTTCTCTCTATTCTGAGAGCCTTCTTACAGGGCAACCTTCCCACACCCTTGAAGGCTATAAAGATGGAGACATTATATAGGAATCCTTTATGCATTTCTCTGCAAATCTGGCTCATTAAGGATAACTGTCAAATGAGAAACTGTCCAGCAATCAATCAAATCTGTTGTTTTCTGCTGTGTAAATGTATGTCAAGTGGCATTTGAATGCTGCCAAATTCCTACTCTGTTTATTGGTCACTAAGGTCATTATGTCACACTGCTAAATCTTTCACAATACATTTATTCTAAGTAGCCAATTCATAGAGTTGAAGTTTTGCTGGATACAAGGATATTTCTGTTTGTTTATAACAGATGGACTAGATAAATAGCTACATGATATGGTAAAACTGTTCCTGAAAGTAATGTCTTAAATGTGCTCTCGTACTGACAGAAAAGCTACTTATTAGGGCTTTTTTTTCTTTTGTAGATTTTTTTAAGTCAGCCATTTGAATTTTCATTATTGGAAAGTATTTAACTTTATAATTTACCTTTCTGAAATTACACAATTTAGCAAAAATATAATTACATAATAATCTGTAAAGAGAAAGATTTAATTTGCACTTACTACTGCCTTGACACTGTCTTTACAATATATTTGGTTCTCACTGAATATAGAAAGATTTCTAGCCATTGGCCTTTCCTGATGTCATATTTTTATAGTTATGGCATAGGCAGGTTAATATATTTTGGAAGATATGGTGTATGTGTGAAGTAAACATGAGGAAAAATCATATAGGGTTAGATAATTTTATACAAGTTTGGATAGGCATGTGAACTGCAGAAAGTGCAGTAACCATAAGTACTGTATGCATAAAGAAGATAGAACAGATAGTCAACTACAACGAAAATGAGACACTCCACATTATTTAGAAATAAGTTGGTGAAAATAATATTTTTTTAATTAAAAAATAAGTTTTCATAAAAATAAAGTCTTCCTATTTTCAAAGGTCTGATTACTCATATCTCATTTTAAAAGGCCGTTTGCAGAAAGATCCAGATTGATCCAATCTTTGTTAATCGAGCCATTGACTGTCATACTTGGTTTACTTGCTTTTAAAAGCTGAGTGGACCTCAAAAACAGGAAAACTTCTGAAAACATATCTGAAGATGTAAAAATATGGACATTTCCATTGTTTCACAGAGCATAATCTGCAAGTAAAGGAAATAGATATTTGTTATATTGTCATTTTATTGCAATAAAAATTTTTGATGCTGAAAAATAAATTATTCTTCCCTGGTCATATCTATCCTCTGGATGGGTTCCTAAACATATTATGAAGTAGCAATTTTTAATTAATTCCTGATTTTGAGTCGTATTTTTTAAAGAATTTGAACTTTTAGAACAGTGAAGCTTAACATGTATCTGCTCTCACTTCTGTTTGATTTTTTTTTGTGGTTGTTGATATATAAATTGTGAAAGTTACTGTAACCTAAGTAATTGTTACATAATTATTTAGTAATTATTTTTTATTTTATTTATAAATTTTAAATCACCCAATAGCAGAAGTGAGCAGTTTACTATAAAATACATTAAAAGAAACCATTTGAATAAAAACATAAAAAAGAATAAAACATGGTGAAAATACCATGCAAGCAGTCATTTAAAATCTAAAATAATATAAAGGAAAATACAATGTAAACGTTTGCAACTTACAATTGTGAGACTAGTAGACTACTATATGTTGCATGTAGCTTTTCCTATATGTTTGCATGTCCTATTTACATGTTTGTTTGTTGCCTGGTCTATTTATGCAGTGTCTTTGACAAATAAGTTGCTACATGTTTATACAATTTTTTTTTAATTTGAAGTGCCCAATCCCTGCATGAAATTTCTAGGTTAAGCTAGGCTAGGCATTACACATTATTTGTTCTAACAAATTAAAGGCTGTTTTATTATAGGTCTGTGTCAATGTATTAAAGTATCTATTAGCATAGAAATCAACTGTTTTTAATCACAGTCGTGCTAACATGATAAAATATGTATTGTAATGTCAGAATGCAAGTTCCATTTCATACATATTTGCATATAGTACAATAGACAAGTATATAATTTACATGATGATATTCCAATGCACATTTGGAGTGTTTGGAGGCTGTGTGGATCTGGATGGGTATCTCACACCTAGTAAAACCAAGTTGCTATGAACCTGGAGATTTTCTACTTCTCATTTTAAATGAGACTGTACAAAATCTGGAGGTTGATTCACACTGATTCACAAATTCTTCTCAAACAGCTGCAGTTCATAGGATCTTTGCAAGAATCCATTTTGGATTTATTCAAGGCTGGGTGGAATTTGTGGAAGTATTTCTAATCAAGTTAAACAAAGCTACCTATATGCAACCAAATGAAATGTGTGTTCTCTGTTGCTGCACTTGCCTTATCTCCCCTGAGATCAGGGGTGGGCTTCAAAAATTTTAGCAAAGGTTTCTCTGCCCGGTTGCTGGGTGGGTGTGGCCATGGCCTAGTGGGCCTCCTGCAGCATGGCAGAGGGGACGTTTCTGCCTTCCCCGGGCTCTGGAGGCTTTCCTCAAGCTTCTGGGAGGGCAAAAACAGCCTCCCCAGGCTCTGGAGGATCTCTGGAAGCCAGAAACGGGGCCATTTCTGGCCTTCCCAAACTTCCCAGAGGCCTGGTATGCCTCCATGCATACCCCGCACTTACCTGCATCCAAAACAGGTCATGTGTGAACTCCTGGGAGGGGCAGGGTGGGGTAGGCAGGGCCAGCCAGGAGTGGGATTTGGGGGTTCTCTGAACTGCACAGAATCTTAGCTAGGAGCTCTCCCAAACCCCTGCAAACCCCCAGAAGTCCACTCCTGCCTGAGATATGGAAAACCTGACCCTGCTTGCCTATTTTAAAGCCTGAACCATCTGGCTTTCCCCCCCAGGCACTGGGTGAGAAAGATTTGTGATCTTATGACATTGTGAACCAATGTCATTTATTGGTTTGCCTTGGCAGAACTGTAGTATTTCATTTCATTGTATTTTTGTTCTTTTTGCTTTTGCCTCTGCAACACCCTGATTCATTATGGGTGGTCAGCTCTATAAATTAACTAACAAGAAAAATAAATAAATAAATACATTTTTGTCCTTTGGTGCCCCTTTGCCTTTTCTGCAGATGCTTTTCATTCAGAAAATATTTATTGTGCCAATGTTTTAGAGATTGTGTTTAAAATATTTCTTTTATGCAGCAAAAAGCAATGTGCAAAATATAAAGATTAGTTTCATGTTTGCAAAACAAAAACTTGTTATTATACCACCACTAGGTCTGCATATCTTGAAAGCTTATAATAAATCATGATAATCTATTGCAATACTGTGGTAAGAATGAGCAAAAATGTAGCTATTTTGACCTTTACCAACATTTTAGATCAGAATAATGATCTTCACAAACAGGATAACTTTTTAATTATTCATACTCCTAGAAGTGATTTTTTTTCCCAATGGTCCAACAAGCCAAGTATGTCAAACAATGCATTTTTAGTTTACCACAGTCAAGAATGAAAAATGGAAACAATAATTATATTGAACCGACAAAATCTTGGAACTTAGATTTGGGAGTTGGTTAACCAACTAACCATAATTTAGTCTCAATGATTGAATATAGGACTAAATCTGTGAAATGTAAAATAGGTGGTGTATGTTTTACAAAGAAAACATGTATCCTTTACAAAGACATACAAAGAGGTTGTTGACTGGTGCCTGATCACAACTTGTAATGCAATGCTGCCTAGTTGGTTGTTCTTTTCAGAAGAATCTTGATTTTTTTTTTATTGTGTTGTGCCTGTCAAGATTAGAGTGAACAACTGAAGTTTGTGCATAAAGAAAATACAGGAGAACTTATTCAGTTTATTCAGCTTGCTATAAAAGCAAAAACACCAGTAGCATGATGTGGGGTTCAGCCTGCATTTCATCTAGTTCTTCATCATTGCTATTCACTTTCTCTTGTTATGGTCTTTTGTTTTGTGTTCTGCATAACACTCTAATCTCATTTATTCAGGTAAAGGTCTAGCCATCAATTTCAAGGTAATTTACAGTAAATCTAAAATTCTTTAGCACTTTGCCAAGACTGAGTACAACATAATCCAAAAAGATCCAAGATTCTTCTGAAAAGTCCAACTAACTAGGCAATATTGCATTAGAGGTTGTGATCCACCAGGTATCAGTCAAAAAACCACTTAGAATATAGAATAACAAGGTTGGAAGGAATCTTGAAGATCTTCTAGTCCAACCCCTTCACAAAAAGATTGTCCAATCTGTTTTCCAGTGATGGATCACTCATAGTTCCAGGAGGCAAGCTGTTCCACTGATTGATCTTTCTCATCTTTAATGTTAATACACCTTTTAACAGAAGATTATAGCATAAGAATACAGTAACAGAATCTTGCAAACTAGGAAGGGTAGTGACTCAAATTTCTTTTATCTGGCCATTGTCTTGCTTGATGGTTCTTCCTCCTATTCCTTAAAATTCTTGTATTGCTTATTACAGTACAGAAAACTACATAGATGATGTGCTGCTTGCTGCTTTGATGGCAGCAACACAATAATGCAGATTTTTTGGTGGTATGTATCAACACTGGAGATACTTTTCAACTCTCACAAGAAATGAATGAAGTTAGTAGCTTTGGTTCAGTCTGGGAATGTGTCTCGCAGGGCGAATAACAGTTGATAAAGTTCCCACAGGCATTGATCATCTAAAAACATTTCCTCACTAAAATTACTAACTATATCCCTGAATTATAAAGCTAGGGAAGGATAATTTGTGAAAGGCTATAATTACATGACAGTTGTATGAACATAGATATATGTCACTTTTTTTGCTCTTGTGGCTTCCTATGATGTCATTAGAAACTTTCAATATGTTGCATGTGCATTTGTGCTCACATGTGTGAGAAGGGGGTATGAGGTATTATTATCCGCAAACTATCTTAATCTTGCAGTTTGAGTTCTATTATTTATTTTGTATAGTAATCTGACACATATGTCAGATTACACATTTTTAAAAATCAGACACATATGCAGTGTAATCAGGCAGTAGTAAAATAGCACAGCTTCTATTGTGACTTCTATTGTGTGTTGAAGCAGCTGATACTGCTAATCTCCTCTGTATTGAATTTAAGAAAAAAAAGTGTATACCCAAAGAAATACTTTTGTGAGCATATCATTTGAAGAGCTCAGAAAAGAAGCTTTAAGACAGGGTTGGCCAAAGCAATACATTTTATCTGAACAATCCCTACTACCAATACCTTTTTGCTAAACGTACTATGATGCTATAGTTATTACAATTTTCTTCCAATGTTGAAACCAGATCTACTTTCCACCACAGAAATATTTTGCTGCAACTTAAAATAGCTTCTGTTAAGGCATTCGATATCTTTGATCAACATTCTTATAGGTACCAAAATGCTTATCAAGATAATTTATGTAGTTCTTTGTACTAAGGCTTTTATAGAATACCCAAAATGAACCTTAAGAAGTATAAGAAGTATGAACCTTAAGAAGTATAAGAACTATGTAAAAACAGCTTGAATAAATCAGGTTCATGGTCTGAGGGTAGACCATTCTAGCTCATTCCCAGTTTCAGTATGATTTGGAAAAACTAGTTCAATTCTTACTGGAAATTCTAGAATGCTTATCACAAGGAAGTATCACATTACTTTTACCTAGAGGTGGTATTCAGCAGGTTCTGACCAGTTCTAGAGAACCAGTAGTGGAAATTTTGAGTAGTTCGGAGAACCAGCAAAGACCACCTCTGACTGGAGATTTTCAGTATCCTTCCCCTGCCACACCCACCAAGCTACACCCACAGAACTAGTAGTAAAAAAAAATTAATCCCACCACTGCCTTTACCCTTTATGCTTATTGGGACCTGTAAAATATGGGTAACCAGATGTTATTCTCTCATCTATCAAGAACTGAACTCAGGGACTTTCATACTTAAATGACTATATATGGTGCATTATTTTTAGGAGCAACTAATGATCCCCCAAAATCCTATATATGGGGGCATGATATAATGAAACATACATATCCTTCTGCTCTGAGAACTTAATGGAAGGTGAACTATGTATACCATTCTAACAGTCTCTGCTGCAGAGGTGGTATTCAGCAGGTTCTGACCAGTTTTGGAAAACCATTAGTGGAAATTTTGAATAGTTCAAAGAACTGGCAAATACCACCTCTGACTGGAGATTTTATGGTATCCTTCCCCTGCCATGCCCACCAAGCCATGCCTACAGAACCAGTAGTAAAAAAATTTGAATCCTACAACTGCTCTACAGGTAGTCCTCAACTTACAACATATTGTTTAGTGACTGTTCCAGTTACAACGGTGCTGAAAAAGTGACTTATGACCATTTTTCATACTTATGTCCGTTGCACCATCCCGATGGTCATGGTTTATATTTATGATGGTCACAGTGTCCCAGAATCATGTGATCCTGTTTTGCAACCTTTTGACAAACAAAGTCAATGGGGAAGCCAGATTTACCGTGTTACTAATTTAAGAGCTTCAGTGATTAACTTAAAAAGAGTGGCAAAAAAAATCATAAAATGGGGCAAAACTCACTTAACAAATTTCTCATTTAACTACACAAATTTTAGGATAAATAAAGGGATCTACCTTTATAGATTCCTTCCTGTAAACTACTGAGCCCGAGGACCTGAACGAAGGCAGATATCTGCCTCAGGATAATGTTACACAATCCAATCTGAGTCAGTCACTGGGATCAGAGCTTTCGTCTTCCAAATTATATTGTTCCATTTGTGAAAGAAGTTATTTCATGCATTAATTCAATGTTGAGATTTAATATTGTCAGATGTTTATATTCTTTTGAAGTTTATCACATGGAAGTTGGCATCTAGTCAACGAAGATGGATTTCCTGAACCTTACTTATAGCCAAAAGACTTACTGTTCAGCATTGGAAAGACAAACATTGGACTCCAACGATTCAACCATCTGGAGAAACGATTAATATAGATTAACTATGGATTATTGTAATGAATTCTGGTTTCCCTTTATTGATGTAGATATGTCTTTAAGTATATATCCCGTATATTTATTTTTTATCTTTTTTTGTAATTTTATAATGTTTACATTATATTTCTTGCTTGTATTTAATTAATTAAAAAGAAAACTATGAGTTAAGTTAGCATTCTGTGACTAACACTCTGCAATAATAGCAAACTTTCTTTTCTGTGATATTCTTTTCTGTATTGGAAAGCACATCACTCTCTGGAATATCTTCTCAGACTAAACATATCCAGTTCTCTCAGCCTCTCCTGGATAATATCAGTGTTCAGGCCTAAAATAATCCTTCTTGGGGTTTTTTTTCTATCTGTTCCAGTTTCAATAGAGGATAATACAGGTAGTCCTCAACTTGCAACCACAATTGAGCCCAACATTTCTGTTGCTAAGCAAGACAGTTGTTCGTTTTGTTTGTTTATGACCTTTCTTGACTCAGTTGTTAAGTGAATCACTTCCATAGTTAAGTTACTGAAATGGTTGTTAAATGGATCAAGCTTCTCCATTGACTTTGCTTGTCAGAAGGTTACAAAAGGTGATCATACGACTCCCAGAACACTACAGCCATCATAAATATGGGTCAGTTAGCAAGTATCTGAATTTTGATCATTTCACCACAGGGATGCTGCTATCGTCCTAGGTGTGAAGAATTGTCATAAGGCCCTTTTTTCAGTGTTGTTGCAACTTCTAACAGTCATTTAACAAACTGTTATTCATCCAGGACCACCTGTATATATAATTCAGGTACAACTGTGGAGTATTTGGTACTCTCTGAGCTTGGTTGTTTGCTTGCAGACATTACATTATACAACTAGGTGACATCATCAGTGCAGTGAGTTGGATGTCTGACCAAGTAATGAAACCCAGAGAGCACCAGGTACTCCTGTTCCAGTTTCTCTGACTCTTTTAAAAGTATGTTGATGTAAATGGAACATACTAATTCAGTAACGTCTACCTACAGGGAAGGGAAGGAAGGGAAAGGAAGGGGGTAATTTCTGATGCTCCCTGCCAGCATCTCACAATTTAATGAGGAAGTTGGTAAAAGGAAGCTGATGCCACTCCCACTGTTGTTTTTGGCTCACCCATGGTCATTCTGTTTCTCTGTTTAGGTAACAAAATACTCAAAGGATAGTCCAATGGGGCACAGATTATCCAGTATACATATTTTTTTGGAATCAAAATATCCTCATAACTGATAACAGATAATCAGAGTTGGAAGGGATCTTGTAGGGCATTTAGTTCAACCCCCCGCCCAAGTGGGAGATCCTACACCATTTCTGACAAATGGCAGTCCAATCTCTTCTTGAAAGTCTCAAGTGATGGCGTTCCCACAACTTCCCAGGGCAAGCTGTTCCATTGGTTGATTGTTCTCACTGTCAGAAAGTTTCTCCTTATTTCCAGGTTAAATCTCTCCTTGTTCAGTTTCCATTCATTATTCCTTGTCTGGCCTACAGGCGCTTTAGAAAATAGCTTGACTCCTTCCTCCCTGTGGCAGCCCTTCAAATATTGGAAGACTGCTATCATGTCTTCCCTGGTCCTTCTCTTTATTAGACTAGCCAAGCCCAGTTCCTGCAACCGTTCGTTGTATGTTTTATCCTCCAGTCTCCTAATCATCCTAGTTGTTTTTCTCTGTACTTTTTCTAGAGTCTCAACATCTTTTTTATAATGTGGTGAACAAAACTGGATGCAGTACTCTAGGTGTGGTCTTACTAAGGCTTTATAGAGTGGTATTAGTCCTTCCCTTGATCTTGACTGTATCCCTCTGTTCATGCAACTTAGGATTGCATTAGTTTTTTTGGCTGCTGCTGCACACTGCTGGCTCATATTTAGCTGGTTGTCCACTAAGACTCCAAGATCCCTCTCACAATTACTGTTATTGAGCCTGGTTTCACCCACTCTATATGTGTACCTCTGGTTTTTCTTGCCTAAGTGTAGTACTTTACTTTTCTTTACATTGAATTTCATTTTGTTAGATATGGCCCAGTGTTCTCATCTGTCAAGATCTATCTAGATCTTGAGTCTATCTTCTTGGGTGTTAGCTATTCCTGCTAGCTTAGTATCATCTGCAAATTTGTTAAGTTCCCCTTCTATTCCCTCATCTAAGTCGTGAATGAAGATATTGAAGAGTCCTGGGCCTAAGACGGAACCTTGTGTCACCCCACTACTTACTTCCCTCCATGTAGACTTAGACCCATGATGTTCAGTAACAATGACATCCATGGCAATGTAGAACACAACTATTTATTCATCAGCATAACACTACACAAACCATTCCTGCCTTAAGTTTCTCCAGGAAGTCACTGACATCCTCCATTCATTTACTAAATTTCTGCTGCAATAGCTTTATACTGTTTTTTACCCTTTACAATTGGCAGTCACTGGGTTCTTATCAAATTAGTAAACAATTATGTGCAGAAAATATGAGTTAAAAACATGCAGCCTTGTATATGCAGATAATTTATTTATCTTTTATTTAGATTGTGTGTGGATGCCATCTCCTGGTTTTTACTGGTACACATATTCTTGTCTATTCCTATTGTATTTGTTTTTAAATAACTTTTTTCTGAATAAAAAACTAATGATAAAGTGGGTGGGGAATCTCACAGGCATGCTGAAGCAAACGTAAATCCACACAATGTGGGGGGGAAAGTGCCTTCTTTTGTCTGAATTTCCCATCAAATTCATTGTTTGACTCATGGTCATGCTATTTTAAGAGAAAGAGATAAACTTTTCCCTGTGTATTTCCTCCAAGTGATACATGACTTTATATATTTCAGTTGTGCTTTCTCCCCAGTTACCACTTTTCTAACAAAAAAGCTTTTTAACCTTCTCTTATAGGGAAAGAGTTTGAGCTTCTTGATAATTTTGATTGCACTTTGCCACCTATCTCTTGTCTACAATGCAGTTCCAAGAAGATTCCACTCCCATTTGGACTTGAGGCCCACAAGTGGCCTCAAGAACTCTCAGAGAGAGTGCTAACAACCAGATGATTGCAAATAAATATGACCCCCCCACCCCCACCATCCTGTCAGAATTAATCCTTCCATAGGCTCCACCATCCTCCCAGAACTGATGAAGCTTCTTGGATGAGAAGCAAAATGTTTTCTTCTTTTTCTTCAAGGGAAAAAAACCGTCCAGTTGCCTCTTGAAAAAAAACCTTTGGAACAACTATGACCTGGATAGCTGAAAATTTCCATAGACATTGCCCTTCTCTGATTTTTTTTTCTAGCTCTATTACATCTATTTCCAGTTGTGGCACTGAGAACGGTATTGCAGAAATACACATACTTGTCCAGTCCTCTTCTATCAACTGGAAGTGTAAATGTGAATGTCATCTGAAATCCAGATGTTTGAGCTTCCTTCTTAGATCTTCATAGTTCACAATTATATAGTAGTAGTTACTCCTTGAAATATAATTTGTCCTAATACATATTAACAGAATTTGATAAGTCTTACAAGTTATCCTTTGACCTATACTGCTCACAGGCTGCAGATTTAATGAGAAAATGGACCCAATTGGGACACCTCTGTTTCAGTACCTCATAATACTAAGTTGCCATTTGTTTTCCTTCTTTATGGAAAATTGCAGTTCCTATCAAGTCCTGCTGTAGTTTCTCCTTTATTTCATCTGAGAAATCTTCATCTTCTCATCCATTAGCTACTCATATTTTTCCACAAGCATTGTTGCAAGACTGTATGCACTACAAACGTGCTAGGTTCTTTACTCAGACAAGAAAAAAGCATGCCACAATCATTGCAGGTTATAACTACAGATTTAATATCAATTTATCAGCTTTTCTTTTCTTTAGGCATCATCACTGGAAAGTTTTTGATTTGTTCCTATTTGTCAGCCCTTGAGTTAGCCATGTATACACTATTGACTAAGAAGAAGCAAATTATAATTTTTAAGAATGTTGATTTAGCAGAATGTTAGGCAACTGAACTTCATCACTTTGTTTAAAATTTCTACTTAGGCATTGATGTCAATTTTCCGTATTGGATAGGATTTAAATATTTCAAAGAAAATGTGAGTGAAAGGAATATTTCAAAGGTGCTTTTTCATAGCTAAAGGCTATTGCAAAGGCACTAGTCTTTAGCTGTGAAGCTTTCAGCCTGTTTCCATAAACTCTGTTGTGATTATTATACTTCTTGACTGTAATACTAAATAATTTTTGAAAGACAAAATGTCAAAATCCAATATCAGTAGCAGAGATTCTCATTTTTACTCATGTTGAATTTCTTATACAAATATTAAATGAAGTTTAAAATCAGTGGTGGGACTCAGCCTATCACTAATTTTCGCACCCATTCAGGTGAAACGGTTGTTAAATTACTCACCCCCCACAAAGAAAGTGGATATGGGGCACTGTTCTGTACTGCAATGGAGAAACAGGCAATGGGGTAATTAGCACAAGGGAAGAAGAAGGCAGCTTTCCCTTTTCCTTCCCTCATGCTGGCCGCTCCATTACCCGTTTCTCCATTGCAGCACAGCACAGCACCCAGGATTCACTTTGATGGGGGGAGTAATTTAACAATTGGTTTGCCCAGGGTAAGGTTGGCCATCATGGGAGGCTCCTCTTGTATGTGTGGTGGAGCTGGAGCACAGAGATGGGCCATGCCTCCCACAACAGCGAACCTGACCCTGGGCAAACTGATTGTTAAATTATTTGAATCCCACTACTGTTTAAAGTCTAATTAGAAGAACCTCTAGCTAAAGGGAAGACAATTGAAATGGATTCAGAAGATGATATCCACTGCAGTGGTGAGATTCAAATTTTTTTTACTACCAGTTCTGAAGGTGTGGCTTGGTGGGCATGGCTGGTAAAATTTCCAGTCAGAGGTGGTATTTGCCAGTTCTCCGAACTACTCAAGATTTCCGCTACTGGTTCTCCAGAACTGGTCAGAACCTGCTGAATACCACCTCTGATCCAATGATCACATCCTTCTACAATAAGCCAAACCTGAACTAGAGGGACTTACACTTTTCTCTAAATGTCTTGTTTTATTCATCTCGTCTTAGATTGGTGAATAAAAATAGTTGAGAATAAATTTTACGCAGGAAGAAAAAATATTTCATAAAGATTACATAGCAAATGTAGTTCATACCTCAAATAACATGCTATAAGTTTACAAAAAGTATTTACTTGGTTGGCCTCCTTACTAAGTCACCACAGAAACATGTGCCTGTGAGGAAAACATTACTGGGACACGTGTCAAAAACAGATGATGAGTGAAATTTAATTTTTAGTGGTTTCTGGATATTTACTGGAAAAAAAAGAGGCTTCTGGAACTGAAAAAGAAAAGTCAGATACCCAAAATATTCAGTTTGCATTACTTTAGAAGGCAGAAAGAAGAGGCCAAATGGCTTAGATAAAATGAATGGAATTAGTCTATTGGCAGTTCTTGAAGAATGCATTCACCTTTGTTGTTTTTTCACACAAGAAGTGTGATATCCTTTTCAATAACTCTTGGTTTCAACCAGAAGCAATAGGGGTTTAGAAAATGATACAGAGCCAGGGTACATATTTTTTTTTCTGCACAGTGACTCTTTTCTTCCTGACTTCCAGTTGTATTGTTAGGGGGTATAACACCTATCAAATTGTTGCACGATAAGCTGGTACAAGGAATAATTAAAACTGAAATTAATCATCCTCTTATAATTGGCTTACAGAGATAATTAGCTCATGACCCTAGGACACTATTAATCTTGGTATAATTGTCTTGCTGGTCTATAAGGAATCTGTAAAGACTTGTATAAGTACAACTGCTGAAAGAATAGTCAGGAACATGATTACATAAGTGATTATTTCAAAAACTGGAACATTCAAGGCCAAGTCTGGCAAAAGCAAGTTTTCAATCTAGAATCTAAAAAATAAATCTAAATAACTGTAATACATATTTATTTATTTACACAAAAAAACCCTATTTTCCTCTTTCTTTTATTGACAGGCAGAATGGATTTATAGCAGATTAAAAAGTCATATTAACATCAATTATGAAAAGCAGAAAAAATATGATCTATTATTTTGCTAATCTTATCAGAGCATAACAATATGCTGATATCATATTGTTTTTTTAAACTATCATATTAATATATAATTGAATATCATATATAATCTGATTATAAAGATTATAAATTATAACCATATGATTTTGTATTGAATTTGAATCTACTCTGTTTTTCCAGTTCTCCTTGAATTATGTATATATTTCTAAAAAGGTTTTTTTTTTTCTCTGATTGTAATATTGAACATTTTCTATGAATAAATCAACTTTTCAGATCAAATACTATAAAAGAAGTTTTAATGTCATTTCCTGTAAAAGAATCATTTTGACAGTGAAATGGTTGACATATAAATTTAATAATTAATAAAATATCCATTTGATCTTATAGAATTATGTACATACATGAATGACCCTGAAGGTCTTTGACGATAGTTTTATCAACAAAGATCAGGAATATGCATTATTTTATTATACTTTCTTGAATGGCATCCATACACCTACCAATACACTGGGCTAGGACAAAGCAGGAAAACAGAAAATAAATTTTATTTAAATGTAGTGAACATTCGATAATGTGTCCATTCCAATGGTGTAATAATTTTCCTTTTCTGTTTTGTTATTTTTCATTGGCAAACAACTGGATTTGTGTCAGTGAAGGGATTCAATTTTTTTTACTACCGGTTCTGTGGCTGTGGCTTGGTGGGTGTGGCAGGGGAAGGATATGGTAAAATCTCCAGTCAGAGGTGGTATTTGCTAGTTTTCCAAACTACTCAAAATTTCCACTACCGGTTCTCTAGAACTGGTCAGAACCTGCTGAATACCATCTCTGATTTGTGTCCAAGGCTTCTGGAAGCACCATTGTGATCTGAGCTCCACTCTCACATTTCCTATAACCATTGTTCTAGTATAAAAGGATACACAGTCATTTAAAGAATGAGTATTATAAAGCACAGGTAAATAAATAAATGGATACAGGTATCAGCATAATGTCATTAAACATTAGTCTTCATCATTTTATAGATTATGAACTAGAGCAAACTCAGTTTAAGTTTATATGAATACAGTAGTTCTTAACTTACAACCATTTATTTAGTGACAGTTCAAAGTTATAACAGCACTCAAAAAAGTGACATGATCTTTTTCACCCTTACAGCCATTTCACCATCCTTATGGTCACGTGATCAAAATTTAGACTCTTGGCAACTGGCATGTATTCATGACAGCTACAGTGTCCCAAGGTCACATGATCTTCACCTTTTGCCATCTTCCATCAAGCCAGATTCTCTTAACAACCACATTACTAACCTAATGACTACAGTGATTCACTTAAAAACTGTGGCAAGAAAGTTTGTAAAAGGGGACAAAATTCACTTAACAACTATCTTGTTTAGCCATGGAAATTTTGGCATCAATTGTGGTCAAGGACTGTCTGTGTGTGGATCATCTCCCAAGTGCATAAAGGATTCCATCAAGGCCTCTGTACTTTCAGATTTCCAAATGGACCAAATCCTTTTCATTTACATAAAGAAGAATGAGTTTGTGAACATATTGATGTCAGGTTCCCCAGCTTCTATTCCCTGTTCAGTCAAGTTTCACAAAATGAATAAAACAGCTTGTAAATTTCTGAACTAAAAGAAAGGACAAACCAATGTGTAGATTCATAATCCAGAAGTGTCTTCATAGCTGCCATAGGTATGGCTTACGACAAAGCAGAAAAATGAACTGAATAACGGTATGTTCTGTATTGAGACTAAAATGTGGAAATCCGGCACATGTAGTGGCACGAGTTTGGTTTTTTTTTTAGCTAGTTGTTGTTTTTTCTAGCCAGTGTCAGTTTTTGGAAATATTTAAAGTCTTTTCTTTGACAGTCTTAATAGCCTGAGGAATTGAAATATATTTAGGTCCAAAGTTTTATAGCTTACATAATACATGCTCTGGTTCACATACCAAAAACAAGGAAGCACACATGTTCTCTTGAAAAAAAAAACATGTTTTAATTTAAGAGAAAAAATACCTTATAAAATAAAAGACTTAAAACAGGGTTTTTGTGGTTGTTTGTTTTTGTTTTGTTTTGTTTTGTTCTAAGAAAAAATGTACAGCCAGAATAAAATTATATTCATGGAAACACAATATGCGAACACTTAGTTTTCTAGAGAAGATTGTAATGCCAAGAAAGGTGGAAGGAAAGAGGACAACCAGCAGCAAGGTAGATGGGGTCACTTACAAAGATCATGGGTGCACCATTGGGAGACCTAAAGACATGGTTAGACATGATCATCATGGAGAAAATCAATCTATATCAGGGGTGGGTAGCTGTGTCCTTTTTGGGACTTGTGAACTTCAACTCCCAGAATTCCTGAGCTAGTCATGCTGGCTCATGAATTCCAGAGGTTGAAGTCCATAGGTCCTAAAGGGGGCATAGTTGTCCACCCTGATCTATATGATTCCTAACAGTAGACAATAACATGATGGCACATAATCAATCATTCAAAACATGGAAACATTTGAAAACAGTAGTTTTTTTTAAAAAATATTATTTTACAAGAACGATTGTATACAACTCTTTGTATTATAAACCAAAATACATTCTTCTTACTAACAATCGGAAAAGTTCATCCTCCAATGATGCTATTTAATAATGATCAGAATTGAAAAACTCAACCTCCACAGATTCTATTTTGTATGGATTTGCTCTCTAGGAGGAATGTACTGTTAGAGAACTCTGGATGAATTACTTCAATATTTTATACTAGGTATGATGCTGATGCTTTCCAGGCTGGCTAATATTTAATTATTAATTGGCTACTTATATAGTTAATTATATTGCATTATTTATAAATCTGTCTAGCTCCTCATATGACTCAGGCTGCAAGATAATTTAAAAGTCACCCAGGCAAGCAACTGAGACCCATTTTCCATGCCAAAAATGTATTGGAAAAGTATGACCCTCCATCTGAGCCAAAAGTCAGTAGGAAAAGGAGGGCTTTATGGGATTTGGAGGAATTCGTTTGGAATTAGGTTCCTTAGATCTATACAAGTTTTGTACGAGCAGAATTCTCTGGACATTTAACTCACATTTTTGTATGGTACAGAGATTGGAAGATGGCTACCTATTGTGAAATATTACTTGTAATGATCACCATCATTTTCCTAACATTAGGCAGGTACAGAGTCCACTTTTCAAATTGACAAATACCATCTTATCAAACACAGCATTCAGGTCCAACTGGACAATTTTCATGCCTGAATTTATTGTGTACAGATATTATCTGTAAAGATGAAGATATAAAAACACAAGTGGGATGACAACTTTCCATGTAATTTTCAAAGGTAAGGTACAATAATTAATTGAAATAATTTTGTCATAGATGTAAACTTAGAGAGTTACATTGTAACTAAAAGCAGTTACATTGTACGAAAGCATGGATTACACCAGATTTTAATTCAAAAGTCTTGTCAAGACTTGATTATCTACAATTCTCCTCAAAGAATACACTACTCACAACAAATTCAGTCTTTGCCAAATTCTTATGCAAGAATATCTTTGTCTCATGTTTTACTTTAACCAATATCCTAAGCCAGCTTTGGTATGATACTTTATTAATTACATATGCATGCAGTTCCACAAAAGGATCAGTGTTTTGCTATGGAGAGTTCAACACATATGTAATTTTTCACAACTGTAAGAGTAATGAATTACATTATTTCCATGGCCAAATGTATGTAATGGCAGGTGTGAATTTTTATATTTCCTATTTCAGAATTTTACAGCTTCTGCATTTCTGCTAACAACTTCTGTTAAAAGCATAAAGTATGTATGGAAATATTTATTTGCTAAAGTACATCAACAAATAATGTTATGGAGCAAAAGAAAGAGACAAATATATCATGTACAAAAGAATTCAAAACCACATTATACAAATAAATTGAGCCTGGTATTTATTAGAAACCAGAAGTTACATTTTTTGAGAGTAAAGCCCCTGTCACACTGAACCAACGGATGCAAAGAGGATGTAAAATGGACAAAAAACCTTGCCATCCGTTGGAAAACGTGATGCATCCGTTGTGTACTCACTGCGTACATCTTTCATACACTCTATCCGTAAAACATCCGTCTACTGCTATTTCATCCACTCAAAAAGTTTTGAGCTGCAAAAAACTTTTTGAGCAGATGAACTTTCCGCCGTGTACGATCTACATCCATGACACATACAGGCAACAAACGTTCTATGTCCGTTGTCATCTGTTCCATGTCCGATGTATCCTCTCGGCATCCTCTGGACATCCGCGCAACTCACATCCGTTCCAGTGAAAAGCAGAAAGAGGGAGGAAGTGAAAGGTACGTGGAACATCCACACAGCGTTCGTAGCACGGACATAGAAAGGATGAAAGTGGATGCATCTCATATAGAAAGCATTAAAACGGACAAAATGTTCATATATGGGACATATCTCAGATATTTAGGATGTCTGGAGGATGCCTAGAGTATGTGGAAGGACAGCTAGCAGAAAACCGACATTTCCTATTAAAAAGGGGGAGGAAATCACCTGGATCTCACTTTCAGTCCAGCAGCCCTGCTCTGCAGACCTCTTCAGCCTTGCTCTTGCTCTTCCACATCATCCATTGATCTCCACCATGGATCATCGCACACTCCTTTTGGTAGCCGCCATCATTCAACACCAGAACCAAGTCCTCTTCTGACTGTTTCACCTTTTCTACGCAAAGAGAAGAAGGAGACGTCCAAGAACTGTCTGGGTCCGATGATGGATTGGGAGAAGAGCGGAGTTTGGACTCTGTGACAAGCTGATGGTGGAGCTGAGGAATGAAGACACTCGTGCATTCCAGCACTTCATGAGGATGCCCCCAGCCACGTTTGACGAAGTTGTGGAGCATCTGAGACCAAGGTTGACCAAGGCAAACACCAACTTCCATCCCAGCCTGGACCCTGGACTGAAGGTGGCACTGACTCTGCGCCACCTGGCTCTGGGACCACGTACAGAAACATGCAGTATGCCTGGAGGGTGCCACACAACACCATCAGCATTGTGGTCAGAGCAGGCCCTCATCGAAGAATACCTGGAGGAGCTCCTCCAGTGTTCTACCACTGAAGAAGGCTGGAGGAAAGTTGCAGAGCAGTGGTATCAGAGATGGAACTTTCCCCACACCGTTGGAGCCATAGATGGGAAGCATGTGGCCTGCAAAGCTCCAGCCAACTCGGGGTCCAATTATTTCAACTACAAGGGCTTCTTCAGCATCATCCTCTTCGCCATGCTCGATGCTGACTACAAGTTCATGTATATCGATGCTTCAGGCAACGGGTCAGCTTCAGATGCCCAGATATACAATGCCAGTGACCTCAAGGATGAGCTGGAATGCAACCTCATCATGGGTTTCCCAGATCCAGACCCCCTACCCAACGACACACAAGATGTGCCCTACTTCATTGTGGGTGAAGATGACTTCTTCCTCAGAACCTACCTCATGAAGCCCTACAGTTCCAGATACCTCACCCGTGAAGAGAGGATCTTCAACTACAGGATGTCCAGGGCAAGACGGGTGGCGGAAAACGCCTTTGGCATCCTGGCCAACAGGTTCCAGGTACTTCTCACCACCATGCAGCATCTCCCACAGACCGTGAGGAGCATCGTGGAAGCTTGCTGCATCCTGCACAATCTCATGCGCACCCACTACCCAGTGTTGCAGAACAGGGTTGTGGACCACCAACAAGGCAATGGGGACATGGAGCCTGGTGAGTGGAGGCAAGGACTAAACCTGATAGACACTGTGGATGTGCAAGGCTCCAACAGAGCTTCACATGGAGGGAAGAAGCAGTGCAACCTCCTGAAACACTGGTGCAACTCCCCAGCTGGAGCAGTGGAGTGGCAAGACAGGATGGTAGATGATTAATGGATGCTTCCTTCAGCCTGTCTCATCACACTGATGAGATTGTGTCATGTATGTTGAGTGGCCTTACAATTAATAGGGCATTAATAAAGAGTTTTGTTTATGTTGAAATGTGTGGATCAATGATTAAATTGTTATTGATAATAAAGGGCCATATGTGTGGCAGCTGGGAGGGTGGACCATCCAATCCCACTATGCTTGCACTGGAGGTTTATCTATCCCACAGCTATCCTTACTCAACCCACAGCTATCCATCCCACAGCTATCATTACCCATCCCACAGCTATCCATCCCACAGCTATCCTTACCTATCCCACAGCTATCCATCCCACAGCTATCTTTACCCATCCCACAAGCATGCAAAGGTTTAACCATTTTTTCAAAGTTTTCCCCAACACTTTATTAAGTAAAACAAAATGAACCAAGTGCGTGAAGCAAAGATAACCTTTATTAATAACAAACTGTTTGACTTTATTAAAAAGTAAAATGACCCAAGTAAAGTGTCTTTAAGCAAAGATAAGGTGAGCAGGTAACAACTCAATCTCTGGCACTCTTTTCAGTCACTCTGAGGTGTGCCCATGGTCTCAGATATAAAGGGGCCAGGGACTGTGGAGGTGGCTGTTGCTTGAATGCTGGTCTGAGGTGCCATTGGGGTGCCTGGCCCCGAGAGTACAACAGGAGATGGTGTGTGCAGGAAGCTCTCAGAGAGCTGACTCAGTCCTGTGAGGTTGAGAGGCACTTCCTCAAGGACCTGGAATGTGAGGCCCAACACTGATGACAGATGTTTTGAGGAAGGGCTTGGCTGTGGGGTGGAGGAAGGAGGAGTGTAGTGGTGCTGTCTGGTCTGCAGCTGGGTCAGCTGAGGCGTCTGTGGCGTCTGTGGCGTCTGAGGAACCTGGGCCTGGACGGGGAAGGCCTGCCTCTGCTGTGGGAAGTCCTGGTAGTGGTAGGCTTGGTAGGCGAGGGGCTGCTGAAATCCATGGAAGGGCTGTGATATCACCTGGGGTGGAGGAGCAGACCTGGAGTGGGTAGCAGCAGGTTCAGCTGGGCCTGGAGGGTGGTGCAGAAGAGCTGTGATCCTCTCCTTCATCACCTACTGGGCCTTGGGCATGTCCATGAGGGTCTGGCCCATGTATGTGATGAAGGGCTTGCGGTTGGAGGATGGTATGTCAAAGTGGACCAGCTTTGAGAGGAGATCTGTGCTTGCCTTGATTGTGTCCCTGATCTCCAAGAGGACAGTGTGGCTCTGTCCCTCCGGTCTGCCTCTCTGCCTGCTTTCTGTGGAGGTGAAGGGAGGGTGGGGGTGGGTTGGTCTCTGGTGGCTGCCTCTTCTTGCTCCATCTGAGACAGGGGATCCTCCACATCCTCTGGCAAGGGGAGTGCAGCTGTGGGGGGTTCTCTGTCGTGGGGCCCTCCAAAGACACCTGCCTGGACATGGTAGCTGTCTCCTGGCTGGAAGAGGAGTGGCTCTCTGTGGGCTGTCTGAGGGAGAGGGTTGACAGAGGGACTGCTCCTCGGTGGCGGACCTCACCCTCCAGGAAGCTGCACCTGGCCATGACATAGGTCTCCCGGTCAGTTAGCTTGACAGCGGCCTGCCCGGATCTCTTCAGGTGCAGCTTGCCATACCAGGTGTGCATATGCTTCCACCACCCCAGGAGGACATCTGAAGTGTAGCCCAGGCTCTCTGGCTTCTGTCTCCACGCTGCCTGCTTCCGCTTGAGGTCACGATAAAGCCTGTGGCCCTTCCTCTGCATGGACTTGTTCTCCCTCAGCCATTCCAGCACCTCCTCCTCATGGTCCTCGGAAATGGAATACTGCTTCCTCTCCCCCTTCTCCTTGCCTTGCTTCTTCCTCCCTCTGGCAGGGCCTTCAGGGCCTTCAGCAGCAGGGCTTTGAGGGCCTTGGGGCTGGTCCATCACAGTAGCAGGAGAAGCAGCAGCAGGAGGAGGAGCACCAGCAGCAGCACCAGCAGGAGAAGCACCAGCAGCAGCACCAGTAGGAGAAGCACCAGCAGCACCAGCAACACCAGCAGCAGTAGCAGCAGGAGAAGCACCAGCAGCAGCAACACCAGGAGCACCAGGAGCAGCAGCACCAGCAGCTTCAGAGTCAGCGCCAGGGGGTGGGATGGTGGTTCTGTCCTTCTTGCCAGGGCTGGCAGGAGTAGGCACAGGCTTCCTCTTCTTCCCCATGGTGTTCTCTCAAGATGTCTCTGGCAGTAGGTCTTTCCTCTGAAGGGTGACCTGCTTGCGAGCTGCCTTCTTTTATATCCATGGAGTTTACGCAATTCATCCTCCCCGCATGTGCAGTGAACACTTTGCATCCGCTACGCATCCGCTATGCATCCTATAGGCGTCCGTGATGCATCCGCGTCATCCGCTACGCATCCGCTACACATCTGTTCCTTCCGCTACGCGTCTGCTTCGCTGTTCTCCCCCAGAAGCCCTGCGGATGTGTCATCTGCTTCCATCCGCTTCCATCCGCTAGGCTTCCTACGAACGTCCGCTTTACATCCCTGCTACATCCTCCCCACGTCCGTTCCTTTCCGTTGTTGTCTGCTCTCTTTATGCAAATTTGGGGCACTTTTGAGAGCGGATAACAACAGATGGAAAATTTGTTCATCCGCTGTGTCCTTTTTACATACCTTTTGCATCCGTTGGCCGGTGTGACCTAGCCTTAAAAGGCTGGACTTTGGGTTTGAGATTTTGTTTTGTTTTAAATAATCTCTTCTATATAATTCAGTAAATGTCTTTTTCTATTTTCTGTTCTCTTATTCATTTATGATTTATTCCTTAGTTTTCAGCAAAAAGGAAATTTCTTGTTGAAATACAGCTTTCTTTCCTAAGTGCAGGTACTTTGGATGTTTTTGTTCAGTCATTCACTTGCTTACAATTCTTGATGACCCAATGGACAATATAGTCTGCCAGTAGCTGTTTCTCTGAGTTTATATAAATTCATGTTTGTGATATTTGTATCTGGCAATCCTCTGCCAGACTCTTTTTCAGTTGTGATATTTGGATATTTTCAATTGCCTTCATGGTCTAATCTTCAGGGTCTTTTTCAAGAACTCATCCTTTCTCCTAACAGGCTTAAAATCTTTAAATTTCACCTTCATTTTTAATGCTTCCAGTGAGCTGTCTGGTTTTAACTTCATCCATTATTGAATAGTTTGTTCCTTTTGAGAACCAAGATATCCTCAGCAATTTCTTACAGTTCAAAAGCATTCAGGTTCCTTCAGCTTACATGGCCATATATTGGGAAATTTTAGCCTTGACAATTCATATCTTTAGTATTTTGTTTAAATATATATTCTTTTGCTCATGAATGAAGCATCTCTTTATTTCATGACTATGATCACCATTCCTATGGTGCCTAGAATGATAAAATTTCATATTCATTTCACCATTTCTTTGTCAATTTGTACTGAGTTGGGATAACTGTTTTTTTTTATTAAATATTGAACAACAGATTAACTTTTTGGCATCTGAACTTTTTTTACCTTCAACAAGAAATTTCACTGAAGTCTACCTCACTTCAGCCCTGTCACTTCCAGTGGTATCCTGGAATATCTGAGGTTGTTAATAGCAGTTTCATTTTCACCTTTTGTTTCTTTTTGAATACCAACTGACAAATTATATTTTTCCAACTCTGCCAGAAACCCCAGTAATAATATAGAAAATAGGCCAATGTTAAATTAGCCTTCAGAAATCATGGGTGCTCCATCACTGGAGGTTTTTAAGAAGAGATTAGACAGTCACTTATCTGAAATAGTATAGGTTCTCCTGCCTGAGCAGGGGACTGGACTAGAGGACTTCCAAGGTCTCTTCCAGCTCTATTCTGTTCTAAACATTCTAAATTATTTGATCTCTATTAAATCAATCAGTGATGGATTATGTGCCATCAAGTAACTGTCAGCTTGTAATGATTATATAGAGGTATTGTCTTCAAAATTACCTGTCTCCAACAAGGTCTTTCAATATTTTCAATGATGTACCCATTGTAGCTCTAATCTAGAACATTCACTGCTGGGATGTGCAGCTGGTTTTGTAAAGCTATGTGAGAATGTCTTTGAGAGACAGAAGGAAGAACTGCAGCAAGGGCAACCAGCCAACAAGTAGCATCTTAGTCCACGGAAGGAATTTGGGCATGGCATAGGTCTCAGAAGGAACTCTCCCTAGTTTATGAGGCTGTAAAAGTGACAGGGAAGAAATGTAGTTTCAGTTTTACATGATTCTACTAATGTAATAAAATAGAGCTAGTACTTCTGGAAATGCTTCTTGTCTGGCCTGTTTTGCAAGGCTGACAACTGATCATACTTTTCTTCTCTTTTCCTCCAATTTTCTAAGAATTAAGAACTTTTCAAGGAAACTGGGTCCTCACATGATATATCCAAAATATTTCCCTTTGCTTAAATATTCCTTGAAAAACTATTCTGGATTAATTTATATGATGTGAATATTGTACCAGTTTATTTTACCAATACTCAGATACTCCAAATATCATATAAAACAGAAGTGGGAATAAAAGATAGAAGGACTAAAATAGTTGGTGGTGTAATAATTCCTGTAAATATCCATCAATAAATGAACACAAAAGAAGCATCTCAGAACTCATAAAATCGAAGGTCTAGAAAATTGGAAACCCAAGTATTTAAAATGGAAGCTGATGGGCTACAGCTGGCAAGATGTTGATCTAGAATTAAGGAGATTCGGGTATAAGTCCAACCTTATATGTACCAGGCAGGCACAACACAGGTTATGTAGACAGTAAACATAGTGTCAGACCTAAAGATCTCAAGTGCCTATGTACAAATGCACAAATTCTGGTGACCAAACAGGGTGAACTCGAACTGGGAATACATGAAGGTAAATATGATATAGTTAGAATAACAGAAACTTAGTGAAATGAAACCCATTACTGGAACATACTGGTAGAAGGATAGAAACTATTCAAAAAAAGCAGACCCCATAAAAGAGGAGGTGGAGTTGCACTGTATGTAAAGGACCACTACATTGCTACAGAAATGCATGAAACCAAGGATGAAAACCTCCTAGAATGTATATGGGTTAAAAAAGAATGACATGGCCATAGGTATATATTATAGGCCACCCAATCAAGCAGAAAATATAGATGTTCTTTTTGCCAGCCAACTAACAAACATATACAGGAAACACACAACAATAGTAATGGGAGACTTCAATTATCCTGATATCAATTGGAAAACTAATTCTGCACCAAGTGAGAAATCAAATATGTTCCTGACTAACCTAGCTGACAATTTTGTTGTCCAAAAGGTAGAGGGTGAAACTAGAGGGACAGCCATACTGGACTTAATTCTTACAAACAGAGAACAAGTGATAGAGAGAGTTGAAACTTCAGGAACCTTGGGTGAGAGTGACCATGTCATACTAGAATTCAACATAACACAAACACAAGCAAAAAACATAATGACACCAGAGTCTTGGATTTTAAAAGAGCTGATTTCAATAAACTCAGAGAGAACTTGGGAAAGATTCCATGGATGAAAATCCTAAAGGGGAAAACAACTCAAGAATCTTGGGAAACTCTAAAAAGTATGATCATAGAAGCCCAGATCAGCACAACACCACTGAGAAAGAAAAACAAGAAATCCAAGAAGAAACCAGCATGGCTGCACAAAGATCTCTCTGGCAAATTGAAAGAAAAAAAGGACAAGTACAAAAAATGGAAAGAAGACATACAACCAAGGAAGAATATCAGCAGATAGCCAGAATCTGCAAAGACCAAGTCAGGATAGCAAAGGCTCAGAACGAACAAAGACTTGCAACAAAAGTCAAAGATAATAAAAAAAGTTTCTTCCAACATATAAATAACAAAAAAAAAAAAAAATCAAGCAAACAGTCGATCCACTAAAGAGAGAAGATGAAAAGGAAGTAACAGGCAACAGAGAGAAAGCAGAACTGCTTAACTCATTCTTTTCATCTGTCTTCACGCAAAAAGAAACCACAGCTCAACCCAACAGAAATATAACTGTAAAAGACAAACCAGAAATAAAAGTTAAAATAAGCAAAAAAATAGTAAGAGAATGCTTGTCTGATCTTGATGAAAACAAATCACTGGGGCCTGATGTATTACATCCCAGAGTTTTAAAGGAGCTGGCAGAAGTCATCTCAGAACCACTGCACCATATCTTTCAAAAATCCTGGAGAACCAGAGAACTACCAGAAAACTATTTTCAATATAGTGACTACATTAGTTGTCCAACAAAATAGTGTGAATATAATATGTTTAGATTTCAGCAAGGCATTCAATAAAGTAGACCACAAACTACTTCTTAGTAAGCTAGAAAAAAGTGGAATAGATAGCACCAGCACTAGATGGACTCACAACTGGCTGGCTTAGATTAGATTAGATTAGATCCTTAGATTAGGATTAGATCCTTTTTTTTAAAACAAATTTTATTGATTTTACAATTAAAAAAAAAAACCAAAGACACAACAACTTAATAACACGTACATAATTGAAGGGTAGGGAAGAAAAAAAAGGGAAAAAAGGGGATGGGAAAAGAGGACCGGGGGAAAAAAAAAAAGAAAGAAAATACAGAAAGGAGATTTGTTAAAAATATTCTTACTTTCGACAATTTGTGAGATCTTTTCTTCCTTTGGTTTTACTATCTCTAAACACTTTATCTTTACAAGAATTTATACATCACTCATATAAATTTATCTTATTCTTTCTATCCTATATTATAAAATTCATCTTTGTTCTAACCATTTATACCAATAATTCCAGCTATTATAATATATTGAAGTTTCTTTGTTTTTTAGAGCTAATGTTAATCTGTCCATTTCTGCGCAGTTTGAAATTTTTTGGATAATCATCTCCTTTGTAGGAATCTGTGTTTGCTTCCAAAACTGAGCAAAAGCCAAACTAGCTGCTGTTAATATATGTATTGTAATATATTTTGTCTTTTTTGATATTTGTTTGTCAAAAATCCCTAGTAGAAAAGACTCTGGTTTATAGAATATAAACCAGGATTAGATCCTTAATGGGTCTAAATCTAAATGGAGAGAAGTAAGCAGTGGAGTGCCACAAGGTTCCGTCTTAGGCCCAGTACTCTTCAATATCTTCATTAACGACTTAGATGAGGGAATATAAGGGGAACTTAACAAATTTGCAGATGATACTAAACTAGCAGGAATAGCTAACACCCAAGAAGATAGACTCAAGATCTAGATAGACCTTGACAGACTAGAACACTGGGCCATATCTAACAAAATGAAATTCAATGTAGAGAAAAGTAAAGTCCTGCACTTAGGCAAAGGAAAGTCCTGCACTTTTGTCCTGCACAAAACCAGAGGTACACATATAGACTGGGTGAAATTAGGCTCAATAGCAGTAACTGTGAGAGGGATCTTGGACTCTTAGTGGACCACCAGCTAAATATGAGCCAGCAGTGTGCAGCAGCAGCCAAAAAAGCTAATGCAATCCTAAATTGTATTAACAGAGGGATAAAATCAAGATCAAGGGAAGTACTAACACCACTCTATAAAGCCTTAGTAAGACCACATCGAGAGTACTGCATCCAGTTTTGCTCACCATGCAGTGTTTGCGAAGAATGAGACCGGAGAGCAGCGTAACTTCAGCTCTTTTGTTCAGTGCAGAAAGTCTGTCTGAACCAGGACCCACGGCAGCTCTTTTTATAGAGAAGCTGCTTGCGGCTAGTGGCCAATGACGGCTACTTGTTTTTCCCACCACTGAACTAGCCAATCATAGGTTAGCTATTATTGGCCAATCAGCATTGAGAAAGGAACCAATCAGCTTCTAGTATTTCTCGACCAATAGGAATAGACTATTTGAAGTATGTTAATATGGAACACACCACATTATGTTGAGTACAGAGATGTTGAGTACAGAGAAGAGCAACCAGGATGATTAGGAGACTGGAGGCTAAAACATACAATGAACAGTTGCAGGAACTGAGCTTGGCTTGTCTCATAAAAAGAAGGACCAGGGGAGACATGATAGCGATCTTCCAATATTTGAGGGGCTGCTGTTGTGGAAATTCCCCATCAGGAGAATGATCGCATAGAGGGAGACGTAGTTAGAGAAGTGTTGAATAATAAACACAGCACACAGATACACTGTACAGTAAATGTAGGTTTTTACTTCCAATGAACGTTTAAGCCCATGTCACACTGCACCAATGGATGCAAAGAGGATGTAAAATGGACAAAAAAGCTTGCCATCCGTTGGTTAACGCGATGTACTCACTGCCTCCGTTTTGCTTCCTCTCTATCCGTCCAGCATCCATCTATTGACGTTTCATCCGCTCAGAAAGTTTTGAGCTGCCCAAAACTTTTGCCCGGAAAATGTATCCAATTCGTCCATTATGCATCCGCTACGCATCCGCTACGCATCTGTTACGCATCCGCTATATCCGCTAGGCATCCACTGTGCATCCGCTCAACTCGCATCCGCTTGGATGCAGGAAGGAAGCGGAACGGATGCAGAACGGATGCAGAACGGATGCAGAACGGATGCAGAACAGATGCCAAGCAGAAACAAAGCGTTTAAAACGGAAAAAACGTTCGCAGAGGGGACCTATCTCAGATATTAAGGATGTCTACAGGATGCCTAGAGGATTGCTAGAGGATGCCTAGAGGATGCAAAGGGACACCTATCCTGCCTATAAAAAGGGGGAGCAACTCACCTGCATCTCACTTTCAGCCCAGCAGCCCAGCTGTGCAGACCTCTGCAGCTTTCATCTGACACTTCCTCTTCCACAGCATCCAGTCATGTCCACCGTGGATCGTAACACAGTCCTTTTGGCAGCCACCATCCTTCTGCAACAGTGCGAAGCCATCTACAGGTTCTGTGAACTCTAATACGGGAAGAAAAGGAGGTGGCCAAGAAGCGTCTGGGTCCGAAGATGGATCGGGAGAAGAGCCGAGTACGGACTGTATAACAAGCTGATGGTGGAGCTCAGGAACGAAGACACTCGGGCATTCCAGAACTTCATGAGGATGCCGCCAGCCATGTTTGACAAAGTTGTGGAGCGGCTGAGACCTAGGTTGACCAAGCAGAGCACCAACTTTTGGCCCAGCCTGGACCCTGGGCTCAAGGTGGCACTGACTCTGCGCCACCTGGCCTCCGGGACCACGTACAGGAGCAAGCAGTATGGCTGGAGGGTGCCACACAACACCATCAGCATTGTGGTCAGAGAAGTGGTGCAGGCCATCATCGAAGAATACCTGCAGGAGCTCCTCCAGTGCCCCTCCACTGATGAAGGATGGAAGAAAGTTGCAGAGCAGTGGTACCAGAGGTGGAACTTCCACACACCATTGGAGCCATAGATGGCAAGCACGTGGCCTGCAAAGCACCACCCAAGTTGGGCTCCACTTATTTCAACTACAAGGGCTTATTCAGCATTGTCCTCTTTGCCATGGTCGATGCTGACTACAAGTTCATGTACATCAATGCTTCAGGCAGCAGCTCATGTTCAGATGCCCAGGTATACAACACCAGTCACTTCAAGGAGGGGCTGGAAGGCAACCTCATGGTGGGCTTTCCAGATCCAGACCCCCTGCCCAATGACACGCAAGATGTGCCCTACTTCATCGTGGAGGATGATGCCTTCTCCTTCAGAACCTACCTCATGAAGCCCTACACTTCAAGACACCTCACCCATGAAGAGAGGATCTTCAACTACAGGCTGTCCAGGGCAAGGCGGATGGTGGAGAATGCCTTTGGCATCCTGGCCAATAGGTTCCAGGTACTTCTCACCACCATGCAGCATCGCCCAGAGACCGTGAGGAGGATCATGGAAGCTTGCTGCATCCTGTACAATCTCATGCACACCCGCTACCCGGTCTTGCAGAACTGGCTCGTGGACCTCCAACAAGGCAATGGGGACATGGAGCTGGTGAATGGAGGCAAGGGCGAAACCTGATCGACACTGAGGATGTGCAAGGCCCCAACAGAGCCTCACGTGAAGGGAAGAAGCAGCGCAACCTCCTGAAACACTGGTGCAACTCCCCAGCTGGAGTGGTGGAGTGGCAAGACAGGATGATAGATGATTAATGGATGCTTCCTTCAGCCTGTCTCATCACACTGATGAGATTGGGTCATGTATGTTGGGTGGGCCTACAATGAACAGGGAGTTTAATAAAGAGTTGTGTTTGTGTTGACATGTGTGGATGATTATTACATTATTATTGATAATAAAGGGCCATAGGTGTGGCACCTGGGAGGGTGGACCACATAGTCCCACTATGCTTGCACTGGAGGCTTATCTATCCCACTGCTATCCTTACCCATCCCACAGCTATTACCGATCCCAAAGGTATCCCTGCCCATCCCACTGCTATCTTAACCCATCCCACAAGCATGCAAAGGCTTAAACCATTTCTAAAAGTTTCCACCAAGACTTTATTAAAAAAAAGAAATGAAGCAAGTGTGTGAATCAAAGATAAACTTTATTGAACAACAAGCTGTAAAACAAAAACGACCCAAGTCACTCTACAGGTAGCCAGCTACCCAGTCTCTGGCACTCTTATTGGTCACTCAGAGGTGTGCCCAGTCTCAGGGGTGAAGGGCCCAGGTGCTGTGGAGGTGGGTGGTGCTGGAGTGCTGGTCTGTATCGTCATTGGAGTGCCTGGCCCCGAGAGGACAACAGGAGATGGTGTGTTGAGGAAGCTCTCAGACAGCTGGCTCAGACCCGTAATGCTGAGAGGTCCTTCCTCCATGCCATGGGGTGTCAGCCCCAGTACTGATGACAGATGTACTGAGGCCGGGCTTGGCTGTGGGGTGGAGGAAGGAGTAGTGTAGTGCGGCTGTCTGGTCTGCAGCTGGGTGAGGACTGCCGTGGGTGGCATCGGTGGTGTGGGTGGCATCACTGTCATCTGTGGCATCATTGGCGTGGCTGGCATCGGTGGCATCAGTGGAACCAGTGGCAACGGTGTCACCCGATGACTCTGTGCCTGGGCTGGGAAGGGCTGCTGCCTGTGCTGCTGGACCTCCTGGTAGCCGTAGCCCTGGTAGGTGAGGGCCTGTGGGAAGCCTTGGTATGGGAGGGACATCACCTGGGGTGGAGGAGCAGACCTGGACTGGGTGGGAGCAGGTTCCTCTGGGTCTGGAGGGTTGTGAAGCAGCTCCGTGATCCGGTCCTTCACCACCTGGTACTGGGGTTCCTCCATGTTCTTGAGGGTCTGGTTGACATAGGTGAGGAAGGGCTTGCGTTTGGAGGATGAGGAGTCGGTGCTGACCAGCTGAGAGAGGAGATCTATACTGGTGCGGATGGTGTCCCTGATCTCCAGGAGGACAGTGTGGCTCTGCCCCTCCTGCTGTCTGGCTTTCTGCCTTTCTGTGGAGGCAGAGCTGGGGGGGGCTACGACTGTGGTGGACTCGATGTCTCCTCTCTCCCACCGCACCAGGGAGTCCTCCACGTGCTCCACTATGGTGACAACAGCTGTCCGCGGGTTCTCCGCCATGGCATGCTCCACAGAAACCTGCCTGGAGACAGGGACTGACTCTCGGCCAGAAGAGGACTGGGTCTCAGCAGGCTGCCGGAAAGAGAGGGTAGACAGAGGGGGTCCTGGTGCTCCTCGGTGGCGGATCTCACCCTCCAGGAAGCTGCACCTGGCCATGACATAGGTCTCTCTGTCCGTCAGCTTTACTGTGGCCTGGCCAGATTTCTTCAGGTGCAGCTTCCCGTACCAGGTGTGCATATGTTTCCACCAGCCGAGGAGCACCTCCGAAGTGTAACCCATACTCTCTGCCCTCTCTCTCCAAGCAGCCTGCTTCCGCTTGGTGTCCCTGTACAGCCGGTGTCCCTTCCGCCACAGATAGTCATTCTCTCTCAGCCACTCCAGCACCTCATCCTCGTGTTTCTCCTCAATGAAGTATTGCCTCCTCTCCCATCCCTGCATACGCCTCTTCCTCCCTTTGCCAGGACCAGATGGGCCCTCATCAGAGGGGCTCCCAGGTGGTAGGGGCTGCTCCTCCACACCACCAGCAGCAGCAGCACCAGCACCAGCAGGATCATCATCATCATCATCATCATCATCATCATCATCACCAGCAGGATCATAATCAGCAGCAGCAGCAGCAGCAGCAGGATCATCATCAGCAGCAGCAGCAGCAGGATCAGCAGGACCAGGATCAGCAGCAGCAGAGTAATCACCAGGAGCCCCAGCAGCACCAGCACCAGCAGCATGAGCAGGACCAGAAGCACGAGCAGGACCAGGAGCACGAGCAGGACCAGGAGCACGAGCAGGATGAACAGGATGAGCAAGACCAGGAGCACGAGCAGGACGAGCAAGTCCAGGAGCACGAGCAGGACGAGCAAGTCCAGGAGCACGAGCAGGACGAGCAGGACCAGCAGCAGGTTCAGCAGAGTACGCAGCAGAAGCACCACTGCCAGGAGCAGCTTCAGCAGAAGCTCCAGCACCAGAAGAGCGAGCCCAAGCAGCAGAAGCCCCAGCAGAAGCAGAGTCAGGGACAGGGGGCGGGAGGGTGGCCCTGTCCCTCTTGCCAGGGATGGCGGCAGGTTGATGAGACTTTTGCTTCTTCCCCATGGTTGTGGGGTTGCTGGCTGGCAGGGAGGCTGGCAGGCACCAAGGCTGGCAGGAAGGCTGGCAGAAAGCCTGGCACCAAGGCTGGCAGGAATCCTGGCAGGAAGGCTGGCACGAAGCCTGGCAGGAAGGCGGGCAGGCAGGCAGCAAGACTGGCAAGCAGGCAGGCACCAAGGCTGGCAGGCAGACTGGCAGCAAGGCTGGCAGGCAGGCAGACAGCAAGGCTGGCAGGGAGGCTGGCCAGGAGGCTTGGAGGCAGGCTGGCAGGAAGGCTGGCAGCAAGGCTTGCAGGCAAGCATGCAGGCAGGGCAGGCAAGGACTCGATTTGGAGGTCTTTCCTCCAAATGCTGACCACGTGCGTGCTGCTTCCCTTTATATCTGGTGGGCTTGCGCAATGCATCCCCCCCGCATGCGCAATTAACGCCAGGCATCCGCTAGGCTTCCGCTGTGCATCCACTAGGCTTCTGCTGTGCATCCGCTTCATCCGCTGTGCATCCGCTCTGCATCCGCTTCATCCGTTCCGCATCCGCTTCATCCGTTCCGCGTCCGCTTTGCTGAGGCCCCCTGGAAGCCCTGCAGATGTGCCATCTGCTCCCATCCGTTTCCATCCGCTAGGCTTCCGTTCTGCATCCGCTTTCCATCTGCCCTGCATCCTCCCCGCGTCCATGTTATCCGCTCCGGTTATGCAAATTTTTGCCCCTTTTGAGAGTGGATAACAACGGATGGAACATTTTGCTCGTCCGTTGTGTCCGTTTTGCATCCATTGGGCAGTGTGACAGGGCCTTTAAGCAAAGTTCAAACACAGTCCAAAGCATTCATGGTTAAATCAGTCAATGTTCAGTTCAGGAATAATCCAATAACAAAGTCCAGTATCAAAAACAGTTCAGTAACAGACTTACATCAAATCCAAGAATAACAATCAATACAGGAACCGCAACTCTCTCCAACAGAATGAACAGAGATTCATTGAGACTAAAACAACCCAGGTTTCTGACTCCATCTTATGGCCTTTTGCGGAACTGCAACCAATTACAGTTTTAGTATTCTCTTCAAGATACAGTATTAAAATGTCTATCCTGGTTTATATATTTCCTACCCAAATAACTGTTAGGTGATTTACATTCCTAACAGCTGACACAGGGAGGAAGGGGTCAAGCTATTTTCTAAAGCACCTGTAGGGCAGACAAGGAATAATAGATGGAAACTGAACAAGGAGGGATTTAACCTGGAAATAAAGAGAAACTTTCTGACAGTGAGAACAATCAAGCAATGGAACAGCTTGCCCTCAGAAATTGGTGGGAGTGCCATCACTTGAGACTTTCAAGAAGAGATTGGACTCCCATTTGTCAGAAATGGTGTAGGGTCTCCTGTAGAGTTGTAATTGTGGGAATGTTCCAATCTCGGATGGCAAACCTCAGATAAAGAATGTTTCCAAGCAAATACAAGTCAGGCAAACAAAGCCACTAAATTATAGACAAAGGAGGATTAGATAGGGGAAGTAGACATATGTTTGACTTTAACTAGAGATAATTAATTGTATGGATTACTGTACTAAACAGTAACGAAAGTTAAGCAGTAACCAAAGTTAACCAATGATGGAGGATAACTAAAAATGTATATAAATGCAAAGACTCCAAGTCGTCCTCCAAGGGGGATCCAATAAAGATCATCATCATAATTCAGTTGTTCATGATCAAACAACTCGACTGCCTCGTCATTACAACAGTCTCCCACTTGGGAGGGGTTGGACTAGATGACCTACAAGGTCCCTTCCAACTCTGATTATCTGTTATCTGTTAATTTGGGGGCAGCTGCTCTCTTTCAGTGCAACATGTCTCACAGAAGGAGGGAAAACATACAAAGGCATGTACCATCTGCACCTGTTTGAGCTAAGATATAAACCTAAAACTGATAGCATGTATTCTAATAGTGGTGTAATCTAGAATGAAGGGTACATGTCTGCTGGGGACAACAGTGATTTCATAGGGAGAATCTTAATAACAGTTTTAATGATCCAGAAGGCAAATCATTCTGAATAGATTTTATAAAAGCTTATCTTGCAAATGGTTCACAATAGTTGCTAAATGAGGCATTCCAGAAATCACTGTATCTGCAGCAACTTTGCATATTTATCGGCAGTGACCCTGAGTATTTAAGAACAGGCAAGATATTGGAGAAGCAAATCCAAAAGAATCACAATTCAGATCTATAGCAATATTTATCACCTCTCCTTTCACTGTTTTCTTAAAGCCCCTGTCACACAGCACCAACGGATGGAAAGAGGATGTAAAACGGAGAGAAACACTTGCCATCCGTTGGTTAACGCGATGCATCTGTTCTGTACTTACTGCGTCTGTTTTTCATACTCTCTATCCATCCAGCATCCGTCTACTGACATTTCATCCGCTCAAAAAGTTTTGAGCTGCACAAAACTTTTTGAGCGGAAAATGTATCCAATGCGTCCATTAGACATCCGCTATGCATACGGGAAATATTCATTAGACGTCTGTCGTCATCCGTTACACGTCCGCTATATCCGCTAGGCATCCGCTGCACATCCGCGCAACTCAAATCCGCTCCAGCGGAAAATGGACACAGGGAGGAAGCGAAAGGGAAGCAAAACGGACACGCAGCATTAGTAGCACGGACATAGAAAGGAGAAAGCAGATGCAGCTCGCATACAAAGCATTAAAACGGAAAAAACATTCATATAGGGGACGTATCTCGGATATTTAGGATGTCTGGAGGATGCCTAGAGGATGCAAAAGGACACGTAGTGGAAAACCTATATTTCCTATAAAAAGGGGGAGGAAATCACCTGGATCTCACTTTCAGTCCAGCAGCCCTGCTGTGCATACCTCTTCAGCCTTCATCTTGCTCTTGTTCTTCCACACCATCCAGTCATCTCCACCATGGATCATCACACCTCCTTTTGGTAGCCACCATCATTCCACAACAGTGCGAAGCCATCTACAGGCTCTTTCACCTGTTCTACGCAAAGAAAAGGAGGCGGCCAAGAAGTGTCTGGGTCCGAAGATGGATCGCGAGAAGAGCCGAGTACGGACTGTATAACAAGCTGATGGTGGAGCTGAGGAACAAAGACCCTCGTGCATTCCAGAACTTCATGAGGATGCCGCCAGCCATGTTTGACAAAGTTGTGAAGCGGCTGAGACCCAGGATGACCAAGCAGAGCACCAACTTTCGGCCCAGCCTGGACCCTGGGCTCAAGGTGGCACTGACTCTGCGCCACCTGGCCTCCGGGACCACGTACAGGAGCAAGCAGTATGGCTGGAGGGTGCCACACAACACCATCAGCTTTGTGGTCAGAGAAGTGGTGCAGGCCATCATCGAAGAATACCTGCAGGAGCTCCTCCAGTGCCCCTTCACTGAAGAAGGCTGGAAGAAAGTTGCAGAGCAGTGGTATCAGAAGTGGAACTTCCCCCACACCATTGGAGCCATAGATGGCAAGCACGTGGCCTGCAAAGCTCCAGCCAAGTCAGGGTCCACTTATTTCAACTACAAGGGCTTCTTCAGCATCATCCTCTTTGCCATGGTCGATGCTGACTACAAGTTCATGTACATCGATGCTTCAAGCAACGGGTCAGCTTCAGATGCCCAGGTATACAACGCCAGTCACCTCAAGGAGGGGTTGGAATGCAACCTCATCATAGGCTTCCCAGATCCAGACCCCCTGCCCAACGACACACAAGATGTGCCCTACCACATCGTTGGGGATGACGCCTTCTCCCTCAGAACCTACCTCATGAAGCCCTACAACTCCAGATGCCTCACCCATGAAGAGAGGATCTTCAACTACAGCTGTCCAGGGCAAGGCGGGTGGTGGAGAACACCTTTGGCATCCTGGCCAACAGGTTCCAGGTACTTCTCACCACCATGCAGCATCGCCCACAGACCAGGAGGAGCATTGTGGAAGCTTGCTGCATCCTGCACAATCTCATGCGCACCCGCTACCCAGTGTTGCAGAACAGGCTCGTGGACCTCCAACAAGGCAATGGGGATATGGAGCCTGGTGAATGGAGGCAAGGGTGAAACCTGATAGACACTAAGGATGTGCAAGGCCCCAACAGAGCTTCACATGAAGGGAAGAAGCAGCGCAATCTCCTGAAACACTGGTGCCACTCCCCAGCTGGAGCAGTGGAGTGGCAAGACAGGATGGTAGATGCTTCATGGATGCTTCCTTCAGCCTGTCTCATCACACTGATGAGATTGTGCCATGTATGTTGAGTGGTCCTACAATGAACAGGGCATTTAATCAAGAGTTGTGTTCATGTTGAAATGTGTGGATCAATGATTACATTGTTATTGATAATAAAGGGCCATAGGTGTGGCACCTGGGAGGGTGGACCACATAGTCCCACTATGCTTGCACTGGAGGCTTATCTATCCCACAGCTATTACCCATCCCACAGGTATCCCTGCCCATCCCACAGCTGTTACCCATCCCACAGTTATCCCTGCCCATCCCACTGCTATCCTTATCCATCCCACAAGCATGCAAAGGCTTAAACCATTTCTAAAAGTTTCCACCAAGACTTTATTGACTAAAAGAACTGAACCAAGTGTGTGAAGCAAAGATAATCTTTATTAATAACAAACTGTAAAAGAAAATGACCCAAGTGTCCCAAGCAAAGATAAAGTCAACAGGTAGCAACCCAGTCTCTGGCACTCTTCTCAGTCACTCTGAGGCGTGCCCATAGTCTCAGGGATGAAAGGTCCAGGTTCTGTGGATGTGGCTGCTGCTGGAGTGCTGGTCTGAGGCACTATTGGGGTGCCTGGCCCCGAGAGGACAACAGGGGATGGTGTGTGGAGGAAGTTCTCAGAGAGCTGGCTCAGTCCTGTGGTGTTGAGAGCCCCTTCCTCCAGGACATGGGGTGTCAGTCCCAATACCGATGACAGATGTCCTGAGGCCGGGCTTGGCTGTGGGGTGGAGGAAGGAGGAGTGTAATGGGGATGTCTGGTCTGCAGGTGAGCGAGGTGAGGCATCGGTGGCATCTGTGGCATGGGTGGCATCTGTGACGTCAGTGGCATCGGTGGCATTGGTGGCACTGGTGGCGTACGATGAACCTGTGCCTGGACTGGGAAGGGCTGCCTGTGCTGCTGGAACTCCTGGTAGCCATAGCCTTGGTTGGTGAGGGTCTGTGGAAAGCCTTGGAAGGGCTGTGACATCACTTGGGGTGGAGGAGCAGACCTGGACTGGGTCAGAGCAGGTTCATCTGGGCCTGGAGGGTTGTGAAGAAGACCGGTGATCCTGTCCTTGATCACCTGGTACTGTGATTCGGACATGTCCAGGAGGGTCTGGTTGACGTAGGTGAGGAAGGGCTTGCAGTTTGAGGATGGTATGTCGGTGTGTACCAGCTGAGAGAGGAGATCTACGCTGCTTTTGATGGTGTCCCTGATCTCCAGCAGGACAATGTGGCTCTGCCCCTCTGGTCTGGCTCTCTGCCTGCTTTCTGTGGAGGTGGAGCTGGGGGTGGATGTAGGTTGGTCTCTGGTGGAAGTGCCCTCTCCTTGCTCCCACTGCATCAGGGGGTCCTTCACATGCTCTGCCACGGGGAGTGCAGCTGTCAGAGGAGTCTCCATCGTGGGACGCTCCACAGATACAAGTTCAGTAGAAAACTGGTGGTTTTTTTTTCCAGATATATCAATGTTTGTTCATTCTACAGCAGAAGCACTTGTAATTGACTGTTTCCAATAACCATCTGGTGTTTTTTTTTCCCCCTTTTGGTCTTTGGTTCCCTTCTCTTTAGATTTGAGTACTCTTAATCTGTGCAGAATATACAGATGCTAAGCTTAAATCATTCATTTTGTTTATGTAGCAATAAATTTATAGTTTTGGATGAAAAAATGTTCTTGGCTTTGGATAAACTAGACTTGGTGATGCCTCCATCTGTTTCAAAAATGCCACAAATTATAGCCAGTAAACCATTGCTTCAAATCGTAGCCAATTGGTTATATTTTTAAAAAATTCCAAGCATAGTTCAGTTATTAACTACTTTCATGTCTGTATTCAGATTAGTTCAAAGAAGTTCAGGCCTTCTGTATTTGGCTTGCATATATACAGGCACATACCCTCAGAACATACTATCTTAATAATACAAAGAGAACAATCTGGATTTGACTAGATAAATTACTACCTATGCACAACACAACTGTGTGCAACTTTAGAAGAAATGTAGTGTCTTAATCTTTGAGCTTTGTTTATTACACCAATAACTTTTCATGGATCAAAGAGGATTTAACAGATTTTAACTGTCTGTTACTCTGAAGCTGGCATGGCTAAAGTCACCTTGGAGCTTCAGTGCTGCCACACTGGAGCTGAGGGATTGGAGATAGCTGGTTTTGTGTCATCAAAATAAATAAAATACTTTCTCTTGGAAACCAAAAACATTCTCACATCTGGCCGGAGGAAGGAGGGGTGATGTCAACAGACCACCAGACAGTGCCTTGATTAGACCATGTGACTGATTGTTTAGGATTGAGGGGGAAAATTTTACTTTTAATTAAGTGAAACTGTGGGACCCATCAGAGTTGGTTTTCACCAGATTTGTGCCAATATGATACACTCAATAAAACTATTCTTGGAGAAATTCATCGGGGTTTTGCTTAGTTATTACTTGGAACCTGACACTGTCACTTAACCACTATAGTTCTATAGTTCTGTAGAAAGAACAGTGTGTATTGAACATTCAAGATTCAGGTTAATTCCCAGTTTAATTTAGACTATTCTAGTACCTGCCTCTGGAATTTGCATCCTCCCAAAAATTTGTGTAATATTCTAGAAATCATAAAATCAACAAATAATTCTTTATATGTAGGAATTAGAACTTATAAACAGTTCTAATTCAATAAAAATGAATCCTTTTAAAGGCTTAATATTATATTTGACAATCCAAAAAAACCAAGTCAGCTTCCTCTTCATTACCTGTGAAAAAACTCAACTAAACTCAGTGGGGCTTTTTCCAAGTAAACTAATTGAGAACTGGACTACAATTAATTCCAACCATTTTAAAATCTTTTGTCCAAAAAAGAAGAGGCTGTCCAAACATTATGAAATAGCACTTACTCGTGAGAAACATTGAGTTAGGATTAATGTTAAGGTGAGGATATATTTATAGGTGGCACTCCATTGCATCTTTGTATCAAGGCTGGATTTCTTCACTTTATAACACCAAGGATTATTTTTAAAACAACCTAGTAAAAAGCAGATCTGATTGTCATGATCACATACATTTGTTCCCTTTTTTCAGTGTCTTTTGAAGAGTGAGAACTGACAGTGAGAACAATCAACCAATGGAATAGCTCACCCTCGGAAGTCGTGGGAGCACCATCAGTTGAGACTTTCAAGAAGAGTTGTTTAATTAACATCCCAAGACCTAGTCAGTGAAATGATAAGATATGCTTAAGCCAAATATTTCAGATTTGATAAACTAGATAAAGGACAGGTCCCCAACATATTGATTTGTCTATAAAACTTATCTTGGTCTTTCTTTACAATTTTTCAGAACATTTTTGAAATATTGATACAAGAATCACTTTTGGTCTATGATTTTAATGCAGGATCTACTAATGAAGGTTTCCCATATGGTCCCTGTCACATGTGAAGTTAGAATGATTGAACCTTGAATTAAGGTTCTTTATAGCTTTCTTCAAAAAAAATTGATACATGATTTACACAGGAAGAGAACATTATGGAAGGTACTGGAAAAGCAAACTTTCATGTGGTAAGCTATATAAACCACATACGGAGACAGCATGCTCGTAAATTCTGCTTTATTTCTTTTCAAGCTGTTTATACAAGGAAAACTCCAGAAGTGGAAGAAGAAATAAGAAGGTTAGGTATAATATGATAACTTTTTAAAAATAAGAATAATTAGAGTCTACCAGGAAAACTCATTCAGAAATAAATATGCATGCACAAAGTGTAGAAAAGGGTTTAAAACAATAATGCAAAAGGCTTCATTACCTAAGGCTTCATTACCTAATTTGTCTCTTCAAAAATGTAGGAAGAGTAAATGTGTCATTGTGCTAATTAGAATATCTGGACCTTCCGTCCTTTGATAATGAGAAAATACAACCCAACTAAGTTTTTACTCGGCATGTATGAAATAGCACTTTCTCCTCATCTAATCTATCAGAATAATTTAACAAGAAGTGAGTTATTCAATTTGAACTCATAAGAAAATAACAAATAAGCAGAATGTGAGTGACAGACTCAGTATTTCTCAATTGGCAGAGGCATAATTAATTTTGAACTGGTATGTGGGAAGGACCTTCGAAACTGAGCCAAGAAATGCTGTCAAGGGATGGATTAGAAAAGAGACATCCTAGTCTGCAGCTAGATAGTGGAAGGCAAGAAGGTCAGAAGAAATTGTCACTTGATTCTCCCCAAGATTTTGGGGAGCGAGGGCAACTGAACTCATGGACTATGTAAAAAAGACCAGCAAAGTGTTTGGGGCTTAAGAACATCAATTAAACATGCCTTCCAAAATGCAATGTTGGCCCTGAAGATTTCTTTTATTGAAAACTGAATGAACAGAAACCATGTTTATATTTATTTTCTATTGTGCAAATCATCACTTCAATTAGTGCTTTTCAATCCTTCTCATGATAATGTTGTCTGTACCATATTGTCTGCCTCACCTTTGTTATGAGACAAAGAATACTGAAGAAATTAGGGAGTTAAAATAGTCCTCAGATAATAAAACAGAAAGACAATGCCCTTCTGCCTAAACAATGAACACTACATT